>CP126893.1:50472500-50807500 GCA_030440675.1 Furcifer pardalis
AAGGGAAAAAACGAGGAGAAGAAACTGCTGCTGCCAGAGGTGCCTGTTTCAGATCCGGCTGGATTCAGAAGCTTCGCTCCTGCCCCTCCAGCCTCGCCATCCTCCTTGTTCGGGGACGGGAGGCGATCTCGGACCGGAGGGGTCCTTGGGGCTCGTGGAGAGGCGGAACCCTAGACGCCCGACAAAGGGGGGGGGTCTCTCTCTCTTTCTCTCTCTGTCTTTCTCTCTCCTCTAGGCTGGGCTCCTCCCGCCCTGCAGGGGATACGCCTGAGGAGGTGGGGGGGTGCCCTGAATTTGGGGAAAGGGAGGAGGAGGAGGGATGAAGCGCGCGGTGCTGGAGCTGCAAGAAAGGCCGGCGGGCGGTGATGCTCCTCCTCAGCGCTGCCTCTCCGTCGGACGGGAGAACCGAGCGAAAAAAGCGGAGCAGCCCAGCGCACCTCACAGCTGGATCCCTCACTCCCAACTTCAAGCCGGAGCTCCGCCCCCCCCCCCCAGAGCCGCTGCCCTCGGCCAATCCGACGCCGCCTCGCGCTCCTCGGACCCTCCTCATTGGCCGCAGGAGGTAGCAATAAGGACGGGGACACTGAGCCAGGGCGAGAACCACAGCTGGAACCCCCCGCACTGGGTTCCTCGGCTCTAGCTCCGCTGGCCTGGCAGCCTCCCTCCTGGCGGCTGTTTAGCGGGCCCCGTGGGGCGTGGAAAGCCAATGGGGCAAGAGGACGGGGCAAACTCCCCTCCTCTCGGATTGGCTTGGGGAAGGAACACGGGCGTGCAGAGACCCCCGCCAAGGGTGCGCCGCCTTCCCCCGTGGTGGTGGCGGCGGCTCGCCCCCACTCCCGTGGTTTCTTTTGATGTTGCCGATCGGGGTCATTTTTTGCCGTCCCAGATTTGGGGGCACCGAGGGAGGGAGGCGGGGCGGACGAACCGCTGGTGCGTAGGCGGGTGGGGGGGGGGGAAGAGTCCCGACTGGGTAGGGAAACAAGGGCAGGCGAGCTTCTGCGGCTCTCGGGGGGACAGGAGAATGTCTACGGAGAAAGCGACGATCGGAAGAGGGAAGGAAATGAACTCGGGCGAGGAGAACCGAGGCCAGGCAGCCACCCGGGGAGGAGAAGAGCTCAGAGGCACGGCAAGAGATGCGGGAAGCCCTCAGAGCAAGACTCTCCCTGTCCCTTGTCCTTCCCGTTTCCTATGGAAAATGAAACCGGCATGGATGAAAGGAACGGTCAAACCTCTGGACCAAGGAAGTGGTGCTGAAGTCTACCTAGGCGGCAAAGGAGGCGAGTCCTGATGGGGAGCTGGGAAGGACCATTGGTCCTCCACTTTCCCCAGGCCCATTTGCCTGAGACGTCCGTGTTGGAAGTGCATTCATTCAAGAGACAAAGACTCCGTGGGAGTCCTACGTTCCTTCCCCCAGGAGCTGAGAAAGTCTCTAACCCAAGCCAGCCATAGTCACAGATCTACATTCAAGAAGCAGGAGCCCAAAAGTGCCACTTCATACCTAGAGGCGAAACCTTCCAGTGATATATTGTCAGTTATGATTATTGTAAAGTTTTTTTTAAAAGCTTTTAAGGTAGTTTAGTCTTGTGTGGGCAAAAACTACACAGCACAACACAAAAGACCCAACACAGAACTGTTGTTCACAACACCAACATCAATGGTTGATGGAAGAAAAGGAAGAGCTTGTGACGAGGCATTTCAGGTTATAATTAAAACTTCTAGAGCTTGTTCACTGGTAACAGATCAACATAACTACCTCTTCCTCTTCAAGGAGATGGAGAGCGGGGCTGTCATGATGTCCATTGTACATCAAAGTCTGCCACTGCACTTCTGGTCTGGGAAAAATCACTTTTCTTATATGTAAGCTAAGAGCACTCACTTGTAGAACATAATGTTGGTGTAGTGGTTAGAATATCTGGACTAGGAATAGCATGGATGCATGAGTTCAAATCCCCACTTTCCAGGGAAATTTAATGAACAACCTTGGCCCACTTGCTCTCTGTCATCTTAAACTGCCTCAGAAGATTGTTGTGGGGAGAATGAAGAATAACCTACACCTTAAATTCCTTGGAAGTGGCAGAAACTTGTCCATTGGTTGGAGTGGAGAGAGACTGAATAGCAAGTGCATAAGCAAATACAGAAGGACATGTGTTCAGTCCTTCCTGATAATCCCCTAGGGTATCCTGCCACAATGAAGAGTCCAGAATTGTAGACAGCTGTGTAGTTCCATTTTGTCTCAAAGATCATTTTTAGCAGTTTCTAATTTCATTTTAAAAAAATTAAAAGACTGTCCTAAAATACTTTGGCTTACAAAGCAGATAGCTCCTAATAAAACATTGCTGCTGAGGAATTCATGTGCTCCCCACCACCACCAGCTACTCTGAGAATTGTTGCTAAATTCAAATTGAATGGAGAAGCCAAGCAGAGTCAGATAAGAGAGGCAGAGGAAGCCTACATTCCTGCTCATCAAAAAAAAAAAAAGTCCTGGAACTACCACTCCATGAGTCCAAAGCACCATTTGCTGCAGGTGTCTGGAACACCCCTGCTTATGTTGGCTCTGTAACCATTTCATCTCCTTCCTTGATAACTTTTCTTTTGCCATGAGCTCCCTTTTCTGGCTCACTCTCTAAAGCCAGCAGGAGAAGTACAGGCTAAGGAAAACAGCTGAATAAAGCAAAGAAGGGAATGCCACTTAAGCAGAACTGAAGATAGGCACGTGGCTCTAAGAAAAGATCTGATAAGACGGAAACAGCCTGGGGATATAAGAAAGCAATAAGCAGGGGGGGGGGGGATTCTGATATCTAGATAGAAAGGCAAGAGGCAGATAGCTAAAGAAGTGTAGAATTAGCACCATCAGCAAAAGGGAGAAGGGATTTAGCAACAGGCATTCAGTGACAGCTGGTGAGAAAACGAGGTCTAAGCATTGACATCTATTGTCAGCTTCAGTAGTAGCTGTTTCTGTTAACTAACAGCCTTGGGTGGCGAAGTCCACAGGGAAGGGTGATGGTCCCCCAGTGATGCAGATGCTGATCTGCATCACTGTTCTTTGCACCCAGGAACCCATTCCTTATTAAAGGGGTGAAAACTTGTGGTCTTCCAGACATTGCTGGGATTGCACCTCCTACTGTATCCCTCCTCACCAGCACTGGCAAGGTAGCATAAGGGTATGGGCAAGTGCAGACCAGTGCAAATTCTCCTGCCACCTGCCTTGCCTGCCTGCCACCACCCGCCCTCTGGAGCACAGCACTGACTAGACAAAACAGCCGGCATGGCTCTCCACAGGGCTGCCCAGAGCAGAGCTTCAAAATAACTTGCTTAAAAATAGCATGTGATATATGAGTGATTCCTTTCTTGTAACAACAAAAAGTACAGCTAAATTGTTGCATCATGCCAAATTATCTAGGGATGACTTTACTCCTTTCACCTGGAATTCCTTTTCATAATTCTGCACTTACTTTTAGAGATAGGGACTATGAAATGTATTGGATTTGTTTTTTTAATGGTGTGGTAGTTATACTCTTGTGATCAGGAGATACTCTTTAAGTTACTTCTAGAGTTATGCAACCTTTGGGTTACTTTCATGATATGGGGGTCTGACTTCACCAAAATGAAGAGGAGGAACATCATGTGGTTCAAGCTTTTGATGGCAGCAAAGCACACCTTAGACTTGACTTGGCCAGTTTGTGGCACTGTAAGTAATTCCCATTATCCTTCATCGTGCCTAGGATGGATGGGAATTGCAGCGGCCAAAGCTGCCCTGCTGTTTGAGGCAGGGAGAACCACAACCACCTTCTCCATTCTTCAGTCTTGTTGGCTGTCTCTGTTTATCCCTCCTTCCCTCTCTGCTGCCACCCATCTTTGCAAAGACCAGCTAGCCCTGAAGTCTGGCCAGATTATCCTGCCATGGTAATAGAGTAGATCATACTGTCAGCGACTCAACGTAGATCATCAGGCAGCAGTTAACTAACAGCCTTGGGTGGCGAAGTCCACAGGGAAGGGTGATGGTCCCCCAGTGAATTAAATCCCACTTGAATCTATCTTGATGGAGGGCAGCAGCTTCATCCATACAGGCCTGGGGCTGATGAGGAATTTGTGTGCCAAAACAGCTCAGGACCAGAAAGTGTCCTGTGGAACTGGATCAGTGATATGGGTGTCATGCTGCAATGCAGAAAACAAATGGAAGACCACTGCATTATATGGTTTCCAGGACAATCTTCATGGCTTATTGCCATGATGATCACCAATACTGTATTTGGAATCAGATATGGCACTTGAAGAAGAAGCTAGCACTACTCTCCATAGAATCTTTCTCCCAAAATGCCTAGCTCTGTGGGGTCCGTGTGGGTGGATTGCCCTTGAGATTTGCTGTACAGTACTTAAAGACATAGTCTTTTCTTTTTCGGTAAAACTATTCTTCAAACCATTTGCACTAGGAAAAGATGGATGAGCAGTGTAAAGCTGCAGAACAAAGAGGTGAAATGTCAGTGGTGAAGTTTCTGCAGTGTTGTATTATTCTTTTGTGGCAGGACAGAGAAGCAGGGATTTTTCTGAGTACTTGACATGTGTCAGGAAACTCTTGTTGCTATGGGGTGGTAGCTCCCTTAGGGTGTGAAGAAGTATGTCAGGTTGAGAAAGAGATTATTCAAGTGTAATGGGAGATGGAAGGGATTCTCTGTGGGCTGAAGTAGCTGAGGGTTTATCCAAATGGAATACTTGCTCCTCTAGAAGTATCTATGCAGCCAATTATTATCTCAGTACTTTTCCTGCCACCCATAGAATCCATGTCATGGTATAAAGAAAACATTCCACCCCACCTTAGGAAATGTGGCTTTTGAAAGTTTAGTCTGTACATGAATCCTGGTATCTCAAGATGAACAGTGACTAACTGACCAACTGTGGAGGCAATGCTGCCCTGTCTAGATCTGTCTTGAAATGCAGTTCAAACAACTACCCATTTTGTGAATGGGTTGTTGTTTTTTTAAGCTAAGCATTGGGTGTTGTCACTCTACCAAAACTAAGACCCCTGAAGGGAGGGGCTAAGAAGATTTGATGCTTTCTTTTCTCTGTTCTGCTGCAGTCCGGATTGGGCATTATAGGCATCTTGGCTGTGGAACATACAACCTTTTTTTCTGTTGAAGTTATTAATGTGCAAAGTTTCAGAAAGAGATGTAACACCATGGAGCTTCTTGAATTGGGGCTAGAGACTTCTTAGCTATTGTTAGGAGATCTGGCCAACACAACAAGTTATTCTGTTAGCTTAACTATAGCTCTTAGTGTCTGGATCTAGCCATGACCACACAGACCTTGAGATGACAAATATTCCATTTAGGTTTAGCTCCAGTGAAGCCATAATAATACCTGTAATGTGCAGAATCTCTTACAATTGGTTTCCTTTTCTTGCAGATAAAATTATGAGTGACACCTGTAGGTCACCTTTGATCAGGCCAGTCACTCCCAGGAACCAGGTGGAAGTAGTCTGGAAAACCACATCTCACTTACTGGCTTTTATTCAGTTATACCAGATGTTAGGAAATCTTTATTGTTTCTAAATGTGTGGATGTATTGTGGATGCTTCAGTTGATGCCTAAAGCTCATGAGGATGCAAGAGGATGCAGGTGGCAAATATCACTTCCCTCCCTTCTGTGTTATTCTAGCAACCACCTTATGATATCAGAGAGGATGGAGATTGAGTGACTAGTCCAAAATAACAAAGAGGGGGAAGAAGTTAATCTCTCTCTCTCTCTCTCTCTCTGTAACTACAGTGCCCTGAATATTAAGCCAACATGGTTGTACTGGTTAGGCATGCTGGGAGTTAAGGTTTCAGATAAGTAACCTTTCCTATCTGTAGTCCACCTGCTGAGTTTCTTGGCTCAGTGTAGACTGAAACCTAGATTTTCCATGAACCAGTCCTATACTGTAACCACTGTACAACACTGGTTTTCTCCTTATCAGCTGAAAGCTTTTCAGCTTTCTCTTTTCCAGATCTTGTTCCTGAAGTATCTGTATCACAGAATATGTGAACTGTGCAAATTAATAGTAATTCATCTTGATAAACATGCAGCCAAGGATACAGCTAAGGGCAACAAGGGCAATCCTCCCCATGATTTAACTTTCTCTTTGAACATTCCTCTTTTGACAGGGATTCAGAATCCATCTTCTTGTGGCACATAGATTGGCTAATGAAATATAACATTCTGCCTCAACTGGCCAAAGCACCAATGGCCTTGGAGCCAAGATCTTGGTGTCTTCCAGAACTGGGAAACATTGAGGGAGAAGGAATGTGTGAGTGAATGAAAGTTTCATCTCAGCTGTATTAATTAGTAATAGAAATTTCACTAACGTACTGCCCCATAGCCCTTAGAGCACACTCTGGGCAGTTCACAAGGTAATTAGCAACCCCCCCCCCCAACAAGTTAGGTACTCATTCTACTGACCTCAGAAGGATAGGAGGCTGAGTCCACTTTGATCCTGTTGGATCAAACTCAGATCATTGGCAGAGTTTTGGCTGCAGTACTGTAGCTTAAGTACACTGCCATGAGGGCTTTCATGCTCCTGTCCCTTTCTAGCTGGGATTTGGGGAAGTAAAACAGCTGCCCTGATAATTTCTGTGAGAACATCAAATGAAGATGGCAGAGAAGAGGCATTAGAGTGGCTTTGATAGTTGCCAGCATATTAAAAGTCAATTAACAATCCAGCTCACTGGAATTTAGTAGGCTGAAAGCTCTGGTCTCGGAAGCCTGAATATTCAAATGCTGAATTACTCTATTAACTAATTTAAATTGGAGTGTTCATACTTAACTAACAGATTAAGCTAGTTAAGTATTGCCTTTTATGGGGGCTCCCTCTTCAAAACATCTTCAGATCTGTTAACTTTAAATGCATTTCTTTGTACTGTATTAGAATCAGATTGCTGTTGTACTGAATGAAAAATCATGTTTTGCTAATTCCAGCTGAAGAAAGAGTTTACAAATGTATGTTTCATTTTCTTTAATGTAAAAGCCTTCAAAGTATGATACTGTATAGCCAAACTGAACAAAAAGAAGAAGTTTACTGGAGGAAAACATGGCTGAAATTCTGAGGTTTTTGGTTTTCACAAATAAACACTGTGAGCTTGGGGATTGCTTGAAAAAGGCATGATCATTCCTTAATGGCTATAACATCAAGCAGTGATTTTTCAAGTATAAATAGGCCATTATAGATCCAGTAGCATATACAGAACTTTTTACTTATCTTGCTTTACACTTTGCTTCCTCCTAACACAGACGTTTCTCAGAGTGCCTAAAAATATGAAAAGTGTAAAAGCAACCATACATTGGGAGGGGGGAGGATTATGTTATGTGCCATCGAGTCACTTCCAACTTATAGCAACACCTAATGAAACCCAGACAGTCTTCTCATGATAAACCATCCTCAGGTCTTTAAACTTAAAGCTGAGGGTTCCTTTATTAAATCAGTCCAATCATATTCAGTCTCCTCGCTTTTCTGCTTTTCCTAGGGTTTGTTTTTTTTTGTGATTCTGTTCATGATACTGTATGTCCAAAGTATAACAGCCTCAGTTTAATCCTAATAGCCTCTAGCCATAGTTCAGGTTTTGGATTTGTTCTAGAATCCATTTGTCTTTATGAAGGTCTATGTGTCATCTATAAAGCTGTCCTCCAATACTATAGTTTAAATGATTGTCTCCCCCCCCCTTTGCCTGTGTTCTGTCCTTATAGTAGCCTCTTATCTAGAGCACAGGATACACATCAGAATGCACATTTCCTTTAGAATGATCCACAGCTTTTCTTGACACATACAGTGAGAAGGCTTTCCAGTGATCCATAAATCACAAACTAATTTTCTTCTGAAGATCACTGGTATGCTCTAGTAACCAACCTAGATTCATTGTGCGTTCTCTAGTATTTCTTGTTCTAAATCCAGCTTGAACATTCTCGATCCCTATATGATAAAAGTCTTTCTTGTAAGAATTGTACTTTCTTTTTCAAATGTAATATTTCAGTAATTACTGAAATCTAGGGTGTCTCATTTCTTTGTTATTGGAAAGTATATTGAATGCTTCTGATCTGTGGACTACTGTTCTGTTTTTTAGTTGTTGTACTGTATTTGTATTCATTAATATATTCTTGTTAGCATTTTGATAGATTCAATCTGTTTGAATTGAAATAGTTCTAATGGTATCAGCCCTCTTCCTAGTTTCCTCTTATGGTATTGAGAATAACTTTCACTTTACTTTTTAAAACTGTAAGTCCTTCATCAAAGGATTCTTCTCAGAAGGAAGCTGTCATCCTTGCCTTTTTTTTCTGTGTAGTTCTTCACTGTATTGTTTTCATCTTCTCTTTCTTTTATCCTCACCAGATATTATATTCCCTGTTTAAAATTCCCTTTGTTTTCTTAGATCTAATGGAAGAGACCTCTTGCCTCTTTTTTTTTGCTGTTCTCTTCTATTTCTTTGTAAACATTACTACAATATAATAATTCTCTTTGTCCCTACATACAAGTTACTGAAAATGTGCATTTAGGATATTGATCAAATTTCTGCCATCTTCATAATTGTTGTTGCCAACTTTAAGAGAGTCATTAGTCATCCATCCAGGGTTTTTTCTTTTTTGGACTACTGGGATAGTTCTTTCTGCATTCTTCCCTGATAATATCTGATTTCAGTCTGGTTCATAGTGTAACCCTAATTTTGAAAATAATATTTTTATTATTATATATACTTTTATTGTCAATAAAATATGTCTATTTCCCTTGCTCTGTTATATTTTGATTCTTAACATGTTCTGTTTGTATTTCTAAAGCAGAAAAACTCTGAAAATATTTTCCTTCAGAAAAGCGAGCTGGACACTCCCACCCAGAAAACAATTAAACAGACCTCTCACCTAAAGCCAGACAAAAAACAAACAAACATACAATAGTCACACCTGGAAGGGAACTGCCCAGAGGTTTTCACCTGGAAGAAATAAGCTGTAGCCTTGATTACCATAAAGATCATCTATGTTCGAAGTCTGTCATTAACACGTGAAACAAAGGACAATTACTTTTTGTTTGTCTATGGATTATTGTGAGAAGGAAATACAGAGTAAAAAGCCAAAACCAGTTTTCAAAGATCCTCCAACACCCACGTTACTGCCATTACATGTACCCCAGTGGTGGGTTCTTAAAATCTTCGCTATCCCACCATGATGTCATTGACATCGTGGGCGTAGCTGACGTCATGATGTCATGATGTCGTGGTGGAGCATAAAAAATAAAAATGTCTGCGCATGCATCAAGCCTCCGTTTGACGCATGCACAGTTCTTTTTTTAGTGTGCATGCATCAAACCGCTATTTGATGCATGTGCAATAAAAATAGAACTGTGCATGCGTCAAATGGAGGTCTGATGCATGCGTAGTTCCGGGCAGCCAAAAACATTTTTGGAGGGTGCCGGAGAGGTGACTGAACCAGTTGCCTGGGGTTTTACCACCACCACCCCGGCGACCCCTCCTGATGGGGTGCTACCGGTTCGGGCGAACTGGTCCGAACCGGTAACATCCCATCACCGATGTACCCCCACCCTTTTCTCTTATCATTTTCCGGACCTTGTAATTTTTTCCTACAATAATTATTTGCATAAAAACTTCTCATTGTATCTGGAATCTAAGGTGCTAACAAACCATTGTTTGAGTTATTTACTTATGAACCCCCCCCCCCCCACTGCTGGCCTTTTTATCTATTGTGTAATCTTTAATGTATCAACGAGTAGCAGAAGAATATAACTGGTCCTGCATTTGGAGGGCAAGAGAGCTCTCTCATCAAATTTCTTAGGGAAGCTCAGCAAATAGATTTTTCTAGTAGACAAAAATGGGTTAGATATACCTGTTTATCCAGCAGCGGGGGGGGGGGGCTGTTGCTTAGATGCTATTTTGTCAATAAAACAGTCTTGTTTTTGTCTGAAATTAAAATCTCTGTGGTTCTTGAGGGGCTCCGCCAGCAGATGAAGTTTTTAATTTTAAAATGCATCTCCACATTAACAAGGGATAGCGATATTTAGGTAACAATAGCAAACTGGGTTTACTGATAAAAATCTGTTTTTAAAATCATTATTGAATGAATATAAATATTTTTAAAATGGTTTAACATTCCCTTAGGGATTGTGGTGGCTTAGTGGTTACGACACTGAACTCGACAACTGGAAGGTCAGCAGGCCAGCAGTTTGAGGCCTGAGTACTGCACGATGGAATGAGGTCTCGTCTGTCCCAGCTCCTGGCAACCTAGCAGTTTGAAAGTAAGAAACTGCAAGTAGATTAAAAGGTATCACTTTGGTGGGAAGCTAAACAGTGTTTCATGCACTCTCGTGTCTAGTCATGCCTGCCACATGTCCATGAAAATGTCTGCAGATGCAGACAACACTGGCTCTTTGGCTATAAATAAAGATGAGCACTGAACCCTAGAGTTGGATAAACTGCCTGTCGAGCAAGGACAACCTTTAACTAACAACAATTCATCTGAGTGTCACCACCATTGTCTATAAATGCTCCTCTACCAGCTTCACCTTCCATAACTGTTGCCATCCTTCAGGAGTTCTTCCATCCCCTTCTGCATTTGAATTATCAATTCTTTTGTGCTAAAGTGACCAATAATTCCTACAGAGGATCAATGGATCACATTCTGCTTGCTCATATTTGACAATTCCACCTTGGGTGATCCTGTTAGGTGTTGAGACTGGTAAAAGAGTCTTACTTTGTGCTCAGGTTCTCTAACACAGGAGTTCTCAACCTTTTAAAGCCAGGGGCCGGGTCACGCTCCCTCAGACAGCTTCGGGGGCCATTCAGCCATTTCCCCCTTCTTCCACCACATGGCGCTTCCCGGTGTGGTGGAGATGGTGGTGGGCCACATGAATTGGTGCCGTGGGCTGCTGGTTGAGAATCCCTGCTCTAACATTCAGGTACATTTACAACACATTTATAACTAAGAGTCATCAGATCAATTCTGGCACATGGCAACTTAGATTTACAGTACTCAAAAGTGATTTACCAGTCCTTCCTGGTCATGCTCTGGTTTCTTGTTTCATCCTTAGGCTTCAAACTCATGGTTCTGGAGCCAGGTATTCCCAGCTCCCTGACCTGTGCTAGCTCTTGACTGAGTTATGCAAACTCTCATAACTCATTTATAATCAGCTAAATGGAACACAGAACTAGCCATCTGTAAATAAAACTGAACAGTAACTTGGTTAAATAATTATTTTTAAAAAATATATTTAGCAAAAGGGGATAGAAAAAGAGCTAACTTTTCCAGCAAGGAGATTCACAAATGTGGTGCCACTACCATGAAAACCCCTTTGCACAGTGTCACAAAACATGCCTCTTGAAGGAAAAGGCAGATTTGCGTTTGCAAACTGTCAGGTTATGAGTAACTTCAGAGTATGAACCAGAAATTGTCTGAGGCAACTTAGCCTGTGGGGCCAGGGTGTTCTTAGCAGAATTTGGAACTAAAGAGGTACAAGTAACCTAGCAACCTGCAACGAGTTGTTCTCTTTCACTCTTTTTGTAACAAGCACATCATGAAGTTACATGTTCAAAGCAACATAATGGGTCAGAACAAACAAATTTTAGTTACTTATTAAAGGTCTCTTTTAAACAACATTTTGGAGGATTTTTGATAGGATCTTGAGGAGTCTTTACTTAAGTGATTAAAAGCAAGGGAAAATTAACAAACCAAATGGCAAGTACTTTTGTAACATTGTAGTGAGGAATAATAACACATTACTGTTGAAACATTATAAAGAGTAACAGGAACAAAATATAATAATAATCTTAGAACTGCTGAGCCCGGGAAGGACCCTATGGAACATCGAGTCCAACTCATTTTCAGGAAACACAAAGGGAAATCAAACTCCCAACCTCTGACGGGGGGGGGGGGGGAGATCCAAGTCCCTGGGTCTGAAATCTCCAAGCTTTACTCACAGTTTTGTTTTAATTTCTTGAAATCGCAGTTCCTCTTGTTGCTCTTCCATTAACTAATTTCAAAAATAACTAATTTTGCTTTAAAGCGTTATGTTTGCTAACTGCTTTAAACTAAGGGCAGAGTGGTTTCAGCCATCAAAATGTGTTTTGTGTATCTTGTCATGACTGCATTTCATTGTACTGTACCTTCTTATAGTGAGATCCACATACAGAGTACAGTAATACCTCATATAACATTAGTATCGAATAACACTAAAATCGCATAACATTAAGGAATCTGGGGGGAAGAATTGCATCGGATAACATTAAGATCCTATGGGATGCTTCAGATAACAACCGCTAAAGCCTGTGTGGTTACAATGTATCTCTATGGATCCCATAGGATTTTAACATGCATCAGATAACACTAAAAATCATATAACACCAAGACTTGTGGAACCAGGTTTTAGTGTTATATGAGGTTTTACTGTATATTATTTCCCCACCTCCATTGTCTTGTATTGCATTTATGAACAACTACAGCCCCTCCATAGGTTTTGGGATCCTCATCTCCCTTGAGTCAAAAAATCACAATCAATGATTAGAGATCTTGGGAATTACAGTGCAAAAATATCTGGACAGCCATAATTATCCTAAAGTGCTTTATTTCAATGGAGAGATGTTATACAGTACATGACTTATACATGACAATTTCAACTAGGCATTTGAGTAACTGTGTAAGCTAATTAGAAGAAACAATCTCCTCTTGAAAGAAGTTGGGACAGAATACATTGTTACTGGAAGTAATGGAGAAGGAAGTTGCCTGTGAATGATAAAATGTAACAGGAGCAGTAAGAACAACCCAACTCCACAGTATTTGAATTTGGCCATCCTTTCACCAAGGTTTCCTCTTTGCCTGTCTGCATAGAATTCCCTATTACTGCATGCTTATCCCTTTCAAGTCTTAGTGCCACATGCAAAATAGCTAAGGAGTAAAAGTAATTGAACTCAATGGGAGTACATGAATTTGCTTGTGTGTGTTCTGTGTCATAAAGTTGGAACCATCTTATGGCAACGGCCAGGGAAGAAGCAGCCAGGGCAGGTTGATGACTTCTCCACCCTCCACCTGCACCCACACCAATGGCCAGGGAAGAAGCAGCCAGGAGAGGTTGAGGACTTCTCCATCCCTCCCCCTGACCCCCATCAACATAATGGAATGGAATGTATTGTTTGTAAGCCGCTCTGAGTCGCTATGGTGAGTGGCCGGCAATATAAATTTGAACTAATAATAAATAATAATTACTCTAACAAGTCTTTCAAGATAAGTGAGATATTTAAGGAGAGGTTTAAACAATTCCACACCTTCCTCCCAGTGAATTTCCATGGCTGAGCAGGGATTTGAACCCAAGCCTCTTCTGTCCTAGTCCATTATCCTATCCACTACACCACACTAAAGGTAAAGGTTTCCCTTGCTCGAAAACCAGGCATATCTGACTCTAGGGTTCAGTGCTCATCTCTGTTTCAAAACCGGAGAGCCAGTGCTGTCTGCTTCTGCAGATGTTTCCATGGTCATGTGGCAGGCATGAGTAGACAGCAGAGTGCACGGAATGCTGGTACCTTCCCATTGAAGTGGTCCCTATTTATCTACTTGCAATGTCTTGCTTTTGAACTACTAGGTTGGCAGGAGCTGGGACAAAGACATGAGCTTATTCTATCCTGGAGTACTCAGGAATCGAACTGGTGACCTTCCACCTCCCAGTCAGTGTCTTAGCCACTTGAGCCACTGCAGTCGGGTATCCTAAATGTGTTTAGGATTGTATTGCCGTATATACATGAGTATAAGCTGAGTTTTTTTAACTCCAAAAATGAGCACCAAAAAGGGGACATGGCTTATACTTGGGTCAATGATAACGAGGATCCAAAGACCATGCCAGATTGAGATGTGCTGACAGTTTAATTAAATCTACCTTATTTTCATGTACTGTATTTTAATTACTGAAACTCACTAGGAGCTACTGCATTTCCCACCCTTGGCTTATACTTGGGTCAATCTATTTTCCTGAGTTTCCAGGTCAAAATTAGGTACCTCGTCTTAAATTTGGGTTGGCCTATACTCGAGTATCTACAGTATAAGTGAAGGCTTGAGATGAAGCTTCAGGAGAATAGCAGTGTACAGTATATTGGAACTGAGCATGAACTATCAATGAGCCCCATTTCAAGACGTTGGTAAGATGGGCTTTAGAAATATCAAATACGATGTGAGAAGATGGAAGTGGTAGAAATTCACACCAGAAGTCAAGCAAGAGTAAATGGGAAAATAGATATGCATTTTAAGAACATTTGCCAATGTTTCTTTTATCAAATATTCTATACTAATTATAAGGAATTTTCTCAGCATAGGTGAAATGATAATAGGCGTCCTTTTTGAAGCAATGGAACTTAAAAATACTTAGTATATAATGCTTGTTTCAGTTGGTGTGAAGCACCTGGTAAAACTAGCTAGAATAACTTTTTTTTAAAAGCAATAACCACACACAAAAGAAAAGTTTTTTCCCCCAGTGGTGCACCCAAAATCAGGCTAATTATGTTGGATTCATAAGATATATGAGAGAGAAATAGAAAGGGGGGAGAAGAGAATAGTTTGGCTAGGAATAAATCCCTGAACGAAGGTTCATCCTCTTGACTATTACAGTGCTGTCCCTCCAACCCCCCCCCCCTAAATATGAGGAACACACATTTCTGGCATATCACGTATGCGGTCAGTAGTCATGTAAATGTTCCACTCAGTCTTCACTGTTTCTCCATAATTTGTATTTTAAAAGATTCCATTAGCTCCGGTCTGGGTGCCTGTATTAATAATGTAACCCTGCAGCAAGGTCTGGAAATGCATTTGCATCTTAGATCAAGCCTTTCTCGTTGCAGATGAAGCAGATGGACACTAGCAGACACTTTTTGATCTGACTCACTTTGTAAACTGGTAATGGACAGGGGAACCTTGTGTGTCATTTTGTTTGCTTCAAATCCATTTAAATAAAACATTTTTTTTTAAAAATGATACAGCTTTGAGCCTGTAAGTGGGTTACCAGATTATGTGCTATCACCATTTTAATTACATTTTGTTCCTTTTAATTTGTACATTTCTATCAAATTGCATTTCTTTCTGGGAACAGAGAATTTTCTGGTGGAATAATAGAGGCATGAGGTGATCTAATTTACCCTCAAGTATTGTTAAGAGCATTTTTAGACTACACCTGCTGTCTACACCTGCTACTCATCTACAGAGACTGCTTGTCTAGTTAGAAGGATCACCTTTCCCAATTTGGCCGTCACACTCTGTAGCAGGTTTTTACACATTGTCCTTAAGCCAGTTTTTTCTCCATTTTTCATGCCAGTAAAGTGAGTGAAACCCCCGTGTTGACTAGATTGCACAGTGTACTCAAGTTTAAATGGCATGCTTACGTACTTCCTTTATCTCTGAATTACAAAATGTTATAGATGCTCAGCCTTCTATGCACTGATGGAATAGCTACTATAGCTGTACGTTTCTGTAGAAGGTGTCAAGTTCTGTCTCTAGAATTACCATTAAAATAGTGTTAAGTGTTGCAAAAGATTCTGGATTTCGTGATCTTGAAGGAGCTCACTCTTTAACTGGCAACATGTATACAACTGATATGATGTGCTACCCCTGCATATTTCTGCTACATTTAATCCTATCCCCTTGCATGTTCTGTGAGTAGGTCTTTGAGAGTCTGCTGTCTCCTGTAATGATGGCACTACGGTCTGAGACCCTGGAGATCTACTGCCAGTTAAAGATGACCTCATGATCTGGTCACAGTATAAGGCAGATGCTTATGCAACTGAAGAAGCCACTTTCCCACCTGAGCCTAGATGAGTGAAAAGGCAGGGGGGGGGAGGAAAAAGTATGTGTCTTCTGCGATCAAGGATAAGTGTTGGGATGACATGAGTATTTCACTCCACATCATTGCTTGCCTCTTTGAGCATAATAGTTGAGACCTAGATACATGATATGTAAGAAGATTAGGGGATAGAAGCATCTCTTTTCATGACAGCTGCCTTCCCAAGGGAACAATGGCATTGCAGCTATTAGGGGGAAATACATGAAAAAGCTCACAACAGGGACACATTATAGATTTTTTTATCCTGAAAAGGCTACCATGTGAGGCTGCATAAAGAATGCAACATGGAGCTCATCTCCTCACCTCCAGAACCTGAATGCCACTCATGCAAATTAAGAAGAAAGGATTTTAAGGTTATATCCCCATACACATTTACCTAGAAATAAGCCCCACAAACACCAATGTATCCCTATGTATATAGCTATGTAAATGCAAATGAATGGCCCACAGGGAGGTCCAGATTTTCCTATAGGCTAACTAGGCTTCAGCCTAGGGCCTCAAGATCAAGAGGGGCCTATCAAGATGGGTTCAAGTGGGGTTTAATCCATTTGAGGACCATCCCATTCCTTCCCTGTGGACTTCAGCCCCCATGGCCGCCTATACTGTATATTGATATATATCACAGTAATGATGTATTTTATTATCTCTCATGTAATTTACAAACTTAGAAATGGGAGGTGAAAGGTCCACATAAGTGGAATACCCTAGGGCTTCTTTTTGTGTAAATCTGGCCCTGCCCACAGGTTTTCATGCTGAAGTTGATGGTGTCCATTCTGCCAAACATATGAGTAAGGTTGATCTGAGGCACCAGAGCATGCCTGCCCAAGTGCCCACAATTGGACAGAAGGTATCTGACCACGCTAGTCCATGCATTAATAGTCTCAATAACTGACTACTGCAATACTGTCTTCATGGGACATCCATTGTACCTGATACAGAGGTTATGATATCTCCAGACCATTGAAGCCAAAATGTTATATGCAGTGAGTATGTTTGAGCAGATCACTCCAATTTTCTCCCAGCTTCATAAAACCAAAATAACTGAATAGGAAGGGGCCTATGTCACCATTGAGTTCAACCCCCTGCTCAATGCAGCTATTCAAATCAAAGCAGATCTGACAGATGGTTGTCCCATTTTCTCTTGAATGCCTCCAGTGCTGGAGTGCTCACCACCGCTCAAGGTAATCAGTTCCACTGTCATACTACTCTAACAGTTAAGAAGTTATTTGTGATATCCAGCCTGTATCTAGTTTCTTGTAACTTGAGCCCATTATTATGTATCCTTCACTCTGAGATGATAAAAAACAGATCCTGCTCCTCCTCTTTACAACTACATTTCAAATAATGTACAGTAATACCTTGGATAATGCTAAGACTTGGTTCCACAAGTCTTGGTGTTATCCTATTTTTAATGTTATCTGATGCATGTTAAAATCCTATGGGATGGATCAGATAACATTAAAGTTCCATAGAGATACATTGTAATCGCACAGGCTTTAGCGGTTGTTATCCGATCCATCCCATAGGACCTTAACGTTATTCGATCCAATTCTCCTCCCCAGATTACTTAACGTTATGCGATTTTAGCGGTATCTGAGGTAAACATTATCCGAGGTATTACTGTATTTGAAAAGTGCTCTCATATCTCCCCTTCAGTCTCCTTTTCTCAAAGCTAAACATGCCCAATTCTTTCCATCTTTCCTGACAGTGCTTGGTCTCTAGTCCCCTGATCATCCTTGTTGCCCTCCTCTGAACTTGTTCTAGTTTGTAGCCATCCTTTTTGAAGTGTGGTGTCCAGAACTCTAGTTGTAATTTGACTAGTTCCAAATAAAGGGGGACTAGTACTTCATAGGTCTTGAGACTATGTTTCTGTTACTGCAGCCTAAAATAGTATTTGCCTCTTTTGCAGCCAAGTAATAAATGAAAATGTTCAAGAGCACCAGGCCCAGGCCCGATCCTTATGGTACTCCATTTATTAGCCCCTCTCAGTTTAAGAAGAAACCAATAATAATCACTTGTCCTATCCAGGCCACACCTAACTAGCTTTGTTAATCAGAATATTATAGGGCATTTTGTCAAAAACTTTGCTAAGTCAAGATATATTATATCTACAGCATTCCCACCATCTACCAAGGAAGTTGCCCAATCAAAAAATGAGATAAGATTAGTCTGGCAGGCCTTGTTCTTGACAAATCCATGTTGGCTTCTAGTTATTAACACATTGTTTTCAAGTGCTTGCAGAATGGCCACTTTATAATCTGCTCCAGAATTTTCCCTGGGGTTGATGCTGGTCTGTAGTTCCATGGTTCCTTCGTTTTACCCTTTTTGAAGATAGGAACAATGCTACACGTGACACATCAGCTATCCTCTTTGATTTCAAGAAAACATGTTAGACAGTGGTTCTGAGATCTCTTCAGCGAATTTCCTTGGAGTCAGTCCATCAGGCTCTGCAGATTGGAATTCATTCAAAGTAATAAGTTATTCCTCAACTATTTGCTTATCAATCTCATACTCTAGTCGTGCCCCCTTGTTTTGCACCTCACATTTGCCTGGAGGGCCATATACTACCTTTGGGGAAAAGACAGCTTAGGTAGGAATTAAACACTTCTGCCTTTTCTTTGTCCTCTATTACCATAGCTTCACTGGCTTCTTGCTATGTACCATATCAGGTACAAGGTATTAGTGTCAGTCCTTTGATAAATACCGGTAGAAATCCCAGAAGTCCTAGAATAAGCACATCAGTCCACCACAGCAAAAAACACAAGGTGTTTGGAAGCATCTTAAAGGATAACCAGTTATATTTGATATAAGCTTTAATTGTAAGACTTCGTGAACGGTAGCCCCCTTGTAGGTATAAAAATGGGATACAGCCTGTAGTGAAATGTGTTAGTCTTCCACATGCCACAAAACACCTGGTTCCTTATGTTAAGTAGGTATGTGCAGGAATGACTGGGAGAATGCAAAGATCAAACATAAATGTATCAAATAATAAAATATGCCCTTCTCTGGAAGTCCCTGAAGTCTCAAAATCAGGATGACTATGGGTCCTGTATCCCTTGGAGATAATCCTTAAATGATCAGATTTCTGTTTTCTTTTTAAAAAATCTAGCTGTGTTACAGAAAAAAACTGGCAGAATTTAATCCAGCTGCATAGGGATGATAATTTTCAGTAAAGGTAAATGTCTCCCTTGCTCAAAAGCTAGCTGTGTCTGACTCTAGGGGGCGATGCTCATCTCCATTTACAGCCAAAGACCTGTGCTGTCTGCATCTGCAGACATCTCCATGGTCATGTGACAAGTATGACTAGATACTGGAGTGCATGGAACACTGTTACCTTTCCTGCCGAAGTGGTACCTATTTATCTACTTGCAGTTTTTTTGCTTTCAAACTGCTAGGTTGGCAGGAGCTGAGACAGACGACGGGAGCTCAGTCTGTTGTGCAGCACTTGGGTCTTGAACAGCTGACCTGCTGACCTTCTGGTCATCAAACTCAGCATCTTAACCTCTAACCCACCATGGGCCTGAATAATGTTTAACACTTCTTAAAATACATTTTAATTAAAAACTTCAAGTTAAATGCTTTATAAAGAAACAGAATAGAATGCATGCATTTAGGGTTCCCTCTAGACTCCCTGCAAGCTCTCAGGTTCCATTTCCCCTTAAATTCTCACTTATCCCCCACCACTAACCACAAAATCCTGCATTACTAGTTCAGCTCAATTTGACACCCACTTTTCAGTTCCCAGAAGTTTTGATTGCCCTGATGAGGGAAGATCCATCAGAACCATCCTGATGCCAAGAGGATCTTCTAGATCAGGGGTTCTCAGCCTTTTCAAGTCAGGGGCTGGGTCGCGCTCCTTCAAACAGTTGAGGGGTCCAGACTGGTTGTCGCCCCATCGTTTACGGCTGTCGTAAAAGCATTTACAAAGGCCATAGACTCATTTACGACTGTCATAAATGCATTTACGCTGGCCATTAATGAGTCCGCAGCCAAATCTGGCAGCAGTGGCAGCAGCTGGAGTGAGGATGGGAACCAGATTATTTGGGACCATGGAGCATAGGTTGAAACCCCCTGTTCTAGAGGATCCATATCACTGTTGTGACTACACAGGGTGAAGGCTAGCAATGTCTTCAATTCTGGTCTGCATCTGGGTAGTGCTTGAAAGCTTATAGGCTGTCTACATGGGCATATGACCTGCTCTTGTTAGGAGGTGGTTTGAGGGCAGGTTGATCTGATTGCATGCACACGTGTGATGTGCTGGGTTGAGCCAACCTGCCCCATTCTGAGACCCTGTCAAGAGGTTCCACTAAAATGCCCCACTGGACTTCATCCTGTAGGTAGGAGAACTGTGTAAAAGTTAAGAGCCCCCTGTGGTGCAGTGCTTAAACTGCTGTACTGCAACCAAAATATTGTTAGTTTGATCCTGACAGAGATCAATGACTCAACCTACCATTCCTTCCAAGGTTGGTAAAATGAGTACCCAGCATGTGCAGGGGGGGATGCTAATTAGCATGTGAACTGCCCAGAGAGTGCACTAAGCTCTGTGGGGAGGTATATATGTGTAATTGCTAATTGCTAAATGTATGCAAGGTTGTAGCCCTTTGAAAAGACATTTAGGAGTGTGGCTAATGGATGAAAACAAAAATATTCCCATTATGCATAGATGTTTTGGAGTTGGTTAAGACGGCTGCGACTCAAAAGTCCTTCTGCGGTGCTCTCTGCCAGCCAGCCGTGTGAGTGACAGATGAATGAGAATCAAACCCTGACAACCTCTGCCAAGGACAAAGCCACCAAAAGGATGAAATGCAAAGGAACTGGATACTGGAGATGTAAATGAGTGAATAATATCTCGATGCCGCCTAAGAATCTAATGAGGTCACATTTGTCAGCCACACACCATTCTGGCCACCTAATTATATCGTAGGGATAGCATGAAAATGGAAATGATGCTGAGCAGAAGATGACCCAGATGATACAAAGACAGGGAGGCCTGAACACACAGAAACTTTGTGCTCCTTAATGAGGAAGCTGCGCTCACTGGTCTGTGAGAAGCAGGCTGATAACCTCCCTGGCATTCCTTTGGATTTTCCTGCACAGGGGAGAAATTGGAGGTGGGGCAGATGGGCAAACAGGAATGTGTGGTTATTTTCTACAGTAGGTGTTCTAAAAGCAGGTGAATGGGCAGCAGACCAGGAGGAGCAAGACCCAGTTCCTGGCAGCATTGCGATCCCAACACCACACAGAAAGAGAGAGAATGAGGAGAATGAGGATTGAGTCCCCAGCCCACGTGCATGCCTGAGGCATCAGACCTATTCTACCAAAAATGTTAGCTTTGCTTAAGAAGGCTGTAAGCCAGTGATGGCCAACCTTGACACTCCAGATGTTCTTGGACTTCAATCACCAGAAGCCCAAGTCAGCACTCCTGCTGATCAGAGCTTCTGGGAATTGAAGTTCAAGAACACCTGGAGTGCCAAGGTTCACAATCACTGCTCTATCCAGTTGGTTAGAGAATGGGGAAGACCACAACTTGGAAAAGTCACTGGACTAGTCCCACCCCACCCCAAAAGCCCAGACTATCTTGGACCATGGGGGCGTTTGGAGGTTGTCCAGAAAATGCAGTGGACATTCCTTGGTTGGCAATACTTAAACAGAGGTTGGATGACTACTTTTTAAGGATACTTCAGTTGTGAGGTTGTTACTACAATAGGAAGGTGGTTTTGATGACCTTCAGGATCTCCTCTAGGTCTAAGAATCTACCTATCCCAGGGGTTGGGGGGGCACCTGATGACTGTAAAGATATTCCTGTTTCAAAGCAATGTTGAGCAGAAGCAGAATGGTACAGAGAACAAATTTAGGATGAAGGAAGGCATTTCCATTTGAACATAAGACTTTGATGCAGAAGTTCAGGACTCCATTCAGCAGAATGAGCATAAGGGCTCTTAAATTGCAAAAGGGCTAGCTTACCGCACAGAGGTAAATAAAATTAAGTGTTGCCATTTAAAGAGCTTCTGTAAAAGCAAAACAAAGCAAAGACCCAGACCTTTATTATTGCTTATGTGTAGAATTTTGTTGTGTTTTATTCTTATGAACAAGTGGCACTGTTCTCGTAAGACCACTCTTTCATTGTCTAACTGCATCACTAAATGCTTTCATTTTGTTGTGGGCATTCATGTAGAAAACAAACACTCACACTTTTCATCACTAATGCTGGTAAAAATCTTCATGTTAAAGTGATATTTTGAAGGAAGGGGTAGTAAACCTGCTCAGCCTGTCATGAGTACACATTTGACCCCCCTCTGCTTGGAAGGACCAAATTCTCCCAAATACTTACACACCATGCCTTCTTGCCCTTTTAAGTACTGTACCTGTAGCCTATACCTTCTCTGAGTGGGGCAGCTTCCCTTTGTATTCCCCTGTGTACTCTGCCTGGCTTACGGGTTAGCATGTGTGCATAGGACATCTTTAAAATTACTTCAGTGGTAGCAAGGGTCTGGACTCCGGCATAGCTCTATGTTCCAATCAACAGACACAAAGATTCTACATTATAAATGCTTCATTGTAAATTTCAATGGTTATAGCATAGGACCAAGAACTTGCAATCTAGTGATTTTACACTTTAAAATAATAACTCTACCTTATTTCAGACTTTGGCCTGATCAAATCTGTGTCTTACATTTCTGCTAAGTTTTACTCACATTCACTCATGCTGTGAGGCTCCCATCATCCAGGAAAAGAGGGCGATTTTCCTCCTCTCCTTCCTTATATGCCACTGTCCATCTCTCACATCTGACCTCTCATGAGCAAGACTCGAGCCAATTATATCTCACTAATTTTAAGTTTCACATTCCCCTACTAAAGCATGAGGTCTATATTGTTTTGTCTAGAAGACGAAGACTGGTGGCAACAGACCCACAATGCACTGCAATCACCCCACTTTCAGTGAACAGCAGCTAAAACCTAAGAGACCTGCATTTTTATGCATGACACAGCCTCTGAAGAAGAAAACCAAGGAGGAGGAGGAGAAATAATGGTTATCTTGATTGTACATGGGCTGGTCTGAATAGACTGGAAACACACTCTGAGATTCTAAGACAAGAGGATCAGAAAAGCAAGTAGGTAACCAAGCAAGGACAACTCCAGAGGAAATGGTTCAAGGTCAGTGATCTTGATGTGAAGAAAGCAAGCAAGTAGACCTCTTATTTTGACTTCTCTAAGAACAAAAGTAGCAGAACCACAATGAGGGAAGAGATCTCTTTCTTTTGGAGCCAAGAACAGTGGAATCAAAAAATCAAGCAGTGGATAACTTAGCAATTATTATAGTTGTTTTGGGGATTTCAGCTACTCGAAGAGGTTGCAGTCTGGAGAACCAATGAGTTTCCTCCCCTACCACCACCAAACATGACAACAATATGCATTTGATAATCAGCTGGCTGGATCAGTTATTTAAATAAATATTTTGTTGACCCAAAAAAGTATTCCTTGTTTAAAAGAGCAGCAATATTTAAAAGAAAAATATTTTAAATAAAATCTTCAGCTGCATGTGAAGTGCTTCTTCTAAAATGATTTTTACTATAATATGGGTCCATCATATTAAAAGAAAGAAAGAAATGAATGTCTGATCATTTAGAAGTGTTTTTCAAATTCATATTCTAACACACGCAGATTTGTTAATTAGCCAGGTTGTACAATTAATCTGCCAAAATTTCCTTAACTGGATGGCAGCTCTCCTAACAAACACCAAATGGTGTTCTTTGTGTTGCCAGACAGTGGAGATGGGATGCATGTGGAAAGGGAGCCATTCTCTAAATTTTTACTCTTTTACTACAAGAAAAACAGAGATAAAATGTGATAGAATTTAGGACGGTCAAAAATCTACATAGGAGCAGAATGGCTGATATATAATGAAATTAATCTTTGAGGCCATAGATCACCAAATAAACGGGTTTTTAAAAAGCATTTTGTATTCTACAAATTGGGATATTTAATGCTGCTGTCAGAAAGCAGATACAAGTTTGCCTTACATTCAGAAGATGGAGATGGATCCAAAACATATGAGACTGATTTGGTTTGTAATTCAATCCACATTTATCTGGTACTGTATTCAGCAAATAAAATGCATTGAACTCAGTGCCATTTACTGTAAGTGAACAATTAACATGCATAGCAGATTACAATTGGGCGGCGGGGGGGGGGATCCTCTTCTTGAATAACTCCAAGAACAGTTTTTACATAATACCCACACCATTTGACAATCCAAAGATAGTAATTTTTCCAAACCACAAGAAGATTTCTTTCTGTTCTTGTTTTAGTTTTTAGTTTTTGGCAGGCGTTTCTATAGTACCTGAGGTCCCAGAAGATCCCTAAAGATAGCTTGCAGCTGCCCAACCCTAAGTAATGCATCTGCTGCGACAGCAAATTGAAATGAAAAGCAGACAACCTGTTGACACAATACTTTGATGTGCCATTTTTGCACTCCCTCTTTCTTGCCTAGAGTCCCTCTGCCACCAGGCAAATTGCAGCACTCACCTCAGACAGCAGCTACTGGGGACACAAAGAATAGCCCTGCCTTCTGACATTCCTACAGAGTGTTCCAACCATTCCCCTCTTTTGGAGGAGAGAGCTATGTCTTCCAATGGGCTGCTGCTTTGGAGTGTAGACTGCTGCTACAGTAGGCTGCTGCTTTGGAGTATAGGTGGAGTCACCAGTGATAGCATAATAGGTAACTGGTATTAACATAATAGCCTTTTAGGTTCCATATATGAAACAGTGGTGGGGACATCATTCATTGATTCAATGACAGACATCACCCAAGTGGTTTACCACAAACAATAAAAAAATAAAAATCTGTCCACCAACCGAAGTTCACACAGAGTTTCAAAAGTACATTTCTTCTTCTTCTTCTTCTTCTTCTTCTTCTTCTTCTTCTTCTTCTTCTTCTTCTTCTTCTTCTTCTTCTTCTTCTTCTTCTTCTTCTTCTTCTTCTTCTTCTTCTTCTTCTTCTTCTTCTTCAAGTGTTGCATCCGTATCCGTTTAAAGTACAGTAATACCTCATATAACATTAGTATCGAATAACACTAAAATCGCATAACATTAAGGAATCTGGGGGGAAGAATTGTATCAGATAACATTAAGATCCTATGGGATGCTTCAGATAACAACCGCTAAAGCCTGTGTGGTTACAATGTATCTCTATGGATCCCATAGGATTTTAACATGCATCAGATAACACTAAAAATCATATAACACCAAGACTTGTGGAACCAGGTTTTAGTGTTATATGAGGTTTTACTGTATTGGTTATCATCATGGCAATAGTCTTCCTGTTCATAACTCCATGGAACAGTTCTTCCATGGACATCCCGCAGTCTCTCAGGTTCATCTATGTCCATGGCCTCTCTTCCCAACAATCTTCCATTGTGTAATGAATTGGAACATTCTATACTTCATGTAGTTCCTCATTACAGTATATGCCTTTTTTTGTTTAATGGTCTTAAACAGTTCTTGTTCTTTATCCATCCACACTTCTACATTAGTCACATGGTCAACTTATGATATCCTTAGCAGCAGTCTGTAGATCCACACTTCAAAAACTTTGATTTTCTTTTCATATGCTTAAATCGTTCTCCAGGAGCTGCAGGGGCTGCAGTGGTTAAGAAGCTCACTTTGTTAGCTGGAAGGCCAGCAAGTCGGCAGTTTGAGATAAGGGGCAACGCATGATGGTTTGAGTGCCTGTCTCTGTCCCAGCTCTTGGGGACATAAAAGGAGCCAGTGGTGGGCAGCAACAGATTCGTACCCTCCCAGGAGAGGGGGTAGCAAAATTGGGTGGCCTCTGGGCAGAGGGGTGGCGAAATTGAGTGGCCTTCGAGCAGGGGGGTTAGCAAAATTGGGTGGCCACGCACACCTCCCTGCCCCGCCGCATCAAGTTTTGTCCCTGCAAGTGGTTCAAGGTCTCCCTTGCTCAAAAGCCAGTAATATCTGACTCTAGGGTGCAGTGCTCATCTCCATTTACAGCCAAAGAGACAGTGCTGCCTGTGTTTGCAGATGTATACATGGCCATATGGCACTCATGATGTAGACTCTGCCCACAGTGTAGGATCCACCCATGACATAGCCTCCATCCATGGAGCAGAGTTTCAACTCCATATAGCAACACTGCAAATATGTAAAATCTCACTATTCAGATTACATATATAAAATACAAAATAATGTTAGAACAAAGAAGCTAGTGATAGTCATTGAATTCATTGAAACAGACACGGGCCAGGCAAGAGGCTACTGCAAGGGAAGGGTTTTGGAGAAAGATTATTTGTAGACTTTTGTCTTCAGCAGTTTGAGAAAGGATTGGAAGGAGGAGGCATGACACACTCCCACAGGTAATGAGTTACAAAGTTACAGAGCCCCTATTGAGAAGGCCTGGTTTCTTCTTAGTGTCTTCCACATCTTCTTTCATGTGGCTATTGTAACAGGAATCCTGAGAGACCAGGTGACCCAAGCAGACATCCTTTGGGAGAGAGATTTAAGTCCCAAACCATTTAAAGCTTCGTAGGTTAAAACCAACACCTTGAATTTGGCCCTTCTGTCAGTTTCTTTGTCTCAGGCAGCAAGATGTTTTGTACCAGCCCTGTTCAGGCCACTGCTCCAAAAGAATACTAGTCAAGGTGATATTTTGATTTTACCTGTGTGTGAGAGAGGGAGAGGGAGAGAAGGAGATGCACTATGAACCTATGTATTTATTTCTGACATATCTCAGGTATCTTTAAAAATATGTTGAGTTCTAAGGGAGAGACTATTTCAACATGATTGTGGCTGAAGGGAAAAAAATTAAGCTTCAAACACCGTAGCTGAAATCCTATTGCTTAGCATACGGTAGTCACAACTAGAGTAGGCCCATTTGAATCAATGACATCTACAGAAAAGATGAGTTATTCAACCTCAAATATTTGCCGCTTGCTACACAAAACAAAAGGATTTCAACCTATAAAGGGGACTAACTAGTTTGTAATGGCAAATGTCTGGAAATCTCAGTGCGGAACAAGACATGTCCTGGTCTTAGGAAATTTCTTTTTTCTTTTTGTCTGCCTACTAATGCAGGCATTCTCAATCTATGGCCCATGAGCCAGATCCGCCCTCCAATGCCATTTCACCAGGCCCCAATGTCCCTCCTGCTCTCGGAAGCAGGAGAAAAACACATTCCACACATGCGCAGAATGCAGAAATGAGTTCTGAAAAGACGCATTTTACTTCTGCTTCCAGGTGGGAGGAACCACGTGACCCCGCTCAGTTGTTGGGGGGAGTGTGATCAGGCCCCCAGCATGAAAATATTGAGAAAGTCTGTACTAATGTATGACTGGCAGGCTACTGAATGAGTTTGATAAGGAAGGATAACATTTCAGATATGTTCTAGGAAGCACAGTCTGAAACCTTGTGAGCAGCTGCCTCAGCTGCTAGCCCATAAATTATATTTAGAAACGACGCCTGCTCATTCCAAGATTCAAAAACTGAAGTGAATCTTCCGTGTCATACATGCTAGGTAGGTTTCAGGGATAACTGTTTGTTTAAACTTGGCTACATTAAGAAACTGCTGGAAGACAGGTAACCTGCTGGCTGTGTTCCTAGCAGCCACCCGAACAGAAGGGACAGCAGTTTCCATCAGGAGAATAATTGCTTTGGCTTTTATAGATTTAGGTTAGTCATAATGATGTGCTCAAGCATTACTAGTACATACCAGATTAGACTGTGCTAACCCACCCAATCATCTGGTTTCTCTGTTTTATGCAGATAATTACATTAAGGGCACAAGCAGCAGTTTGCTGCTACTAATATTTATGTGCTATCAAGTTGATTCCAATTGTAAGCAATCCTTTTCAGGCTTTTCTAGGTACTGTATACAGAAGTGGTTTATCCTTCCCTTCTTCTGGGGGACACCTTGGGACTATGCAGCGTGCAAGTTGGCTGTTTTCCCTAGAGGCACAGTGGGGAATCAAACCTCTGGCTTTGTAACTAGACACCTAAACCCTTGTACTATTCAGCCAGCTGTACACATGCAGGGGGAAGAGTAATTTTTGGTGGCAGTTTTAAGGGTTTTTTTTATTGGTTTTTAAAATGTGACTGGTTTTATTTTCTGTGAGCTGCCCAGAATCTTCAGAGTTGGGCGGCAATAGAAATCAGAATAAATAAATAAAAAGAAAGAGCAAAACTAATGAACCATAAATATTAAACAGTGGTTCCATGATATTCCAGCTTCTGCATTCTTCAGATATAACAAAAATAGAAAGCCATCAACAGGATTCTGACTTATGGCAACACTTTTCCAGGGTTCTCTTGGTAGAAAATACACAGTTGTGGTTTACCATCCCCTTCTTCTGGGAGTGCCCTGGGACGGTGCAGCTTTCCCAAGGCTACATAGTCTTGCTCTAGAAGAGATAATTCTTCATGCCTCCATTCTCTTCCCTTCATTTCAAATCATTGATCACACATGGCAAATGTTTTGAGAGACTGTGACACATCAATGGCTGGAGTGGGCTTAATGTCCTTCTCTTCACACTTCTTTCCCTTACAGTGTGGATTATGTTTATGTGGATTTTTAAAAATGGTATTCAGGTTAGCCTGTGTTTCAAGCATATCAGAGAATAAACAAAACAAAAATTGTGGCACTTTAAAGACAAAGTGCTATACAGTGGTACCTTGCTTAAAGAGCATAATGCGTTCCACAGGATTGCTCTTTAAGCGAGTTTGCTCTTTAACTGAAACTCCATTGTAAATGACCAATTGTGGGGGGGATTGTGAACCCTGATTTATTTGTTAAGTGAGTTTTTGGTTGGTTTTATTTGTTAAGCAAAACGAACATTCAGAGAAAATTCTGCTCTTTAAGCAAGTTACTCTTTAAGCGAAGCGCTCTTTATGCGAGGTTTGACTGTATTTTAATGTTAGCTTTCGTGGATCAAGTCCATTTTGTCAAACATAGGAGTGAGACTTCATGACATCAATTTATACACATAGGTACAGAGTGGTTGGTTAGCATAACAGAAATGCTAACCAACCTCTCTATACCTGATGTGTATAAACCCTGTTAAGGTCGGTTTAAGTTGATTCCTAATGGACAGCGCATAACAAAAATAATTTTAAAGTTAATCTCTTGTTTTAAAGAAAAACAGGACATAAATGTTTGTCTTCAAAAGTTCTTACTTCAGGAGACACCGTTGTCAGGGTATTGTCTGTACCTGGCTCAGCCTTGTTCCAAGATGGAGATTTCCAAGCATGGAGGGACCAGTAACACATTCCTGAGAAGGTATGTATTCAAAACATGCTAGCCTTGTGGTTTGGGAGAAATGAAACCTAATGTGTGATAGACATGTGATACTGTATGGACATTGGCTGGATTCCTTTAGGGAAATGGCAAAGGGGTATATCATGTGTGAGGAGGTAAAACCCAGAGGGAGGGGGCAAGATGTTCTCTTGATCTGATGCTTCATGCTAAGGGTGAGCAGTGGACTTGGAACCATGTAGGGACTTAAGCTAGGAGGGGGGATGGATTTCCCCAAATAGAGAAGCTTTCTTTGTTTGATGTGATTTCTGAACTTTTGAAAAACTTTTTTCTGTAACTTACCTTGATTACAATATACTTTTAAAATACCAGAAGATGATTGGAGTGTTTACTTGGCTATGCCCTACCTTATCTACCACAAGCTAATATCCTGAGTTGCTAAGCTAGAGGGGCGCCAGGTCAGAAGCAGGAATCCCAACCACCTGTGGGCCAGAGCCCTACTAATGAGTACAAGGCATTCCTGACAACTGTTTCTGGACTTGTGAAACGCCTGTGAGTTCCAAAAGATCCAGAGAAAACGTTCTAGAACAGGAGATGGCATATTAGTGTATAAAGAAAAGCTTGTTGGGCCTTGCCTTTGTGGTCTACATGGAATCTGAATGACTTGCAAATCACTCCCAGTACTTCTGAGGATAGAATACAGCGAACAACCCACGGTGAGCACAATGTCTTTTAAGCAACCTTGACTGCCATTAATAATCTTCTCATTGTGGAAACCTTGGTAAATTTTAGAAAATCTCCAGGATTCACCAGGACACAATTGTTCTGACTCAAAGCCACGAAGGCTTGTCTATAAGGGCAGACAAGCCACTGCCATGGGCTTACCACAACCAACACTGAAAGCCAGAGGCCCAGCTGTGTTCTTCTCTGCAGCACTCACCCTCCTCATACTTAGGAAAAGATGGGAAATGAAAGAATGAATGGCTTTGAGGGAGTAAGTCAACTTGCCAAGCTTTGAAACCAGGCACAAAAGAGAAGCAGCAGGAGGTAGAAAGATTTTGCTACTCACCTAAATTATGGAATTAATAGTTGGGCTGGAGACAAAGGTACCTGCCAGCCTACCTGCCTCTCTGTGTGTGTGAGACAATACCTGCTTGCTTGTCATGTATGTATATCTTCTCTGTATGTGAGAATGTCTCTATGTGCATGTCCAAGTGTGTGTACTAATGCCCATTTCTTCCCCTCACTCCAGCCACCACTGGATTCACAGTGAGTAATAGATGACAAACAATATCCAGAAAGGCACAGAGTTCTGAGGTATTAAATCTACAAAGTCAGAAAAGTATGCTAACTCAGTGGAATCCTCTACGAGTGGGCTTTAGGGCATTTACATTTGCCAGAGATGACTATTTAAGCAGTATATGTCTAATAACTTATTAGCACATTTGCTTAGAGCAACATGCAAATGATCGTTTTTGAAAAATCAACAGGGAAGCAAGGCAGGGCATATTCCAAATTTTTCAAGCACACACAGAGACTCATATGCACCTGTTGTGACCTGGAGTCCTGAGTGCAAGGAGGAGGAGGATTTCCAGCCAGCCCAGCTACCTGCTGCTGGCACCGACTTGGAATCTGAGCCTGAGGAGGACCCCTTGCCAATCCCCCCAGGTCATGGCCGGCTCAGATCAGGAGGCCGAGTCGGAGGACATGGACATGGCAACGGCCTCACAGCCAGCTGTCACTCCAGAGCCTGCCCAGCAGGGCCAAGCCGGGCCGCAGGATTGTAGTTTGACAGCTAGGCCAGGTGCCAGCAGGCAGGCTACTCAGGAGCAGGCCGGCCAGTGGTGGGCTCCAAAAATGTTTACTACCACACTGTGGGCGTAGTATGGTGGGCATGGCCAGGAGGAAAGCCCTGTTTTGCACCCAAATTAGGTCTACTTTATTTCAACTCTTGGATGGGCACAGCCAGCCAGAATTTCTGCTACCGGTTCTGGTGAACTGGTGTGGGAACTTTTCCTTTTGAACTACAACATCCAGAATCCTCCAGCCACCATGGCTACAGATCATGCCAGCTGGAGGGTTTTGGCTAATGAAGTCCAAAAATAAACAACCCAAGTGCTGCTTTTCAGCCCCAAGGGCACATCTTGTATGAGTTAGGATGACAACAGAGGGTCCATGTGGATGTGTAGGCACACAAGCATACTGTATATATTGGGGGTGTGCTGTGAGTGTAAAAATATTTATCTTTGGATTTTAGGGTAAGTTAAAGCTCTACTTTAACCAATCCTAAAGGTCTGCAGTTTGAGGCCCAATTACTGCATGACAGAGTGAGCTCCCATCTCTGTCCCAGTTCCTGCTAACCTAGCAGTTTGAAAGCAAGAAATTGCTAGTAGATAAATAGGTACCACAGATACAAAAGGGTCAAATCTCTTGCCTATTGTTGCATAAAGAAAACCAGTCTTTTCCTTCTCTTCCATATTAAAACTAGTCAGGCTTAAAATAATAAATGCAGTTAGTAAAGCAGAAATATGGTTTTCCTCGCTCTGGTTTCAATCTGACCAGGTCTTTTATCCATATGACCTGTGATCTAAAGCTTGTAAAACAGCAAAATCTTTCCAAAGCATTCAGCATTTCTTTTGGAATATGATACTGATCTAATGGTAGAAAGCAAAGAAGACCTAAATAATCTCTTGACTAGGGTGAAAAAGGAGAGTGCAAAAGCTAGCCTGAAACTCAACATAAAAAAACCAAGATCATGGCATCCAACCCCATCATTCCCTGGCAAAGAGAGGGGGAGGAAATGGAAATTGTAACAGACTTTACCTTCTTGGGATCTATGATCACTGCAGAGGGTGATTGCAGCCATGAAATAAAAAGACGCTTACTTCTTGGGAAGCAGGCTACGACCAACTTAGGCAGCATAATAAAAAGTAGATACATCTCCCTGCCAATAAAAGTCCGCATGGTTAAAGCAATGGTATTCTCAATAGTAATGCATGGCTGAGAGATCTGGACCATAAGGAAGGCTGAACACAGAAGAATAAATGCCTTAGAATTGTGGTGTAACCAGTGATGGGATGTAACAGGTTCTCACCAGTTCTCCAGAACCGGTAGTAACTTTTCCCAGTGTCCCAGAGAAACTGTAGCAGCTTTTGGAGGGAACCACCTTCGGGGCTTACCTTTTCACTGGTTCCCCCACTGCGCATGCATGCCAAGCACTTGGTGTGCATGCACACCTAGTGCTTGGTACATATGCACGGCCTCCTTGCTGTCCTCCCAAACGGGGAGGAAGAAGAGAAGCTGCTAGCCTGAAGCTCCCTATACCCTGAAGCTTCCTATTTTTATTATTTTGTATTTTTTCTTTGGTCCCACCCATGACATAACATCATGATGTTAGCTCCGCCCATACTGTGATGACATCACGGTAGTGTAGTAAAATTTTTGACATCCCACCACTGGGTGTAACACCAGGAGCCTTACCCTTGAGTACACACTAGTGTTCTTCTGAGTTGCAGCTCCCTGGCTGGACAACCCAGGCTTCACATATGTGTAGAAAAGGTAGCAACAAGCCAAATAACCACTCCATCTCTTCAGTTATTTTAGAAATACTGTATATTGAAAGCATAGCAAGATTCAGGATATAGTCCATCAAAAGATCAGAAAACATTTCAAACAGAAATAAAACAACCTACTTGGTTTAAGGGAAAGCTCAAAGGCCCCCCTCCTTTCCCAAGGCTTGCATTTTGCAGAATGAATGCACAGCATTCCAGAGAATGCCTCTCTCTCTCTCTCTCTCTCTCTCTCTCTCTCTCTCTCTCTCTCTCTCTCTGTGTGTGTGTGTGTGTGTGTGTGTGTGTGTGTGTGTGTGTGTGTGTGTGTGTGTGTGCGCGCGCGCGTGCGTGCGCGCGCACGCACGCGTCTCTGGGTTATACCTCTGACCCTCCCCCTTAGGGATTCTGGCCAATGATCTTACAGCAAGGCATGTCTATCACAAGTTAGGTTGCATTTCACAAAAACCATGATGCAAGGATGTTTACATTTTTCCTTTCTCCCCTATATCTGGAATCACCATTTCGAAAGTACTGAAACACATTTAGGTAGGTAAAAAGATAACAAAAAAAAACACTGTTTAAAATGGGGCTTATTTTGTTACATGTGGTGCTGGAGGAGACTCTTGAGAATCCCCTGGACTGCAAGGAGATCAAATCAATCAATCTTAAAGGAAATCAACTGTGACTGCTCCTTGAAAGGACAAATACTGAAGCTGAAGCTCAAGTACTTTGGCCACCAAATGAGAAGAGAGGATTCACTGGAGAAGGACCTGCTGCTAGGAAAGATTGAAGGCAAAAGGAGAAGGGAGCAACAGAGGATGAGATTGCTAGATACCATCATTGATGCAGCGGGTGGAGATCTGGGCGGACTACAGAGGATGGCAGATGACAGAGGAGCCTGGTGTGTGGTGGTCAATGGGGTCACAAAGGATCAGACTCAACTGTGCAACTGAACAACAACTAATCTATATAAATTAATTGATAGTCTGAAAAGCTATAAAAATCATGGTTTTGGCTACAGAATCTTTGTCTTGCTAAGCAATCTTAGCTTCTGTGTTTGTTTGTGGTTCATCCATTTCTAAACATTAATGAACTTGTAAGGCTCTTAGAGTATTTTTTAAAACTATTTTTCTACTGAGAGAAACTGGAAGAAGTAAGTTTTTAAGTTTAGTATGATCAAAATTCACCTTTCTATTTCTTGAGCAGGGAGTGCTTACTGATCTCAGGAACAGGAGTTGAAAAATGTGCAAAAACTAGCAACTCTTTCTTCACCAAGCAGTGATTTAGTGTGTGTGTGGGTGGGGGGGGAGAGAGATCACAATACCTTGAAAAAATGAACCCTGAAAAATACTTGCTTGCTGCATCTATGTTTTCCTAGGCTATTGACTGCTAAACTGGGCCCATAACCTGCTGGATGTAATTTTTAGAATCTGGTTATGTCTTTGTTAGCAGAGCACAAAGCAGAAAAAACACAACAGAGCAGGAAGGAAATTATGAGATGGAGTAGTACAGGTTTCTCTTAGATTGCCTATGTTGGTAGCTAGAATTTAATTTAGAAAAAAGTCTAAAAGTAGCTTACCAGTAAGTAGATAATACATTTTACTTACGGTTAGGTTGTTCAGTTACAATTTCAAAGATAAATAAATAAATTTCATGTCAGAAATTACTCTGGGTTGAAAGGATTCTTGCTGGAGAAACTCCGCTCGGGGACACCCAAATGAGGCTCCTTTCATGTCCCCAAGATCCATCATGCAGCACTCAGGTATAGAACCTCAACCTTCCAGTCTTCAAGCTCAGCGTCTTAACCACTAAGCCACCGCAGTGCTGCTAATTACAAAGATAAAAAGGGGAAATGCAATCTATGTGAAGAACATATATGCTCAATGTAGCTGGATGATCGAAGATTGGGGGAGAGGGAGAGGGAGAGACCTGCTGGCTACATTTCTGGCAAGCAACAAACAAACAAAACACAATAGCGAATACAAACAACAAACAGGAAGCAGGAGGGGGGCTCATGGGCTTTCCTCAATGGGCCAGAGGCAAGGAAAAAGAGCTCTGCTAATTGGTTAGTGGCAACAAGACAGACAGTCACTGTAACCCACAGAAGAGTCCCTCCCCCTTATACCCAGTGTTAGCAAGCATGCAAGGCTGTCATTATCCCAACAGAAAAATGCCTTTATTGCTAATTGTTGGAGTCAGAAAAAAATGGCAATTTACTAAACATCGCACAGAAAGTTACCTCTAGATCCCAGTTTATGTTCTGCCCACTTCTACTCTAAAACATCTGTTCCATTTCACCTGGAAGGCATAATATATCAAGTAGAGCACTCTTCACTGTAAGCAACATCTTGCAATTTTTGGCAAAAGCCGCTCTATCTGCATTCCAAATGTTAAAAACTTGAAGACATTTAAAAGGATGAGAAGGCAGGACAGTATCCAGGTTAATCTGAAAATGTGACTTGCCTCTAGGCTGAGAGTGAAAGAAGAACTATTTGAGGTTTACCCTTGGATATGTGAGGCACAAAAACAGAAAGAACTAGTTCTTTAACATCTAGGAAATAGTTCCACTTATTTCCAAACCAAAGACAAATTAACACCTTACCCTAGTCCTAGCCTCAGACCCACCCCACTCTCCTTTGCTAGAATATTATACTATCCCACCAAACTTCTTTTTCCTTCCCCTCATGAATAACTAGAGAAATGCACCACAGTCTCAAACCCGCCTCAAGCTGCAATATATGGTAGGAAATGTAGTTTTCTCAAGGGTTGCACACAGCATCAGGCATAGAAAAAAGGAAGGGAACGAGACATTCCTTGCTCTGTGGTTGTATTTACCACCGTTTTGCTTCCAACTGTACTAGCAGCTAATTTTATACAAGGTTTAGAACAGTGTTTCCCACCTTTGGTTTTTGAACTTCAATTTCCCAAAGCCTAAGTCAATTCCCCAAAGCACTGATCAGCCAATGTACTGACTTAGACTTCTGGGAACTTAAGTCCCCCTGTGGGGCATGGGCCCCACTTTGGGAATCATGGTTTAGAAGAATTGAGGCGAAGAGGTGGGGTCTAATTGGGTAAGGATTGGAAGAGAATTTTCAGACTGAAAAACAGGAATGGATGAGGGGTCCCTAATACTAACCTCTTTCTTGAGCAAAACAAGTGAAATTGCAAAGCCAAGAAACAAATATTCTGGAAATACACAGTTTCATTGTCATCTCTACTTATCATCTTCATATCCTTTCTTGAGATGTGGGTTCTACATCTTAAAACGACATCACCTGCTGTTTTTCTCCCTGACTTTACCGCTTTGCTTTGACAGCGCAGTTAAATTCCCATGTTCTTTTCCCTCCACACTTATCGTCTTAGTTTAAAATGCAATCTGGCTCAACTATATCACAAATTCGACAGCACGCCTGTACGTCTGTGGGGAAGCAACGCGCCAACAACTCAACGCTGGCCAGTTCCAGCTGTAATTGAATCTTCAAACCCTGCCTGACAAAAAAAGACAAAGAGAAAAATGAGACCATGGTTCAGGTGCAGATACGGCAGCTTAGTTAAAAATGAATCTTCTCTAGGGAATAGCTTGTGGCTGTACGTGTCTCCCCAACCCACACAGAAGGCCAAGCTAGGAAACTGAACCACAGAAAAGTCCTTTCTCTCAAGCTTGAGCACTGTCTAGCGGCTTGATTTAAAGACATTTGGGCCCAAAACATCAGGGAAAGGGATGCTGGTAACCACTCAACCCCAGTCTTTGACTACCCACCTCTTCTGCTGAGAAGACACCAGGCTTCACAAAGATTCATTGTGCCCAAAAATTGTATCATCATCCTTGGGCATTAGAATGTGCCCTGAGCTAAGGCTGTGAAAAGAGGCATCTATGTTTGATGGTAAAGGCGGAGAGGGGCCCAGCCAGAGGCTAGAGCCTTGAGGATTGGAAGGATTGCTGCAGGATCACACCTTTGGGAGGGTGGGATGGGCAATTAGCAGGCAAATTAAAAAAAAGTGGCAGCCAGGAAAGTGAGTTGGCAACTCTCTTCCCTAACTGCTAAGTGTTGGGGCTTGCACTCAGTACTGGTATGGGCCCATTAGTTGTTTGGCTCCTCTTCTTCTCTTCTTTGTTTTCTCTTTTATTCACTAGTCATGTTGAGAGAGATACAAGGTTCTTACTCTGGCACTTCTAGCAGCCTCCACCAGTGCTATTTGGTGTTCTTGTAATGTTTCATTAATGTTGTCTCTCCACCAGCCTCTGGGTCTGTCTCATGGCCTTTGTCCTCCTCTTTCCACATATGCCTTGTAAAGGTATGGAATCCCAAGACATTCTCTTCTAGTGAAAGGAGCCTCATTCAGGGCATCTCCTGAGTGGAGTTTCTCCAGCAAAAATCCTTTCAACCCAATCTCTGACACGAAATTATTATTATTGGTGAACAAACCACTTTATTTGTTGTCTCTGTATGTTGTTTAAGATTGGTTCCATTCCAATTTCCCCTTATTATCTTATTCCTGATTTTATCCCTTCTAGCCCCTCCAGCGGCCTTCCTTGGGCATTTCATTTCTGTGGTGACCAACTTTTGTGGTGGTGGTGTGGTGGTGTTGGTGGTGGTGGTGGTGTTGGTGGTGGTGGTAGTGGTAGTGGTAGTGGTAGTGGTGGTGGTGGTGGTGGTGGTGGTGGTGGTGGTGGTGGTAGTGGTAGTGGTAGTGGTAGTGGTGGTAGTAGTAGCAATAAGTGTCCATGTTTGGCACTGGTTAAATAAGGTGGGAGTGAATATGCTTTGTATAAGGTGTGTGTGCGCACATGTGTGTGCGCGCATGTGCGCACGCACACTGGTCGGTATTGCCTTATGTTGTAAGAGAAGAGCTAACTGTCTCAATATTTGGTTTGCCTTACTGCACCATATGCTAATCTCTTCGTCCATTTTGACATCTTCAGTAAATGTTGTTCCTAGGTATTTAAACTCTGCCACTTGTTTTATACTTGTCCCCTCTATTTTGATATTTAAAGCATGCTGTTTCCTTCCAATTGCCATTACCTCAGTTGGCTCCTCTAGCGATATGAAAAGTCTCTTTTTGGCATTTGAATGGTGATGATGCCTTCAAACCTGCCAGCTGCCACTGTTCACCACTCTCACTGTGTAACAGTCCTTAGAATAACTGGTAAATGTTCAGGGGAGGGTGACGTTTCTCACACAGGAAGCCATATGAATGTGCTAACCTCTCCAGGTCTTAAAACCAATGAGGCAACTCTGTCTTAATGTTAACAAGAAAATACAGTATAAGCAGCTTAGACCAATATACCTGAGTCAAGTGGTTGCAAGAGCAATTCACTCTTAAATGCATAGATCCCAATGAGGAAGTGGGGGAAGCACTAAAATATTATTCCAAATTGTAACCATGTGCCTGTCTAGCCATAGTCAATAAAGCACTTTACCATGTTTAACACATCAGCTTATGTTTAACATTGCTTCAACATCAGGCCAGGAAGTAATCCCCATGCATTTCAATGGTACTCATCATATGTTTCAAATTATGTCATTTAGATCTTGCTGAGAGGGGCTACAGTAACGGCCTCACAGTACGGAGCTCTGAATAGAAGGTACCTATTTAAATTTCAGTGAAGAAAATATTCCTTGTAGCACAATCAGAAGAGGTATGTTCCATGCTGCCTCAGAACAGCAGATTCTATCCACTCAGTGAGGCTTACCCCTGGGATAAGTGTGCACAGGATTGCATCCCTGGTGAAATTTTAATGGGGAAAGGAATCCCACATTTCTTTTTTTACTATACAGTATACACTATTTTGCTGTTCAGCATCGGAGAAATAGCCTACAATTTTCCTTAGAAAAAGAAATGATTAAACCCAAATGATTATTCGATGTAACTTCATTAACCTCTTTGTCTTAATAGACAGCACCACAGCTCCTATATTCTCCCCCAAAGAACAAACATTTTGTGTACCGTATATACTCAAGTATAAACCAAGGTTTTTAGCCCCAAAAATGAGCCCCCGGCTTATACCCGGGTCAATGACCACGAGGATCCCAGGACCTTGCCAAATAGAGACGCGGCTACAACTTAATTAATTTTACCTTATTTTCATGTATTTTGATTATTGAAACTCACTAGCAGCTGCTGCATTTCCCACCGTCGGCTTATATTCGAGTCAATCTATTTTCCTGGGTTTTCAGGTCAGAATTAGTCTTATATTCGGGTCGTCTTATATTCGGGTCGGCTTGTACTCAAGTATACATGGTATGCTTAGAAAATGTCATTTTAAAAAGAGAGAGGATAATATATAAGAGAGTGTCTACTTTTAACTGAAGGTGTTATCAGATCAATGTTTGCTCCCAGATTTGGTCCTGGTTGGGGAAGGGCTGCTTTGCTCCTTTTCCTGGTCACCATACAACACATGGGCCTTCATGAATTAGCCCACCAATGCTTATCCACACATTCTTTGGGTCTCTGTCAGCCACAACTAATTTATTTATTTTTGTGAGACTGCACCATTTTGGTTTGGTTCCAGTATGTGTGATCACTGGGATTAAACCAAAGCAGCTGGCTTAAACGGTCCCTTTGCTTAAGCTACTAAATGATCTTGAGAAATGGAAAGCTTCCCTGCTGCTCACCTGAGGAGGGGGGAGAGGAAGTTTTCTGTTTCCTTAAATTGTTGCTAATGCATCAGTGATGCTTAGAAAAGGCTTTTAAAACTGATAATGCAGTTAACAGTTAACAACCATTAAATGAGAAACTTTATTTTCCTGCTCATCCACAAGCAAACATCAGGGATGCTTTCCATTTCTCAAGATCCAAAGCAGCTTAAGCAAAACATGGAGGAGGAGTCAGAGGATTTGTGAGTGGGTTTCTCTTTCCCTTTAAAGGGAAAGATTGATCATACTAAACAGGATTTCTTAAACTGTAGTGACACATTGCATTTAAATGTATACTTTCCCACAGCATGAATGTGACTGGTTAGTACACTCAAGATGGGGTGACCAACCTCGGTGCTCGAGGTGTTTTTGGACTTCATTTACCAGAAGACCAAGCCAGCACATCTGCTGATCAGAGCTTCCAGGAACTGAAGTTCAAGAAAACCTGGAGCACAAGGTTGGCCACCCCTGATCTAAATCAATCCAGGGCAGGGTCAGTTGTAAGACCTTGAATCTTGTAAGCTAGAAAAAGATGGATCTGTCACTTTCACTTTCTTTTGCACTAAGACTTCTTCCTTTGAAATCTCACGTTCTTTTCCTCTCATTTATGCATATATCTGAAGACATCTGTGAATTCAAAAATGAATTGGCAACAACTTTTGCTATCTTTACAGGGATATCCTGTAACTCACAAAACTTTTAGGCTTAGTCCTGTTTAGTATTTTCCATTTTCTTCTTGACTCTGTCACACAGCAGAAAGAATCTCTTTCTCTCAATACAAACTGATTTTGCATCTTCCAATTTAGTCTGTATTTCTGAGGAAATCCATTGCATGCTCAAATCTCACAGACCAATGGCTTCATGCATGAATTGTATCAATAAATCCTGCCACTCTAGTAATGAGGGAAAAGAGATGTATTTTGTCCCCTTTTGTCCTGAGCTCTAATGGGGTAGAAATCCAGAACATGTGAGCCAGAAAAATGTATACACAACTTGTTGTTTTAAAGTGGTACAAGTTGCCTCCTAGCAGTTTGCCATTACATAATGAGAAATTTAAAAGTATAGATTGGTACAGCTGATCATTCAAGGAGGCATAAATGAGAACATATGTATAAGAAAGAGAAGAATGTACTGTACTGGCTGAAAGCCTTGGGAACTAGGTGGAATGCATCACAGCACCATTGTTTAGAGTTACCATATCCAACATCAGAAGAGAAATGACAGCGTCTAACCTCTAGAAGGAGAGAAACAAGAAGTATTTTTGATCTGATGTGTGCTATCCAGGTTGGAGATTAGATTGCATGCTAGCTTCTTCTAAAGAATCCTGGAATGATAAGGTACCGATGATGGAACTGAGATACAATACTGTTGTATTGATTATTATATTCTTTTTGTCTTGTACACCGAGTATGGCAGTATATAAATCTAATAAATAAGTAAATAAATAAATAAAATCTACTTTCATCTCTTGGTTTCCTTAATCAGCATAATTCTAGATATAAAATAACATGCATTGTTAGGTGGATGCATTGTATTATCACTGTTGTTAAGTTATTTGTAGCCACAGCACAGCAAAGCAAGGCATGTTTTAGGCAATCTTGGTTTGAATGCATGTCTCCCAGTTCACCCCTTTTTAGCCCAGCTAATAAAAACACTTGGACCAAATACTAGAAAGAAAGAAAAATATCATTTACTCACAGAACGAGGTCAGAAAATACATGTGCTCAGGAGTCTTGGTAAAGTTGATTTAGAAAGAAGTAAAGTCAAGCCTTTCTTCTAGCCAAGTGGCTTGGAAGATGGAGGTGCTCAAAAAGACATATTTCTTCTTCCAAGGCAGAAAGCAAGAGAGAGAATTTGCCAGAGCAAAACAAAGGCCTTAAGACATGCAAATAGGGTCAGGTGATCTCTGAGGCAGGAAAGAACCTTTCTAATTGTAATTACTGTACAGGCAAACAATGCAAAACAATTTCCTTTAGGTCAGACTAGACTTTCCTGTCTCTCTGGTTACTGCATGCTAGGTTGCATTCGAATAGTCAACAGCTATGTCAGTTTATTTCACAAGAAAAGAAGTTGCTGCCCTGTCTGCTCCTGCAGCTGCCACCTCCTTACTCATAAGTAAACACAGTAAACTTTACTCATGGAAGAAATGCTGAGCTGAAAACTGGCAGAAGCAGCCTTCTGGCTTCAATTATATGCAGGCATGTGCCTCCTTCTCACTCACACTCACATGCAGGGTAAACCAGGCGGGTACCACTTGTCTGTATGACCTGTATCACCAATGCCTGATTAAGAAGATGAGACAAATGAACTGTCCAGAATGCATGAAAGTGAAGATTAATGAAACTGATATTGCATTTCATTTGTAATATGGATTATGATGCATCCTGCTTGATTATATCTGACTTTTCTATGTATCTGTACTCTGAAAAAGTCAGTTACATTCCTGCATAATGTTTCTTTGAAATAATTTTGATAAATGTATTGATCTTAAAGTTAATGTTGAAATGTATCCTGATAGAGTTACTGTGTGGATAGATTGGTATTGATCCAAATGCTTTATGTTTGTAAGCTGTAAATCATATAGCAATTTGCATAATCTTTTTAAAAATATCTCGATCTTTACATCTGTCTCATGTACTGTATCTGTCTATATGGGGGGGGGGTTGTCATGAGAACATTTTGAAAAATGTAGTTATATGAGACATTTATGGTGAAGTTATGATTCTGAAACCTGAATTGTATTCCTGTCTCTGCCTGTCACACTGCAGCTAGAGAAAAGTCCAAGAGAAGAAGAAGGCATGGGCCTCCTCCTCTTCACCATTGATTTGCAAATTCAAGTTGAGCGTTAATGGGGGGGGGGGGAATCAGTTGTTGTGCCCAATACCTAAAGGACTTCCTAGATATTTGGAAATGTTGGATTTATTGGGCTTGAATAGCCTAACTTCACACAAAAAAACTTTACTAGGAAATGCCTATGTCAGTGATGGCTAACCTTGGCACTCCAGGTGTTCTTGGACTTCAATTACCAGAAGCCCAAGTCAGCACTCCTGCTGATCAGGGCTTCTGGGAATTGAAGTTCAAGAACACCTTGGCCTATATACTTAGACGTTACCTTAACAGTTCTTCGGTCCTAGGTTAGGTCTTGAACTGTTAATTCTATCCAGTCTTTCACCGTAAATCTAATCATCATCACCCTTAACTTTAGCTCCTCACTCTTCCCTTCAGAAAAAGGACACAATGGGACAACCCTGTGATGTGTGTCATGGTTTGTAACGTTAAAATAATAAGGGCACAATCCCATGAATGACAACTGCAAAAGAAGTTGGGGAATGGGGCGGGAAGAAGAGTGGCAATAAGCAAACTGGGAGACAGGGTGGCATGATAGGAAGACATGTCTGGACCCCTGGCCCACCTGTGGCACGAACAGAAGGCCCACTCAAGTGATCCTCAGAGGGAGATAAAATTGAGCATAGTAAAGATAAAAAGCTTTTTCAGAGGGATCCACACATCCCTAGTCAGGACATGCTAGTAGAAGCCTTCTTAATCGTTTTGTTGAAAGCTCTGTTTGTTGTTGTAAGGCTGCCTCTGCAACTAGCACAATAGGGATATGGTCAATACACAAAATATTACAAGACGCATGCAGGACACCATCTGGCATTTTTTCCAACCCAAAATGGGGTTCCACTGCAGCTGATTCTTCTATTCCAGGGGTTCTCAACCTTTTCAAGTCAGGGGCCTGGTCACACACTCCCTCAAACAGTTGAGAAGGCTGGACTGGTTGTCCCCCACCCCACCCACCTGTTTATAGCTGCTGTAAATGAGTCTGTGCCTGATTCTGGCATAGCCCATAGCAGCGGCTGGAGCGAGGTTGGATTATTTGGCACCAAGAGCCAGATATGGCCCATATAGGTTGAGAACCCCTGCTGTATTGCAAGTTTAAAAAGAAAAATAAAGTCATAACTTTCCCCAGAATTATATTTTTCCCTCTCCCCCAGAAAGGAAGGAGGGTGGCCCAGGGCACATGACAATGGTGTTGAGTTTAAAGGTAGAGGGTGGGCACACCCTGTGGCAGACTTTTGCTGCAGCCTCCATCCTTGGGTAGCCTCCTGTCCCTGACTTTCAGGAAGAACTCTTTAGGATGCATTACATACATAAATGGCTCTCCCTTTTTGCCAACGCTGCTTTTTCTATGCAATGAGGCATCATCATTTGTGAAATCAGGCTTCACTTTCCACACTGGTCAATCCAATTCTTGATGCAAAATGATTTTCAGTTAGTGCATCTTCTGGGAAATCTTGATAATAAATGGTCTTTCAAACAAAATAATATTCAAAATAATACAAAGGGTATTCATGTCAATTCACAAGTAGCAGCTAATGAGTTTGCATTCAATGGAGTAGAGGGAACGCTGAGAAGAGTATTCAGCTTAATAAACTTTGTCCCTTTCATTTTTGCATTGCCCCCCTCCCTGTTACACTCGGCCCCATTAACACGCATAGCCCCAATTCTTTCTGTCCCATCTCCCTTTCACTCCCATGACTTCACATAAGAAGGAAGACTTTCCTGATGTTACTTTTTAGTCTGGATTCAGAATATTTACTGCTGACTGCTAGGCATAATTACTCAGAAGTAAGTCAAGCTGTCTTCAACAGAGCTTAATAAATTGGTTTATTTAAACTGTATTAAAGGACTGTGGTGGCTTAAGTGGTTAAGATGCTGAACTTGACTGGAAGGTCGGCAGGCCAGCTGTTCAAGACTGCACGATGGAATGAGCTCCTGTCTCTGTCCCAACTCCTGTCAACTGAGCAGTTCAAAAGCAAGAAATTGTAAGTAGATAAATAGGTACCACTTCAGTGGGAAGGTAAACAGTGTTCCATGCACTCTGGTGTTGAGGCATGCCTGCCACATATCCACGGAGACATCTGCAGATGCAGACAGCGCTGACTCTTTGGCTATAAACTGAGCTGAGCACTGAACCCCAGAGTTGGATATGACTGGCTTTCACGCAAGTGCAACCTTTACCTCAAGAATGTATTACCGTATATGCCGGCGTATAAGACGACTGGGTGTATAAAATGACCCCCCAACATTTCCACTCAAAATATAGAGTTTGTTATATACTCGCCGTATAAGACTACCCCCTCTTCCGCACACCTTCCACACACCAAATAAAACATCAAAGAACATCAGATTTGATTTCAACATCTCCCTGTGGCCGGCACTAGTGCGCAAGTGCGCATGTGCGAGCTCTGTGTAGACAAGGGACGGGGCGGAGCACCGCTACTTCCCTCCAAGGAGAACAGTCCGGTCATGCTGAAAAGTCTGGCACCCCTGTCTCGCTGCTGATGCTCGCCGCAGCCACGCTGGATACCGCGCGATACTGGATGGTATATAGAATGAGGTGGGTGGGCATCGGGAGGCCACTATGGGCACCGGGGGAGCATCGGGAGGCCACTATGGGCAGCTATGTCTATCCCAACTGAAGTGCGCCCGGCGTATAAGATGACCCCCCCCCAATTTGGAGGCATGTTTTTCAGGGGGGGGGGGAGTAGTCTTATACGCCAGCATATACAGTATGCTTATATACTTGCTTATATAGACCTCCCTTTATCCATTTTGGGATCCAAGGTGGTTTACAATAGCCACTTACAAATGCAGTTTAACTAAAAAGACACAATAAATTACAACCGTTAAAGCAGTTCTGAATTTAAAACAAATGCACAAACCCTATAGTTTAAAATAATTTAAAAGCATTCTAGATCATGTGAAAAAATGACAACAGTAACAACAGCAAATAACACCTGTCATTCAAAGTCCCTTGGGGACTAGATTAGAAATTAGGCTACAATACGTTTTTAATTACTGTACATTCAGTGCAGATTACAATCATGCAGATTCATGGGATTTAAATCCCACTTTATGGTGAATGCCTCGCAAAACCATTGATTTCTTCCCTGTGGTTCCATATAAGTCCCATGTGCTCATTCTAGGGTTTGCAGGGAGCAGATATCAGTGCTATGATCTTTTTCTGTGCTTCTAATGAAGTTCATTTATGTCAGAAAAGCCTCCCAATCAAAACCTTCTAATTTACAGCAGTACTAATTAACACTCTGTTATGGGGTGGAAGATGCAGATGCTTCAGATAACAAACTTACAGTAAGGTTGTGGATTTCCAGCAAGAATTCAAAAAATCACCCAAAAATAAGAATATTTATACATGTAGACTCCCCCCCCCCCATCTTAAATGCTGACATGAACCTGGTAAGCAAGCTCTTGCCCATGACCAAGTGGGGCAGAACGCTTATCCCATCTGGATAGGGTGTTAGGTTGTTTCCAACTCTCTGTTAATCCTGCTACATGTTTGATCCTTTGCTTCCTCTTCTTTGGCCAATTGTTTGTGATACACATAGTGTATATCGGGGTGCCTAAACTACTGCCTGGGGGCTGGATCTGGCCCCGATGCCAATTCATCCAGCCCACACGGGCACATTTTACTTCCACTCCCAGGAGTGATGAGGGTTTTGCGGGCTGGGTGAATTGGTATCAGGGGCCAGATCCGACCCCCAGGCCATAGTGAATGGCCCCCTGAACCATGTGACCTATCCACAGCCCAAAAAGTTTGGGCACCCCTGGTGTTTGGGCACCCCTGGGCACCCCTGGTGACAAAGGCAATTTTATGAATGATCCCTAAGTGATTAACCAGAGTAGGAGACAACGTGTGACCCCTGTAAAGAATGGAGACCAGGATATGCTAAGTTGAATGTCCAGCCCACAAGAAAGCTATTTATGCCAATAAGCTCAAGGGTACCCTTTGAGGCATGGGTGCACAACATGTATGCTGGTGGCCACAGGCAGCCTCCACCTCATGACCATTAACATGTGCCCCTCATGTATGCGTTGCCACTAAATCCTTCCTGTTAGTCTGAAAGTAGACTCTTTTTTCCACAGCTGCTGCTGCTAGCAATGGGGGAAAGACCCTCTGTAAGTGGGACTGAGGGCAAGTTAAGAAGGGAGAGCCTTCTTCTACCAGCTGCCAGTGAGATCCTCCTATATATTATTCTTTTCATGCTGGTGAAGATAGGAAATGAAGACTTTCCATGTGTCTCTAGGGACACACCCAAGCCAAGATTTCATGCAGGTCTCAGGGCAAAAGAAAAGGAGGTTGCATACTCCCACCAGGTGGTGGTGGTGGTTCTAACCATGCAAACAGCTCACAACCATAGTCACAAGTACAAACAGTCAATCTGAACTTTGAGTTTTCTTCTCTACTGTGATAGCAAAAGCCATCCCAGTGACCCAGTCTATAGAGCTTTTGCCATATTTCAGATTCTTCCTGTCCAGAGGGGGTGAGGAGTTATTATGTGAACCTCTGCAGACCATTCTTTCTTGCCTAGCAAGTAGGAGGCTGCCTCTGGTTTTGGTCCAGGCTGTGTTGACCAGGAAGAAGCATTTCCAGTGCATGTTGGTACCTGAGCTGTTGTCTGTAGAGATTGCTTGTGAGAAATAGGGAGGCAATGTGATGTTTGTTTGTTTTAGATTTAGTTGTGGTGTGGGTCTGATCTTCATAAAATCCTAGAAACATACAATAATTGATTTGGAAGAGACCTATATGAGGCCACTGAATCCAACCCCTTGCTCAATACAGGAATCCAAATCAAAGCAGATCTGAGATAGATGGTTATTCAATTTTCTCTTGAATGCCTCCTCCACCTCCCGAGGTAATTGGTTTCATTGTTGTACTGCTCTAACAGTTAAGAAGTCCCCCCCCCACATATTTAGCCTATACAGTATCTGGCTTCCTGTAGTTTCAGCCATAGATGTAATTTGATGTACTGGAGGAAGCTGCATCCTTTATGTGTAATGGCCTCATCATTATATCTACCAAGCTTGTAGCAGGAAGTCCTGCCTAGGTTTCCATTGCAGTATATTTGCAAAGTAGGCTTCATTCTCTCTCTCTCTCTCTCTCTCTCATGCCCTGGGGCTCAGATTTAAATCTGATTATGTCAGCTGTGTTTAAAGGCATTGGCCTTCTTTCAGTATCACAATCTTTCTGGCCTAATTGAGATTTAAGACCTTTATTGAATCCATGAAAGTGTTGGCCTTTAGTGACAGTGGGGAAGAGCAGAGACTCCTGCAGCCAGACACCTGCATAACACAGAGCACAAAGGCTTATGCTGGGAAATGACTGTCCAAGATCCAAGAGTGCTCTCAGACAGTCATAGCAACTACTGGCTGTATCCTTGGATCTCACATTTTCTGCATTTAATTTATTTCTCCAGATCAGGCAAATCCCACAATGACCCACACAGAGCAATACTCAAATAGCTTTGAAACTGGAGAGCACCCACAGGCTTATCCATATGCATGTGTAAAAGGGCATTTATCCATACCCAATGCATGAAACCCATAGTCTAAATTTTCATCACTGATGTAAGTACACTCACAAGCATGTGTTTTTCCAGTTCAGGGTAGAGAACATGCTCCCTTCCACTTGTTTTAGACTACAACTCACATCAGCCCCATCTACAATTGTGGAAGTTGTAGTCCAAAGCAGTTAGAAGGCGGCAGAACGTCTCTTTGTTCTAGGTCAGGGGTCAGCAAACCTGACTCTCCAGATGTTCTTGGACTTCAATTCCCAGAAGCCCTGATCAGCAGGTGTACTGACGTGGGCTCCTGGGAACTGAAGTCCAAGAACACCTGGAGAGCAAAGTTTGCTGACCCCTGTTCTAGGTGAAGACAAAATGTACAAGTGCATCTATAAATTCCCAGTTGTGTGGTCCTGACTGTGACTGAACTTTTAATCTAGCGATAAGGTTGCAATGAGCACTGGAATCAACATATCCTCAAATACAACTCCTGATTTGGAACCTACAGCACAACTATAGGCCTTGTCACAAACTGGCACAGAAATCTAAGCAGTTGCTGAGGATACGTTGATTCTACTGCCCATTGCAGTCTAGATCAAGTCTAGATCAAGTGTTTAGTCACAATGAGGCCCACACAACTGTAAATAGTGGATACTGATTTCCACCAAGTATATGCACAAGAATATCTGTCAATTATGACAGATCTAGGATGTCAGTGTTCGCAAACTGTAGGCATGTGATAATCAAATTTCACATTTATAGCTGTATACATAAAGATGCTGAGCAGCCTGGAGGTGTAGCACATACTCCACAAAGATACACAGTCCACTGTGAGTCCTTGAAAAGTAAACTTCCTTTTTAGACTTGCTCAGAAACATACCACTTTATTACTTGAGAAGTCCATATCCCACTTTTCCTCTAGTGAGCTCAAGGTGGCCTTCATTACTCCTACTTCCCTGCAACACTCCTGGGAATTAGAGAGACAGTGATAGGTCCAAGGTCGCCCAGTGATTCAGCAAGATCTCCCAGGTTCCCCATGCAACGTCCTAACCTGTACACAACAAGGCCTGGATATAAATGAGTCTGTTTGCATTCACCAAAGTAGACTGCCCTATTAAAATGTATGCATGCTGTGATCCTCAAGCATTGTTGAGATCTTAGCCAGGAGTGTCAAAGAAAGTGGGTGTGTCCATGTGTGCATCTATATTTGAAAGGACACTAAAACCTCTCCCGGACTCCCCAAATGTAAACATTCCTAAACTCATGCTGGCCTCATCCTCATTTTACATGTTTATCTGCAGACTTTAGAGACCTTGCTTAAGCCTTCTGCAGCCTGCTCTGTTCAGAAGCACTCCAATGCAATATCAGTCCCTCTCTCAGCCAGTGTGGGAGCCAACATATATGTCCCGTGCATGTGGAGGGCACTAGATTGGCGAGATCTGTTCTAGAGATATAGCAAAAGGAAAGTTAGGACAAGTTCTGAGTCAAGTCAAGCTACCAAGTTCTCCAGAACTTTGCAGTGATCCCACAGCTTTGTCTCTAGATCAGCATTTCCCAAACTAGGTTCTGTGGAACATGGGTGGACTTCATTTCCCAGAAGTCTAAGTCACTACATTGGCTGATCAGTGCTTTGGGGAATTGACTTGGGCTTTCTGGGAATTGAAGCTCCAAAACCAAAGGTTGGGAAACAGTGCTCTAGATTATGGATCACACACCTGCTCTTTTCTAACAACCCTGATGGAATGTGATGTAGAAGCAGGAGAACCAAACAAATTGTAATTTAGTGTGAAAAAAGATGAGATGTTGGCTACTCAAACTCGTTTGCTTTCCCTGAACATATGGATAATGAATATGTTCCAGGATTGGTGTGTGTCTGCAGCTGGTAGCAAGGGTCTTGACCTGTATAGGATGGATTCCTATGGGGGCTGTTTTACATCAAGCTATCACACTAAAGAGATTTGGAAATTGGTTACAGTTTTTGAATGGGCAAGTAAAACTTATTGTATTTTTTTGCCAGATAGGATTTCTTTTCTAAAGTATTGTATTACAATCTTTAGAAATGCAGTCAAGAAAAACCTGGTTATTGATCCTTGATCTAAACCAGTGGTGCCCAAACTAAGGCCCGGGGGCCGCATGCAGCCCCCGATGCCAATTCTTCCAGCCTGCAAAGCCCTCATCGCTCTTGGAAGCAGAACACATATGGGCGCATTTTACTTCCGCTTCCAGGAACAACTAGGGCTTTGTGGGCCGGATGAATTGGTGTCAGGGACCGCACCCAGTCCCTGGGCCTTAGTGACCGGCTCCCTGAACCACATGATCAGCCCATGGCCCAAAAAGTTTGGGCATCCCCAATCTAAACTGTCACTTCTGAGTTACCCTTTTACAGAAAGAGCGCGCCACAGAAATATGCAAATGAGGAATGGTTCATTTAAATTTAACATTAATGTGAAGATTTCCTCCTCTTTCCAGCAGAGAGCAGCTGTTCTCATTTCAAGCAGGCAAAGTGTCTCTAAATCACCTCCACAGCACTGATGTGGACAGTGATGTCATTGTTTATAGGTTATTAGTTATTATTTTATAGACACATCTGACATTTGCCTTTTAAAGAGACATTCTAGATTGCTCTTGTCCTTATGCCATTGAACCATGAACTCGCAATTTGGTCTGTGATTAGCATTCTTCCCATTATAGGAATGCCAGACTTCCTCACAGCACATCATTTAAAAAGCACTTTGGGTTTTCTCTTCCTCAGTTTGCTGTCACTTTATAATCTATGAAAACAAGGACATGGCTTCTCTGCTCAGCCCTGGTAGTCACATATAATGCAAGCTTGAGGGCATGACCACACACATTGATGTAAAATTCACTGCATGTTTAAATTCCTGCTGCTGCTGCTTTACAGGGAAATGTTTAATTATCCCAGGAAAGTACAGTATGTTTCAACTGTCCACATACCACACAGCCTTCTAAGCTATTATCAGCACCCTCCTCCCTCGCCTTTCACTGGCAAGCTTTTCCTTAACATATCAGGGGATGACAATGGCTGAGGTTGCAAGAGAGTCATATTTACAGGCCTCTAGAGTGAACTAATCTTTGTGATGTTCATCTGCAATATAGAAGATTAAGTGTCCTATAGCAATGTCTTTATTTCATGGTTCATTTTTTACTTGGATTGACAGACATCAATCACAGATTCAGCAGAGGTTCGGGTCCCCCCGCCCCCTATGTTTCCTTGGTAAAAATATTTCCTTAGCTCAGAAGAGTGTAGTTGAGGATAAGTAATGACATAAGGTTATGAATCAGGTCTGTGGATAGTAGCAGAATGGAGCCAGGACAGCATCATACTAGCGATGTTAAAGAGTACTGTACTGTACTTGGATTGCTTTATTTGCCTACTGCAGCACCACTGCTGGAAAGCATTGGTATGAGTCCCATCAGTATCAAGATGGGAGACCCCCAAGAGCCCCACAGAAAGCTCTTAAGGTTCTAACGGGTTCTTCGCTTTGCAACTAGCTCCAGCTTTCTGCTTCCCTTTATCCAATTCAACAACTCGGGTCTCATTTGCCTGTAGTATCTTTATTGTGACCACAAGGACTCTGAAAGAGACAGTGAGAGTATGGGATATATTCATGCATCACCATATCATCAGACATTTCCACCTAAGGATGTCCAGTCCCATGAACAGAAAGCTACCAACCTAGGAAGTTCCTCCTAGAGCATCAGACCACTGGCCCATCTAGATCAGTACAGTTGTACCTCGCTTAAAGAGCATGATGCGTTCCACAGGATTGCTCTTTAAGCGAGTTTGCTCTTTAAGTGAAACACCATTGTAAGTAACCAATTCGGGAGGGGGGATTGCGAACCCCGATTTATTTGGTAAGTGAGTTTTTGCTTGGTTTTATTTGTTGAGCGAAGCGAACATTCATAGAAAATGCTGCTCTTTAAGCGAGTTACTCTTTAAGCGAGGCACTCTTTATGCAAGGTTTGACTGTACAGTAAAACACCGGATAACGATTGGATCGGATAACGCTAAAATCGCATAACGTTAAGTAATCTGGGGAGGAGAATTGGATCGAATAACGTTAAGGTCCTATGGGATGGATCGGATAACAATCGCTAAAGCCTGTGCAGTTACAATGTATCTCTATGGAGCTTTAACGTTATCTGATCCATCCCATAGGATTTTAACATGCATCGGATAACACTAAAAATCAGATAACACCAAGACTTGTGGAACCAAGTTTTAGTGTTATCCGGTGTTTTATTGTATATGGGTATTGACTGTGTAGGCCAGGGGTTCCCAACCTTTTTATGCCGTGGGCCTGACCACACACTCCGGTCAGCTGAGCCCCCAGACCACACCTCCAGAAGCAGAAGTGGGTGCATTTACAGCTGTCGTAAATGCAGTCACTCCCGTGTTTACAACAGGTGCAGGCGCGTTTATGTATCCATGGGTGCGTTTTACTGCTGATGTAAATGTGTCCACTTCTACTTTCAGGTACTGTAGCACAGGTCTCATGAAATGGTTCTGCAGGCCATAGGTTGGGAACCCCTGGTGCAGGCTTTCAGGCAGGGATTATTCCCAACGTTACCTAGAGATGCCAGAGAGTTAACTTGAGTCCCTTTGTCTATGCATCAGGGCCATAGCCAGAGGGTGGGCAGGGGGGGGGGAACCCTCCTGAGCTAACAGCCCACCTCCCCAACCCACCCCATGATGCCAATGTTACCGTATATATGTGAGTCTGACACTGTTGCCCCCTCCTGAAATAATTTTTGCCACCCCAATCTAGATTCTCCACAAAGGTACTATAGTAATCTTCCCTTTGACATATCAGTCCAAGCGAGCATTGGCAATGTGTGAACATATATGACCTGATCATTATTGAAGAACATTAGTTACAGGTAAGCATATACTGTACCGGTATCTAATTTTACTTCTTCAGCATCATTCCAAGTAGACTTTCATTTTAATATCCAGTTAGAGTGATTGGCTGACGAGATTTCCATTTGGGAGCAGACCAAGGAACAAAGTCAAATTTTCCATCTGCCTGCCAATAGGGCTGATGGCTGTTCTGAGCCAAAACCCAGACTCTTGGTAGAGACTAAAAGTAGCAAAGAGTTATCTATTCCAGCTGATCCCCCCCCTTTTTTAAAAAAAAATAGGTGAGGGTCTTGCTGCAGTCTCTCTTTCTGGTTTATAGTAAGAGGCAAAGCCAGCTGCACCTGGGGGGAAGGGGGGGAACCTATGCCAGATGCAGGAAATACAGGCCTCTTTAAGATCAGCTCTTTTTCATATTGTTTCATATAAAATGGGATGTTGTTAAATTAAATGTGTCTGGTAAGTCTGTGGATATGACACCTTATCCAGGAGGAAACAGCAGACATGAGTAGCGGACCCGGCCAAGATTCTAAAAATCCAAGTCCTTGCCCAAGGGTTTCAATGGAAAAGAATCTTCAAGCCCGCCATCCATTCATTTGAGTTTGTTTTGTCTGTTACGATCTTGGAGGAAACAGAGATGAAGGCATTGGTTGGCTCAGTCAAAATCTATTATTTCCTGGACTTGAGTCCCCACAGATCCCAGTCCTGCAAGGAGGCAGAAGTGGAAACACCTGGAGCAGGACCGCTGCTCACTGAGCTGTAATGAGATCAGCTGGAACTGGGTTACAGGGAAAATTAAAACACCTGCAAGGCCAATGGATGATGACTGCAAAGAATAGATGAATGCAAAGGGGTTAAGATCCAGGCATGAAATTGATATACAGTTATCTGAAATCGGACCTTGAACTTTGCTACATTCTCAATGGTCTCATAGGCCCCTTCCAATTCAATCATTATATGGTTCTATGATTAATCTATGATTTCATGCAAAGGCAATGAGCTTCAGTCTACAGCAGGAGTGCTCAAACTTTTTGGGCCACGGGCCAGTCATGTGGTTCAGGGGGCAGGTGACTATGGCCCAGGGGCTGGATCCCATATGGGATCCCATACGGGAATGTTTTACTTTCGCTTCCAGGAGTGACAAGGGCTTCATGGGTCAGATGAATTGGTGTCAGGGGTCGGATCTGGCCCCCAGGCCATGGTTTGGGCACCCCTGGTCTACAGAAAGGTTTTTTTGGGGGGAAGGCTTCTTTTTCTTTTTTAAGTTAAAAAATAATATTACTGGGAACTGATTGTCTAGACAATACCCAGGGGTCCCCAACCTTTGGTTTTTGGACTTCAATTCCCAGAATCCTAAGTCAGTACATTGGCTGATCAGTCCTTTGGGGAATTGACTTAGGCTTCTGGGAATTGAAGTTCAAAAACCAAAGGTTGGGGACCTCTATCACATTGAAAGGGGGATTTTTTTTGTTTGCTTTTTGCTTCCACCCAATCATAATTATGAGCTATTGAGAAAAGAAGTCACTGAGCCTAAAATTGTTTTTGTCTTCCTTAATGAGTGGTCTGAGGAGTTCATTGGCCCCTATAACACTCTCCTGCTTTTAAATTGTAAGTACAGTACCTGCAAGTCAACCAGTATGCACATTGTCTTCATTGAGAGAGTCTCTTCATAGAGGAAAGGTAAGTCCCCAAACAAGCTAATGGATGGGGGGGGGATCTTAGCCAAATTTCAAGGGGGGTAAAGCAGAAGAATTATCTGGATCCCAACAATGACAGCCAGTAAATCAAGGCCTCAATAGAAAGCAAGTAGAGGTGATGTCAAAAAGCCATTCGAGTCAGTTCAGTGGGAAATCAACCAAACAAGGACACCAGAAATAGTGTAGGACAGTGATGGTGAACCTTGACACTCCAGACATTCTCTAACATCAATTACCAGAATCCCAAGTCAGCACTCAGCTCTTCTGCTGATCAGGACTTCTGGGAATTGAAGTTCAAGAACATCTGGAGTGCCAAGGTTCACCATCACTGCTATAGGACATGACAATAACCTAAGAGCAGCAGGTAGGATTGTGAGCAGCAGGTAGGATTGTGAAGGCTTCAGGCAATGCAAGTGATAGGAGAAAAACAAAGTCAAGAAGGATAGAAACATACATTATAACGTACCTGGACTAAAGTGGTTCAGTCAGGAGTCCTACCTGATTATCCTTGAATTGTACATAGAAGCCAAATGAAAGGTTCTATTTTCTTCAAAGACTTACTATGCGCTGCGCTGGAGGTTTCCTCTTCTTCCATGAACTACCGTACCTGTCCAACAACTCTTTTGTCAAAACCACACACTGGATCTATCTAGTGAGATCTATGGGCATTATCAGAGTAGGATATTCCTTTCCAATTTACATTTTATTTCTATAAATGCCATTTAAGGAATGTTTGTATTATCGAGTGCTGCAAATTTTAGTCTGAGTCTAAGTCTCTTTGAGCCTCAAGGTACAGAAGAAAAGGTTAATAAAATTTAGTTGTCTTTTTGTGTGTGTGACATAGATGCAAAAAAATAGTGTAGAAGGTATCTGTGCCCCCTCCCTTTTTCAAATTTGTTTTTTAAACCCATTTTATTTACTTAGATTTGTTGCTTCCACAAGAGGAAAATGAATGATCTTATCTCCAAGGTTTGCACATGTGTGGCAGGCAATGAGAAGAATTGACTTTATAGATTCTCTCTTTGCCTGTAGAACTAAAGTTTCCTGAGTGTAGAGGAAATATCAGCCACTGTGGAACTTTCCAGAAAGTCAACAGGTCAACAGTTGAAGAAAAAAATACTGCATAATGGAGTAAGCACCTCTCGTCTGTCCCAGCTCCTGACAACCTAGTAATAAGAAAATTGCAAGTAGATAAATAGTGCCACTTCAACGGGAAACATAACAGTGTTCTGTGCGCTTTGGCATCTAGTCATGCCTGCCACATGACCACGGAAACATCTGCAGATGCAGACAGGACTGGCTCTTTGGCTGTAAACGGAGATGAGCACAGCCCCCTCAATATGGCTTGCCTAGTGGTGGGCATCAGCAGGTTCACACCAGTTCGCCAGAACTGGTAGCAGAAATTCTGGCTGGCCCCTTTGCCCATCCAAGTTTGAAATAAAGTAGTCCTAATTCGGGAGCAACGCAGAGCTTCTCCATGGCCACACCCACCATACCATGCTCACAGCATGGTAGTAAAAAAAATTGAGCCCACCACTGGGCTTACCACTCCCTTCTTCTAGGACAACTCTGGGTTGTACATCTTGCCCAAGAATACACAGCCTGGCTCTTCTCCTGGGAGACTCAGTGAGGAATTGAACTCTGAGCCTCTAGCTCTGCAGTTAGGTATTCCAAGTTACTGAGCTATAATGTCTTGGGGTACATCAAGCCCATGGCAGCTGCAAACTTAAGGGGGCCATGATTGCTCAGCTACAGCCCGTCCCACCAAATTGAGGTATTGGCTGAAATCCTGGTGCTTAGCGTGGTATGTTGCAACTAGAGTAACCCTATTGGAATCGACTGTACTGGTGGAAGAGTTGACTCCCTAAATTATCACTGATTCAGTGGGCCTACTCTGGTTTCAACTTACTATGCTGAGCAACAGGACTTTGGCCAATAATTCTTGCCTGCCTTACAAGACTTATATGAACATGATGTTAAGTAGTACTTTGAGCACAGAAAATGCTTATGCATCTTCTTGATCACTACCAATTTCATCATCAAAATGGCAAGAGCGATTTTATACACCAGTGATGGAGAACCTATGGCACAGGTGCCAGAGGTGGCACTCAGAGCCCTCTCTGTGGGCACCCATGCAGTCACCCCAGCACAGAGTTTGCCCTGCTCCCTGCCCAGCAGCCCAGCGGGAGCACTCCCTTGCTCCCACCAGCACAGAGTTCACCCCACCCCTCTGCCCAGCAACCCAATGGGAATGCTTCCTCTCTCTCCCAGCACAGAGTTCACCCTGCCCCTCTGCCCAATGGGAGTGTTTCCTTCCTCCCCTGTTGCTGTGTTGGCACTTTGCGATAAATAATTGGGTCTTGGGTTGCAGTTTGGGCACTTGGTCTCTAAAAGGCTCGCCATCACTGTTATATACCAAAAGGACAAAGTTAGTCTGAAATCTATTTTGTCAAGTACTCTAGGTGCATTTAGGGGCACAGTAGTTCCTTTAACTTGATTCAAAAGGCAGTGTGTCTTACAACAGATGTACAGGTGAAGCCCTTCCTTAGCTGGCTGCCGTTGCTCACTTCCACAGGAGGTACTTTTATTTAAATGTCTTGCTCTTCCAGCAGATGTATTTAACCACCTGCCATCTGTTCTTTGGACTTTAGCCTCAAAACTGCTCATAAAATGAGCCTGCTGTCTCCGGAGGATCAATCATTACGCAAACACAAGCTACTGTTTGACAGCTGGCTGTAATGGAGTAGATTGAACACCTCTGAGGGTGGGTGTATTCATATTGTAATGGTGGGTGGAGGGATCACAGTTTTTCCCATTTGGTGGCACTGTGGATTGGCATCCTAACATTTACCATGTCTCTCCTAACTAACAGTTCTAGAAAGGCTGTTAGTTGAAATTTCTGCATAGTAATCCAGTAATATTAATCAGTCACGTTCTACAGTTGGGTGCAACTTCCTATAGCAAGGATTCTCAACCTGCGGCCTGTGGGCCAGACGCATCCCGTGGCACCATTTCATGTGTTCCGCCACTGCCTCCACTACACAGGAAGTGCCATTTGGTAGAGGAAGGGCAAAATGGCCGTCCAGCCTCCAAAGCTATCTGAGGCCGTGTGACCTGGCCCCCGGCTTTAAAAGGCTGAGAACTCCTGTCCTATAGGATCATGGGCCAGCCAAAGATCTTCTGGTGTTTGAGGTGGGAAGTGAAGTGTCCCCTCCCACCATGCCTTGGGGATGCCACCCCTCTACCCCTGCAAGAAATGGAGAATATTTTGTCTCCCACTCTGTCCATCCTGCACACATTTCCCTATCCCACTGGCAATAGTTATGGATCTGCCTCCCGTAAGGCCTGGGTCTTAGAACCAAAGATCCAGTGAGCAATGGACTCACTGGATCTTTGGCTACACAAGTGGCACAAGTGACAGCAGCTCTCCATAGACACAAAGACTTTGTTGGTTGGGAGGAGGGGAACTGTGTATTTGCCACTGCCTGAAACCATCTCTTTGAAATTAATGATAGGACTGGCCCTAATGTACTTCTGTGCACAAGACAGAGAAACCAGATGATTGGGTGGATTAGCACAGTCTAATCTGGCATGTACTAGTACTGTAACTCTAGAGCACATCATTATGACTAACCTAAATCTGTAAAAGCCAAAGCAATTATTCTCCTGATGGGAACTGCCATCCCTTCTGTTAGAGTGGCTGCTAGGAACACAGCCAGTGGGTTACCTGTATTCATACAGTTTCTTAACATAGCCAAGTTTAAATAAACAGTCATTCTTGAGACCTGCCTAGGGAGTGTGACATAGGAGATGAAATTGAATCTTCACTTCAGCCTGGATTGAGCTAGCATCCCAGAAGAAGAGAATGGCAAACCACTTCTGTGTATTCTCTACCTAGAAAAGCCTGCCAACTGTATGAAGAGCGAGGGTATCCAGCGACTGCACAGCCATATGAAAACACCCATGGATGTACAAGGAGTGTGCAAAATGTGCTACGCAGTGCAATTTCCAACTGGTGGCTGAGGAGAAAGGGAAACTTCATGCACTTACCATGTGGCATCAGAGAAAGGAGGCAGCATGACCATACAGTATGCCCTGTGGCCCCAATTATGCCATAGCAGTGCTTGGCAGAATAGCCCTTTCTTTGGTCTGCCAAGTAGGGTTGGCAACATTAGGTGCCAAAAACTGTGAGTACAAGGTAAGGGCTTGGCTGAAATGGAAAAAGTTCACTGACTGGCATGCACTCATTTTCATAAACCACCAGTACTTCCTTATACTGTTCCTAGTAATTACGTGGATAGAAATGGGCCCCTGAGATGGATGAACTAAAAACAACAACCCTGCTACATGTCATTTGGGATGGCAGGAATCATCCAATGGCTTTTCCTGAGAAACTAATAAGCAAACTGAATATAGAAAGCAGGGGTTCCCAATGTGGGGCCCATGCCCCACAGGGGGACTTCAATTCCCAGAAGCCTAAATCAGTACATTGGCTGATCAGTGCATTGGGGAATTGTCTTAGGCTTCTGGGAATTGAAGTCCAAAAACCAAAGGTTGGGAAACCATCTAACATACAAAAGACCCAGTTGTAGATGTGTGGTTTTAGTTCAATTTGCTCATCAACAGTGCCCAGTTTGCCAACAAAGTTCTATATCACTGACTTCTACTCAATTTACTTCTCCAGCTAAGATCAGAAGAGGAATAGCAGTGGACACTGAGAGAATTAAGCAAGAGAATGACCTCTCATCATCCTCTAAATGGATATGAACCTCAAGTCTGCTGGCTCAGATCCAGGAAGAGCTTTATGGCAAGAACAAACATTCTTGAGGGTAGACAAAAGCACAACCAAATTAGAAGATGGAGGAAGGAGCTCACCGGACAAAGAACAACATTAAAGAAGAATGTAGCTGAGGATCTCAACCTCACCTGCGTCATTTGGAGGACCCTGAATAGGTTGAGGGTTGGAGTCCCTAAATCATGGTTTCCCAACCTTTTCAAGCCGGGGGCTGGGTCACGCTCTCTTAGTCAACTTCGAGGGCCGGACGGCCATTTCACCCTGCCTGCACGATAGGAACAGCCGTTTTGTTTCTTGAATGCCCTTGGAGGGGATGGGGAGCCACATGAAATGGTGCCATGGGCTGGATCTGGCCCATGGGCCTTAGGTTGGGAACCCCTGTCCTAAATGAAAGACCAACATGCTCAAGTGGGGGCTGCTGACAGACAACAACATGCTGTGTGAATGTGGAGAGATACATAATCCAGCTCATTTACTGGTCTGCCAATTACTGTCAGAAACATGCACCGATGAGAACCTAAGATTGGGCAATGACAAAGCCAAGAAAGTGGTTTCATTTTGGCAGTCCAAGATTTGATCAGGACACAAATGAAGAAAAGAAGAAGACTCAAATTTATGTGGGGATGGATTATGTTGAACACATAACTGGCATCCATCTGAAAGAGAGGGGGGAAAGCAAAGAAGGCTTTTATAAGTAGGTTATTGGCTACTTGTGCTGAAGAACATAACTTCGTTTTCAGCCGTTAACCATATAAAATGAAATAATTCTGTAAATGTTTAGTGGTCTCCAGACTCCAGTGGCGGCAATCTGTCAGGAGGATTTCCCCACTCAAAGTGGTACAGCTAATCTTTCTCACACTAGGTCAGGCAAAGGGAACTCCAGAATGAACTCCCTAAAGGGGGCTTCGTTTTGGCAGTTTCACGTCTGGCCTAGGCACAAAAGAAGCAGAAGAAGCAGTGGCTGGTTTGTGGCCCTAGTAGCCTCTGTGCTGGGGCATCATGGCAGCGGCTCCCCTGTTTAGATCAGGGATTCTCAACCTGTGGCCCATGGTCCAAATGCAGCTCATGGCGCCATTTCATGAGGCTCCTCACCACCTCCACCACACCAGGAAGGACCATGTGATGGAGGAAGGGCAAAATGGCTATCCGGCCCCCAAAGCTGTCTGAGGGAGCAAGACCCGGGCCCGGTTTTAAAAGGCTGAGCACTCCTGGTCTAGATCAGTGGTTCCCAATGAGGGGTACAGGCCCCACAGGGGAACTTCAGTTCCCAGAAGCCTAAGCCAGTATATTGACTGATCGGTGCTTTGGGGAATTGACTTAAGCTTCTGGGAATTGAAGTCCAAACACCAGCATTTGGGAAACACTGGGCTGAACAGTGCCTTCCTCTATCCTTCCCTACCGCATATTCTCACTCTGATGCTCCCTTATTCATTTCCCCGCCTGCCACTTTCTATTCTGCCAGTTTCAGCTACAAAGAATCCTTAAAACAGCTCTCATGTTTCCCTTTCCTTTTGTTCCAGTTGGCCAGAGTTTTTGGTTCTTCCTCCTCTGAATTTTTATATTTAAAAAAACATTTATATAAAGGCACACAACATCTTCCCCACCACCACCACCACTACTTTTAGAAGAAAATCTACTTCCCTTTGACTATTGGGGAGCGGGGGGGGGGGGAGACACAGATCCCTCTTCCCATATGATTAGGAGTTTACACAATTAAAGCTCATTGGTGGTGTGCCAAGCATCTTAAAAGCTGTGGTTCTGGAGCAGGGGCACTGCATTTTCTGAGCATTCAAACCACAATATTTTTATACTCTGGGAAAATGTGATACTTCTTCCCCACTCTTGCTTCTCCCCTCCCACCCCCACCCCATTTCCATTAGAATGTGGTTGCCCATTCAAAGTTTTTTCCAGTAACATATTTACTAATATTATGGCATTAAAAAGCATCTCACTGGCTCCCCCCACCCCCACCCCCAAATGGTATGGTACTAATAACAATACAGTATTCCCATGAAGAGGAGAAAATAGCAAGCTGGTACAAACATCTGTGTGCTGAGGCGTGGAGAAAAAGCCATAGATCTGCTCCAAAATGGAATACAGCCCAATCCGGTGCAGATTAAATCAGCAGGACGTCTCAGCAAGTTCATTGGGGTTTACTCAGAGGCAACTGCGCACAGGGATTGCAGCTGGGAATATGTGAATTCATCTTGTTTCCTCCGTTAACAGCATTTGCGTGGCCTATCTCCAGTTCTGGAGCTGTGGAGGAGGGAAATGCCACTTTGGCTAAATGCAGAACTAGTGACACTTGTATTCCTACCCAATCCCCCAAAGGTACTGAGCAACTGAATGCTTGCCATAAACACATGCTTCTTCCCCCAATCCCAATCCCCTACTCCATTAACATCTAGGAAGAGTTAATGGCATTAACCATTTTAAGAGAGCTGGCTTTCTGCCTGTCATTAACATTGCATTGCATAACAAGGGATGAATTTAATACCCAGAGAGCTGTGGTGCAGAATATTCATGTGCCAGGAATCAAACTGAAAGAAAGGCAAGTATTCGTTATAAAGCAGAGGTTGTTAAATATTGATATTTTTGTCTTGATACACAAATTGGTGACACACAAAACTCAATTACTGTATAAGACAACGGGAAATGGCTTAAATTATACATCAACACACTAGAACAAAGAGAGACGAGTGCAACTTTGGGAAGCATAAACATCAGGAAGAACCATGGACCAATGAAATGAAACCTGTCAGACAAGGCTGTCGGAGCTGCCTGCTTTTATGAGCAGACAGTCGTTTAGAAAATGACAAAGCATTAGGCTGGGATCCTGTATACCCATTCCATTGTGTGGAATGCAGCAGCTGAACGTGGTGAGCAGCCTGGTTGACTGCAACCACTACTGCAACTTAAGATCGCATCCAACACAGCTTGGTTATGCTGCTCTGCAGTTGCTGGCCTTATGCCAAGACTATGACAATATTGGTGTCAAAGGAACAATAATAATTATTATGTGCCATTAAGTCAATTTACATACAAGGTAACTCCTGGGTTTTCTAGGCACAGAATCCACAGAAGTGGATTGCCATCCCCTTCTTCCGAGGGGGGGCACCCTGGGACTGTGCAGCCTGGAGGTATTATGGGAAATCAAACCTCCCAACAACTAGGTTCTCTAGCTCAAGAATCCAAGGTACTGTATTCCAAGAATCAAATGTTCTTTAGATTTAAAATCAGAAGTCTTTGTAAGTTTTGTTTTTAAACTGTGTTTTATTGGCACATAAAAGCTGGAGTGGGATATCTGTGCACCATCCACCCCCACCACACCACCCCTGCTTCCATCACCCCTGACTTTGGTCTTGCCGGCTGGGACTCATTGGGGGTCGGACTGCGGTATTTTGGCCTGAGTAGTGAAGGTGATACCTAGGATCTTCACTCCTGTCTTGGATCATTGCTTTCTTTTACACCTAGCAAGCTCCCAGTTTCTGCTGCTGACCTCCATATTGTTCCGCTCTGCACCTAGGAAGCTGCCTTATATTGGATTGGAGGACTCAGGTCTGTAGTCCATGTGGCCCAGTGTGGTTAATCAGCACTGACTTGGCAGCAGTTCTCCAAAATTTCAGCACACTGGATTCATTCCTTGCCCTTTCCCAGAGAAACCAGAGATTCTACCTGGTACCTTCTGTATGCAAAGAATGTGCTCTGTCCTTGAGGCATGGTTGGTGATTTCTTGTGTGCATGAAAATTGCTAACATTTCTTTCTACACTTTCCTCATTGGTACTCAATGTTTGCAAGCATGTTGTTATTCCAATATATACCTTTTAGTGAGAAAGTTCCCCTAATGTATGCCTTTAAATGAGTCCTTTCCTAATGTACACATGTTGGCATCTATTTTTCAAACCCAACGATCACATCACAAAATTTGGACAGGTGAGGAATCCAAAGAAAAATTGCATTCCTGCTTCTGCATGAATTCGCAAATTGAAGTGGTTCATATTAAAATGCAAACGAAATAAATTTTTGCTTCTAGCCCTAGCTTTCCCATGGCTTGAGTGACAGCCGGGCATTTTCCTGGAATGGAGGTAAAGTGGTTTGGGGAAAGAGGGAGGAGATATCTTTATATAAGGTTTCTGAGCATGTCTATTTTTTAAAGATGGCAAACTGTAAGATATTCTAGATGGTTTTGAAGCCACACAAAGTTTGGATATCAGATTTGTTTCATTTTTTCATTTCAGAGATTGCTCTGGGTTGAAAGGATTTTTGCAGGGGATGCCCGAATGAGGCTCCTTTCATGTCCCCCATCGTGCAGCTCTCAGGAATTGAGCACATTTTACAAGTCTCCAAGCTTAGCGCCTTAACCACTAAGCCACCAGGGGAGCTATGGGATATCAGATAAATTGAGGAGAGCCAAATGAGTTGTCTCTTGTGGCTACTAAACATTGGCTTCCTTTACATAAAGGGGGAGTGTGACACTAGTGAGATGGGAGCAAATCAAGACAATGATTGCTTCTATAAATAGGGGAGTCTGAAAGTATATCCTGGGTAATTCAGATCTACAAGCATCTTGGAAATCCTGTTCTGGGCCAAGTGAAAAATTTTCCACATTTAGGTAATCAAGCTGTAACTTATTAGCGTTCATGAAAATCTCTTGGGCCAATGAGGAATCTCTGCTGTCTACAGTGAAGATCATGATACAGTGCAGAGTAGGAAGAAGGCAATGAGCTACAGATTATTAAAATGATCTTCAGCTGTAACAATTTTTTTAGAGAGATTACACAATGATCAGTAAAATTGGGTACACATGACTACTGGAAGAGGGTTTTTTTTATGAAATAAAAGTGAATGAAAAGCATTTCTTATAAAGAAGGAGAGATGTTCAGTCTTGTTTGTATTGCAAGCATAAATTGAGTTAGTGGTTACCATTCCTCTGCAGAGAAAGAGGGAAAGTGCAGTTCTTTGATGCTGTGCAGACCTGCAACTGAATGTTCACTATCCATACTGAACTAGTATTTTCAGACTCCTATGGCAGAAACTGAGGCCATTATCAGGCAGAACATTCCAATCAAAGGAGCACTCAAAGGGTCTGCAATGACCAGCTGATAATTGTAACAAGTTGGCTGAACATTTTAGATCCAAGGTAGAGGTCATCCGTAGAGACTTTGACTTCAGGTTTGGGGCAGTAGAACACATGAAGATATCCATTGCACCACCGGGTTCATGCTTACTGAATTTAATTTCAGCCTGCATCATCTCAGGAGATCTCCAGGACACTCATTGGCTGCATGTCACCACTACCTGCCTGGATCCTTGTCCCTTGATCGCTGTTCTTCCAGGGAGGGAGTGAAAGGATGGGTCAAGGAAATCATTAATGCCTCTCTCTGGGAGGGCAGATTGTCAGCCCACTTGAAGGAGACAATTATACGGTCCATGCTAAAGAAATCCAATTTGGCAAATGACAGTTTTAACATTTATTTATCGGTCAGCCACCAACATCCTCTTTACGGGCAAGGTGGTTGCAAACCAGTTGAAGTTGTTCCTGGAGAGCTCTGGGTGCCTCAGTCTCCACCAGTCTGGATTCAGGCCTCTCCATGGTACCAAAACAGTATTGGTCACCCTGTTCAATGACCTTCTGAGGTCGGTCGACAGAGGGGAGTCCTTTCTGTTGGTTTTCTTAGATCTCTCAGCAGGTTTGATACAATCAACCATGGTATCCTCCTGGACAGGTTTGCTGGGGTAGGAATCAGGGGCCATGCTTCAGTGTGGCTCCGATCCTGCCTGTGGGAGCATGTCCCGAGAGTAGAGCTTAAGGAGAATTTGTCTGAGTCCTGGGCACTACAATATCGTAAGGGTAATGCCCCTCACTTTTCCCACTATCATAGGACTCATCCCACCTTCCAGAGACCTGTCCCCCTCTCAGAAGCCCTCATAACTCTTTGTGCTGCTTCAGAGTACCTCTGGTTCTGCTCCAGGCTAGAGAAATATATGATAGGTTTCAATCACTGACTGTTTATGCTTACAAACTAGCCAGATTAGGTAGGAGATACAGTGTGAATTAACTTAATTGTAGTGTTGCTAATAAAAGAACAGGATTTCTCCACCAGTTTAAGCTCTATGTAATAAGTGCAATATCTTCTGGTTCCAATAAGGTTTATTTAGATGAGGGGGGTGTAGAAAAGTTCAGGATCAGGTACAAAATAGAAAAATGAAACATTTTTAATTGCCTCTTTCCCAGAATTTTTTTAAAAAACCCAAAGCTAGCTATATTTCTCTGGCTTGGCATAGCCATTTACCACATTTGACCAATGTACATTTTTTCCACTGTTTACTCGCAAGCATGCATCATGGCAATCAGAGTCATCGCAAAAGCAATCCTGTCATGGCAAAATCATGACATTTCTCTCTCATATTTCAATATAACCAAACCCATCTTTTTTCATTCATCCATCCACTTCCTTGATTTTAACCAATTAAAGCACAGCATACAATGCCCATCATTCTTTGTTCCGTTCACACAGTTTTCAGCCTGTTGTGACTACATTCAAAGTAAACACTTGCCTTAAAGGTAATTTCCCAGGCTTCTCTAGCTCTACATGGGGGAGTTAGAACTCAAATAAACTACTTTACTCATTAAAAGCAAAAGCTCCTATTTTAATTCAGGAGTACCTCAGGATCTGGCAATCTCCCCAATCCTGGTCAACATCTATATGAGGCCATGGAGGGGAGTGTTATCATCAGGAGATTTGAAATCTGTTTCATCTGATGATACACAGCTTTATCTCTTCTTTTCCACCTTAGCAATAGATGTTGTCCTAATTCTGGAGGAGTGCCTGGAAGTAGTCAAGAAGAATAACAGGCCTAAACTGAATCCAGACAAGAGAGAGGTTATGTTGATTGGGAGCACCTGGCCTCAGGTTGAGTGGATTTTCCTTAATATTAAGGGCATTGCTCTCTCATTGAGGGAGAGTGTTCATAATCTGGGCATGCAGTTTGATCAGTCTGTGACCATGGAACAACAGGTGTTGGTGATGGTCAGGTCCACATTTTCTTCCATCTGTAGTGCGTTGCTCAACTCCTCTCATTCCTGGACAGGAAGTCACTGGAGGTATTGATCTATGGGATTGCAATGCTCTCTATGTGGGCTATCCTTGAGGGTGATATAGAAACTTTAGTGGCTGCAAAATGCTGCAACCAGACTGATTGTTGGTATTGATCAGTTGAGATCCTATCACTCAGGCTCTGGTTAGTCTGCATTGGTTTCCCCTTGTATTCCAAGCCAGATTCAAGGTATTGGTGTTGACCTATAAAAATAATGCTATCTGAGGGAAGGGGACTGTGGTGGCTCAAGTGTTTAAGATACTGAACTTGGCAACTGGCAGGTCGGCAGGTCAGCAGTTCAAGACCTGAGTGCTGCATGATGGAGTGAGCTCCCATCTCTGTCCCAGCTCCTGCCAACCTACCAGTTTGAAAGCAAGACATTGCAAGTAGATAAATAGGGACCACTTCAGTGGGAAGGTAAACAGTGTTCAGTGCACTCTGGTGTCTAGTCATACCTGCCACATGTTCATGGAAATGTCTCCAGACACAGATAACACTGGCTCTTTGGCAATAAACAGAGATGAGCATGAACCCTAGAGTCGGATATGACTGGATTTCAAGCAAGGATTACCTTTACCTTTACCTATCTCAGGGAGCACTTCTTCCTTAGGAATTATACCCATTCCACCCAAATATTTAAACTTTGGTGGTCACCTCTAAAGAGGCAAGAAAGAAAGTGACCAGATCTAGAGTGTTCTCTGCCGTAGCCCCCAGGCTGTGGAATAAATTGCCAACAGAAAGTAGATCTGCTTCAAAACTACTGACATTTCAAAATATTGAAAGACATTTCTGTTCGACAAACCCTTCTCCTAACATGTCAATTGTATGGTTGGTAAGGGATTTATCCCTGACTATCTGATAGATTGTCGTGTGCTTTTGGGGAGATTGTTTGGGTACCTATTCTAGCTGTTTTTAATAATGCTGTTGATGTTTGGGAAGTATGTTTTATTGTTTTATTGATTTATTGTTATTAAGTTGTTTGATGTTTGTTTTATATGAGTGTTTGTGCTTTTACTGTGTATAAGTTGCCCAGAGTGGCATTTGATCAGTTGCATGGCCTATAAAAGTAAGTAAGTAAGTAAGTAAGTAAGTAAGTAAGTAAGTAAGTAAGTAAGTAAGTAAGTAAGTAAGTAAGTAAGTAAGTAAGTAAGTAAGTAAGTAAGTAAGTAAGTAAGTAAGTGTTATTCCATATGCTTCTCCTTAAGAGGTCTTGCATAGCAAGAAAGAAAGATTGGGGTTGGGATGGGTTTGGAAACAGGAGGAAAAACAAGGAAAGTGGTTGATAAGGGGAGGGCAAAAATATATGAAATGCCAATAATGTCCACTGAAAGAGGCAGGGCAATGGCATGAGGAAAGCCTTCTCTGTCACAATTGTTCTGTGTCAACTAATAATAATAATTTCATGCCAGAAATTATTCTGGGTTGAAAGGATTTTTGTGGAAGAAACTCCGTTCATGGAATGCCCAAATGAGGCTCCTTTCATGTCCCCAAGAGCTGGGACAGAGATGGGTGCTCAATCTGTCATACAGTACCAGGGTCTCAAACTGCAGACTTGCCACCCTTCCAGCTAACAAGGTGAACTTCTTAACCACTGAGCCATCACAGCCCCAACTAAATACCAGTTTGAATTGCAGTGTGATTGTGGGTTCAATCAGCTGAGGGCAGTAGAGCGTGCAGTTGAATTAGAGGGATCCCACCAAAGGAGACAGCAGGTTAGGAAAGGGTGAGAGATGCATCCTGGTGTAGCAAAGGTAATGATCCTCTGCAGTGGGTGGTGGGACTCCAACAACCAGAAACAACAAAGACTTTCCATGTACTCTGCCTTTCAGGATGAGAAACTTCCTGGTTTAATAGCAGAAGCTATCTTGTGACAGCTCAAGCCAAGAAATGGGAAACCAATACTGATGTCATGAAACTCACCCTATGACCAATGCATGATGCTGTGCACTGTCACCAGTTGTGCTTGCATACAACTTGGCCACACATTTCCCATTGGTTTTTCTGCATCAAAATCCAAATGGAAAGGATAGATTGCACACTGGCTTGATCTGATATTACCTTATAAAGCATTTGAAACAAGAAATTTTATGAAGAACATGCTTTAAACAAAATATAATAAATGAATGAATCACGGAATTTATCCATAGCTAATCCTATCATCAATCACTTATCTTTCCTACCTTGGTAAGCCCTATTCATATATAAAGTTTGAGATTCAATGGGTGATTGGCAGGGGCATGATAAAGTAGAACTTCTGAGTCTCTAAATGTGAGCACAGTTCAGTGTCCTTATAGCCTCTGTTGAGATACACAGAAAGAGCATCCTCTAAGACAGTGGTATTCTTGAACCACAATTGGGTGTACCCTGGTAATGGCAACCTTGTGTTGCTGGCTAATCTTTCTCACACTAGGTCAGATGAAATGAACTGCAGAATGAAAAAACCTAAAGGTGCCTTCGTGTTGGCAGTTTCATAACTTCCAGGTGGGAAGTTATAATTCAATATGCAAAGTTCTGAATTATAACTTCCATGTGGGAAGAAGGCCCAGAGAGCAGGGTATATGTGCGTGTGCCCCCTCCCTACCATCCATTGAGCCCCAAATGGATTTCAGGCCTAACCTCTGATCCAGGATATAGGAAGCAAGATTTTAAGTGTGCCACCCAGTAGGTTTTTTTTTTTTTGGGGGGGGGGGGGACAGGAGGCAAAGACCGAACCAGGAATAGAAATACATAGGAGGATATTTGTGTGGGGGAGAGGGTTGTAGTCTGAGTACAGCTTTACACTGTAGAGGGAAGCTCCATTGTGTAAAGGACTGTGTGTGAGAGAGAGCACATGCAGAGATGTCTCTGGAGAAATAAAAGAAATTAATACAGCCTCTGCAGTAAGAAATAACTTGTTCTAAAGCCTTGTGGAAGACTTGTCCCCCTCTGGCTACTGTCCTGGCCATACAAAAGGCAGCCCTTTTTTCCCCTTTGCAATTTTGCCATCCCTTAAAAGGAAACAACCTGAAAGCATAAGCACCCAAGAAGGAGCCCTCTCTGTGTGGTTACTGTGAGTTGCTTGGGAAGTCATGCAAGTTATGAAATTGTATTTGTTTGCTTTTTCCTCTCTTTTGTACAAAGAAACATTCTTTTAATAGCAGAAGGCTGTTTTTTCCTAACTTTATTTTTATCCCTTGAGGTGTCTCTGAAAGGACCTTCAGCGGCAGTGAAGTCTGCCAGGACGCAAAGACCTCTGAAGGCTGGGTCACAGCAAAACACACAAAATTTCCAGAGACCATTCCTCATGTTGACCAATGGGGAGTGCTCAACCAATCAATCATCTTTATTGTTCATGACCTTAGGCCTTTACAAAATAGAACACTACTTAAAACGGTGTAAAATTAACTGACAAAAAAAATCACTGATAAAATCCAGGTACTATATTGGCTAAAACAAACCCAAATCCTTTAATCAACTTGCTAAAAACTGTTCAGAAACATGCTGACTTTTGATTTTTTTTTTTAATGTAGTTTTCTGGCTGTCAGAGCAAATTGTGCTATGGCATATGTTATAAAAGCATGACTGTCAACCAGCAGAGCTACTACTGTTTCTGCTGGAGTTCCTTTAAAATACAGTATGTCTGAACAATAGGGGTTAAAAATCTTTGTCTTGAATCCTTATAAAGAGGACAGAACAGAAAATAATGGATTATATCTTCAACTGGGTTACATCTGTAGACACATAACAGCTCCTTATCTGGAAACTACATGTATCTACCTGACCAACGGAGAGCAGCTTCTTTTAGAGTGCCATCAGAAGGACATCTAATCCAGCCCTCGACGTAAGCAGCAGAAGCGGGTGAAGATCATTGCCTTAATTGTGTTTAGATCAATAATAAAAACCTGGAAAATTAGGACACTACTCGAACTTGACAACAATGACAGACCTGAGAGAAGAACAGCTCTTGTGACCCATGAGCTTGCTTGGCTGAACATTTATGTTGCTGCCTTGAGTGAAGCCAGATTGTCTGGTGAGGGGAAAATCATTGAGTCTAGTTTGGTATATACCATCTTTTGGGAGGTGAAAGAGGAAGGAGAGTGTTGCATACATGGTGTAGGTTTTTCTGTGAGGACAAAGTTAGTAAATGACCATCAACTCACTCCTACCACAATTAGTGAAAGACTTATGACTCTCCATATACCTCTTTTAGGAGGTACCTCTATCACAGTCATCTCCGTCTATGCCCCAACTTTAGATGCTGATGAAGATGTTAAAAACCAGTTCTACAATCAGCTGAGGTCTACCATCACTAAGGTACCAGCTAGGGACAAGCGTTTATTGCTTGGGGACTTCAGTGCCAGAGTTGGAAGGGATTATCAACTCTGGGGAAAGGAGATGGGTAAACAAGGGCTTGGTAACTGCAATTCCAATGGACTACTGCTTCTTGGTCTATGTACAGAACATCAACTCTTCATCACCAACACTCAATTTTGACTATCCAACTGTTTTAAGACCACATGGATGCATCCCCACCCCAAGCACTGGCACATCCCTGACTACATCATCACCTGGCAGTGTGATAAGATGTCCTCATCACCAAGACAACTAGAAATGTTGATGACTGATGTACAGACTGAAAGCTTCTGGTTTCTAGACTCAAGATTTCTCTTTGCTGAAGACCATCTCTAGGTACTCACCTAACCTGTCCAAACGGAAGTTTGATATTTCTAAACTTTGGGATGAGTCCACTGCTGTGGATTTTCAGAGTAAGATCTCTGACCAACTGTTGAATAACCCAGTCAGCACTCATGACATCAAACAAGAATGGACCTCACTGAAAAATATTATCATAGAAACTAGTGAGGAAACCATTAGTTTTGTGCAAAAGAAGAGGCAAGACTGGTTTGATGACAACAATGATAAAATCTCGTGCCCCATCAATGTCAAATGGGAAGCCTATCTATCCCTTCTTCAAGATCCATCCTCCAACATGAGAAAGCTCATTTCCAAGAACTAAAGTGGAAATGCCAGGCACAAATAAGAGAAATGAAGAACATCTGGTGGCAACAAAAAGCTGAGGAACTCCAAAGGCTGTCTGACATTCATGTCCTAAGGAAGTTTTGTAATGGCATAAAAGAATTATATGGACCATCTCACTTTTCATCAGGCACTCTGAAAGTAGCTGACAATCCTACAATCCTTACAGATGGCCAGAAACTCCTGGAGTGCTGGAAGGAACACTTTTGCACGTTTTTAAACCAAAACTCTACTGCTGCTAAGGATTTTCTTCGAGAAGTGTCACAACAATCCCACCAGCCATGGATGGCAATTCCACTGATGTACCTGGAATTCTGTGAGGCTCTGAATAAATAAGCTAAAACCCAGAAAGGCTCCTGGGCCAGATAACATCCCTCTAGAGTTAATTCAGAAGGGAGGGGTGCCTCTAATGGTATGCTGATAATGGTATGCTGATAATGGTATGCTGATGTTATTACCATTATGGATACATTATCAGTAATAGTACATTTCTATTATTTCTACTATTACATTAGTATCTTGCTATTAGTATCTTACTGATATTAGGCATTTAGATCAGTGATAATATGCTGCTGTTGTTTATTTCATTTCATTTCATTCATTCCCTGACTGATTAGTGAAACCAGTACTCTGGGTGGCTTACAATAAAATTAGAAACAAAATAGAAACACAAAAATAGAATTCTACTAGTATATATTTAGACTGCTAGTAGCATCTGTGGCACAAAAGGACCTTCTAGGTCCTTGCATTCACGGTGTGGTGTTCCCAACTTTTTCCTGGCAATAAAAGAAGGATATGCCTGGAGCCTTGGCTGGGAAGAAAGTGACTGTGGAAAACCAGAGAGGAAGTAACAGATGAAAGGATTCTGTTCCGTGTGCCCTCACTTCCCTCCCAGTTTGCCAAGGGTTTTCAACAATAAGCCAGTGACTTGAGAACCTGCTGGTGTGATATATCATTCTGTGCTGTGTTGTGATAGGTAAAGGTAAAGGTTTTCCTTGCTTGAAAGCCAGTTGTATCTGACTCCAGGGTATTTAGTGGTAAAAAGGTGAGTAGCCATATTGTTAAGCAGCAGGTGTTTTGAGGAAACAGTTGTTGTTTGCACGTGTGCCTCATAATATTTTGATCCCCTATGGCAGTGATGGTAAATCTTGACATTCCAAGGTGTTCTTGGACTTCAATTCCCAGAAGCCTAAGTCAGCATTCCTGCTGATCACGGCTTCTGGGAATTGAAGTTCAAGAATACCTGGAGTGCCAAGGTTCACCATCACTGCCCTATGGTCCATTACAGTGGATTCCCCGTGGCTGTACATGCCCGATGGTGTGCACCTGTCGGAGCACGGCATGTGTTTTTTCTTGGCAGGTATCCGCAATGGCATCCTGCTTGAGTTTCCTGCCTTGGGTGGGTCGGATAGGATGATTTAAAAAGTCATCCTCTCCATGTGGCGAGTAGCGCGGGTGAGACATGACTGGATTTTACTCAATTCAGGGATGGAGCGCGTTTGGCTCAGTAAAGGGGAGCGTGACAAGGTGAAGGCAGCGGTGCCCAGCCAAACGCACCCGAGGAACAGGAGAACACCGTATTGGGGGATGGTGGACTCAGAAATCTGTTCACCTGAATTTACTTAAGGGGGGAACGCCCAGGTAAGTGAGGCGTTCCCCACAATAACATCAAAAGGAAGGAGGAAGGCCATCCCTCACTCGTGCTACTTTCACCAGGCAGGTAGTTATGGTTAAGAAAGTTTGATTAATAAAAGTGGCCCATTGTTTAACACCATTCCGCTTGTCTGTCTCGTCATTGGGGTGTGTGTGTGTGAGAGAGCAATACCATTGCTTTGACTATGTGGACTTTTGTTTGCAACGTGATGTCTCTACTTTTAACTATGTTCTCCAACTTTCTCATAGTTTGCCTCCCAAGAATCAGTCGCCTTTTTATTTCATGACTGCAGTCTCCATCTGCAGTGATCTTGGATCCTAAGAATGTAAAGTCCGTCACTGCTTTTACTTCTTTGCCATCTATTTTCCAGGGAGTGATAGAGCCTCTTGCCATTATCTTGATTTTCTCGATTTTGAATCTCAAGCCAGGTTTTGCATGTTCTTCTTTCAAGTCCCTATACCAACTGCCAGGGGAAGAAGAAGCCAGGGCAGGATGAGTACCTTGCTGCCCCTCCCCCTGTGCCTATACCAACTGCCAGGGGAAGAAGCCGGGGCAGGATGAGGACCTTGCTACCCCTCCCCCTGTGCCTATACCAAGTGCCAGGGAAAGAAGAAGCCAGGGCAGGTTGAGGACCTTGCCGCCCCTCCCCCTGTGCCCACCCCAACATATTGTATTGTAATGTAATGTATTGTCTGTAAGCCGCCCTGAGTCGCCACGGCGAGTGGGCGGCAATATAAATTTGAACTAATAAATAAATAAATAAATAAATAAATAAATAATTCAACAGAAGCAAGAGGTTCTTTAAGTCTTCTTCACTTTCTGCCATTAACGTGTTATTATTGATCTTTAAATTGATTTCCAATCTGGCAAATCTGACACAAATGTAGGAGTTTTTACAAATATTGACACATCCGTAGACACATTTGAACACAATTCTTGAGCCAACAACTGCATCACAGAGTATAAAGCGACATTCATTGTCAGCATTTTAGTCCATGAAGTGCAAATTAGGTTGGTTTACTTTTAAAATGCATACCATATAGAAGGCTCTCCAGTTTCAAGTTATACTGGATCACTGGGTGTGTATGAGTCAGCAATACTGGACTGTTTCCTTCCTTCCTTCCTTCTCTCTCCCAAAACCAAAAAGTCATTTAAGGGCTCACTTTAAAGAAGAAGGAGGAAGAGGAGGAAAAGAAATCCGCAGCAGCATTCTGTCCAGAAAGAACAGCCCTACTTGCTGCTACTTAAGTCTAAGCTGCAAAAGTATTATGTTCAGTTCTCTTTGCCAGGTTTTTAAGGAGGATGTGGACAAATTGGAGAGGATTCAAAGGGGAGCAACAAAGATGTTGAAGTGTTTTGAAGGCAAGAAAAATGAGACTGAACCAAAAAGAGCTGGGTACATTAAGCCTGAAGGAAAAAAGGATTAACAGTTTTCACATGTTTAAAATGTGGCTATAAAGAAGATAGAAGATACCGCAGGGAAGAACAGGAATCAACAGATTTAAGCTGTAACCTAGCAAAGAAGAGTTGGCTAAAGGAACAAGCTGCCCTAGGGAGCTATTACCAATTTTTTTCCTGGAGGGTATTTTAAAATTAATCTCTCTCTCTCTCTCTCTCTAGCTGTTAAGAAACTGGGCAATTCCTTGTCTAGTATGATCAGGGCCAGATTAAAGGCTATGGATCCCTGCACTCCCCTATATTCTAGGAAGGTCCTTATGTCTTGGTGTTATAGGCTCCTAACTTTCTTAGGATCTAAGCTCACTGCAGATGGTGATTGCAGCCATGAAATAAAAAGGCAACTGATTCTTGGGAGGCGAGCGATGAGAAACCTGGGGAACATAGTGAAAAGTAGAGACATCACATTGAAAACAAAAATTCGCATAGTCAAAGCAATGGTATTCCCTGTGGCAATGTATGGTTGTGAGAGCTGGACCATTAGGAAAGCTGAGCGCAGAAGAATAGACGCCTTCAAGATGTGGTGTTGGAGGAGAGTTTTGAGAGTCCCCTGGACAGCAAGGAGAACAAATAGGTCAATCTTAGAAGAAATCACCCCTGACTGCTCCTTAGAAGGTCAAATAATAAAGATGAAGCTAAAGTACTTTGGACATCAAATGAGAAGAGAGGATTCACTTGAGAAAGCTTTGATGCTTGGAAGGGTCGAGGGCAAAAGAAGAAGGGGACTGCCCAAGATGAGATGGGTAGATGGTATTGTGGAGACAATGGGCACAGAGCTGAGCGAGCTGAGGGGGATGGTGGAGGACAGGAGTGCCTGGCGGACAGTGGTCCATGGGGTCACAGAGGGTCGTAATCGACTGTGCGACTGAACAACAACAACAACAACAACCTTTTTGCATAGTGGAGGGCATGGAAAAATGAGGCCCTTGTCATATATTACATTGTCAGTCTGGACACACAGATGTCATTAATAAAACATTCAAAGAATCATGGAACCAGTAACCTGTATTGGCTTTTGCCACCTCTGCCCATGCATTCTCTTTGTGCCTTCCAGATGTTTTCCACTGCATTGGATGGGACTTATGGGAGCTCCTAAAATATTTTAATGTATTTGTAACTTACTTGGGAACGGCTGGCCTTCCAGTGGTACACAATTCTCCCCCCATAATTGGCCAGCACCACCACAACAGCTGCCATGTCTAGCCCACAATGGCTACCAATTCTGCAAGGATGATCCCAGGACTGATTCTTCACAATAAAGGCTCGGCTGCCCCAGTACACCTCTACAATAGAGTCCGAGAAGGAGCAACTGTCTTTGACCTGCAATCCCACTATCTCTAGTCAGTGGGGTTGTGGTTGTTGTTGTTCAGTCGCACGGTCGATTCCGACCCTTCGCAACCCCATGGACCACTGCATGCCAGGCACCCCTATAACCCAGTGGAGTTGTAGGTCATTATGTGAGGGACTGGTGTCTGCCTGTGTGTGTGTGTTCCTATGCTTCAGAAGCTTCTGTAGGCCACAATTGTCCAGCTCAGTATAAACCAATGTCCTAGGTGACCAACAGAAACTACTAGTACTGGTACATTCACTGATATTTATTTATTGTATTTATTTGATTTACATACTGCCCCATTAATGCAGGCACTACTTTGGACAATTTACAATATAGTGATACACATCTATAAAATCTAAAATTCATACAAAAAGAAGAAGAAGAGCGGGGGGGGGGACAGCATCTGGGAGATTCAGTTGTTTAAGGAAGTTTTGAATAGTCCTGTTTAAAACAATTTACTGAACACAAAGAGGAGAGGAACCTGACATATCTCTGGTGGTAACTTATTCCAGAGGCTACCACTGAAAAGCCAAATTCCTCATTGTCAACTGTTTGGTCTCCTTTGCTATAGCCACGTTTTAGGAACGTGGATTGAGAGGAGTGGGTGAGATGGGTAGCTGATTTCAAAGGTACCCTCTCCAAATCTGGATTTCCACCTTTCCGTTGCCTTTTTGTGATAGGTGAGGGATGTCACCAACAAGAAGATGCCACTGTCCCGGCTGCTGAGAATAATGGGGTGCATAGTCACCCCGGCTGCCATTTACATGTAATCGTAGGATTGCAAGTGACCTGAAGACTATGATCCATTTTGACTCACTGCGCATTCCTAGAAGGAAGTATATCTTAATAAGCAGACAGCAAGAGGCATTCAATCAATTGCCTCATACACAATAAATGTGAAAATACATAAAGCCGTAAGTAGGCAGCAGGAGGAGTGCCAAATTTGCAAAGCAAGCCATTTCCCTAGGTAGAGTCTTTGTCTACTGCCATGGGGAAAGATGGAGAAAAGACGGCTGGGGTAGCAGACCTCAGTTTTGGTTAGCAGAATGGGGAGGTGGAATAGCGCTACTGATTGCTTGTAGAGGATAAAAGATATTGGCCTTTGTATCATTTTCCTATCACCAATTACAAAATGGATATGGCGGCAAGGAACCTGTTATGCTACGTGTTTCAGGTGCCAAAATTGCTAGTTACATCTCTGACTGTACATTTCAAGAAAACCACAGCCCCCCCCCCAAAAAAAAAACCCCCACAAAGAAACCTGTGGCATATTGTCCCAATAACAAGCAAACACACACGTACAACCTTACTAGCTGAATTGCTGTGGCGCAGACCTTCTCCTCAGAAGCAAAATGTGAAACAAATCCTCACCCATGATAGAAATCCTAAATTAAATAGGGTAATCTGTTTACCTTGTCTCCCTTGCTTTAAAACCAGTTGTGTCCAACTCTAGGGGGCAGTGCTGTCTCCATCTGCAGATGTTTCCAAGATCATGTGGCAGGCGTGACTAGATGCTAGAACACATGGACTACTGTTACCTTTCCTGCCAAAGTGGTGCCCATTTATCTATTTGCAATTTCTTGCTTTCGAACTGCTAGGTTGGCAGAAGCTGGGACAGACAACAGCCACTCACTCCGTCATGCAGCACTCAGGTCTTGAGCTGCTAACCTTCTAGTTGTCAAGCTCAGTATCTTAACCACTAAGCCACTGCGGCCCAGTCTATTTACCTAGTTCACTGAAATTGATTATGTCCATATTTTACTTTGTTGTTCCATAGATCCTTCTCTGGTACACAGAGCATCTGCCTCCCTATGCTAGCCAGGCAACTGGTATTCCCAATTATTCCCACCTGGCATGGGAACCATAAACTGCCTGTGGTCTCATGCTGCTGAACTGTATACATTACTGTTAACCAAGGAACAATTTGATGACTCACACCTAGTATGCAGGTGACTCAAGGACACCAACTTAGAGACCCTTTAAAGCAAAATGTTCTAGCCCAAATTGCAAACAGGGGATTGTTTCCAGTGGGGAGAATGAAGGAAAGATTCTTGGATAAGAGAACATCCTAGTATGTGTTTATTTTTAATATAAATGTGCCCAGCAATAAAAACTCCATGGAACAGCACAGCTGATAAGAAGAAATCACATTTATTCTACTGCCAGGAACTCTTTTGGTTTGCTAATTCTTTCATCACCTGTAGTGCCTAGTGACTATGGATTTGTCAGAAACGTGTAAAAAATGATCATCCCTTATGTTTAGAGAAAAACCATTTTGTAAGGGGAAGCTTCGCCCACCCTCCCCGGATTCCGGTTATGTTTTTGCTAGTGTAGCTGAATCTGGAACCCCACAATAGGAAACATAGCCAAGAAGTAGCTGATGAAGAAAGCTCTCCAAATATCACTTCCTCTGTATTGTTTTGAAATTTCTTATTTTTACTGGGAATTTTTCCCTACAAGGCTTTTATCATGAGATGGGTCTGCATAAGACATGGGATGGGAAGAGACGACATTGCCTTCTCTTTGTCAGCTGTGTTTTTAAACTTTGTTTAAATTCCATCTTGCTTATCTTGGGTGATGTCTTGAAGAAGCCAGAAAGGCTGCACAAGTTGCTATTCAGGAGACATCTGAAAAGCATCTGAAGTGGGTCCAGAAGGAGCTTTCAGATGAGCTGAGATTTTAAAAAGACACATATAGGACATCAAAGAAAAGGTAAATCCAGTGGTGGGCTCCAATTTTTTTTACTGCCACACTGTGGGTGTGGTATGGTGGGTGTGGCCAGGGGGAAAGCCCTGCATTGCACCTGAATTAGGACTACTTTACTTCAAAACTTGGATGGACAAAGGGGCCAGCCAGAATTTCTGCTACCGGTTCTTGCGAACTGGTGCGATTCTGCTGATGCCCGCCACTGGGTAAATCACCAAGTGAACAAATAACCAGGCACATGTAGGGAGAAGAGGGCCAATGCTCAGGTCTGAAAAAGAGCTACTTTCAGCTATGTTTAGTGCAAGAGGAAGTAACAAGGAAATGGGAGGTTTGATGGACAAAAATAACCCCAAAACAAAGCCAGAGAAATACTAATGGAGGATAGAGCAGGGTTTCTCAACATGCAGCCTGTGCCCCGGATGTGGCCCATGACACCATTTCATGTGGCCCACCACCACCTCACCTGGAACTGCCATGTGGTGGAGGAATGACAAAATGGCCATCTGCCCCCCCAAACTGTCTGAGGGAGCGTGACCCAGCCCCCAGTCCCAACCTTTTTAAGCCGGGGGCTGGGTCATGCTCCCTCAGACAGCTTTGGGGGCCAGATGGCCAAAAGGTTGGGAACTCCTGGGATAGTGAGAAGTCAAAGTAGTTCAAAATCTACTTTGCCTCTTTACCTCCTGAAAGAAAAAAAGTCCTCAACCTGATAAAACAACGGTACAGGGAGAAAGTTGTAGTCCATTTATGTAAAGAAATAATCTGGGATTGCCAGGCTACTTTAAAGGAAAGCAAATGTACGGCTAATTTGATATATAATGCATGAAATGCTATGGGATTGAGATACAGTATCTGATTTGCATTTTCCCCATTGGCCACATGATACAAAAATCAATTCAAATCAGCCCAGGCTCCACCCACTCATCCAATCCATAGTTTTTCATCTGATGCTAGGGCTTCTTCTTCTTCTTCTTCTGCAGTGAATCCATTTATACTATTTCAGGTGGTGTAATCATTTGAACTAATGCAGGAAAGTAAATGCAGAAGTGCTAGTGGTTGATGTAATGTCATGGTGGTTGTGGGGCAGCAGTGTTAAAACACCGGGAGGCCTGACTATTTGAAATATAGTAATACCTTGGATAATGCTAAAACTTGGTTCCACAAGTCTTAGCATCATCCGGTTTTTAACATGATACATTGATTGCACAATGTTAAAAAAAGGCCTGGTTCTCTTTCTGAAGAGGAAAGGGAACTGGTGGTCAATCTGCCTGCCTCTTTGGAAAAGGCAGCAGGGATTCCATGTGTGAAATCCCCGTTGCCCTTTCCAAAGAAGCAGGCGGATCGAGCCAAGCTCCAAAGTCAGGAGGATGGTCTCCAACTTTGGGGCTTGACTTTCAGGTGGTCTGAGTGTCTGAGCACTGGTTTCCTTGGGGTGAGGGCGCACGCGCTCAGTCTCCTCCCAAGGAAACCGGCAGTCTGAGTGCCAGTTTCCTTGGGGTGAAGGTGCGCGCGTGGTCTCCCCCCAAGGAAACCAGTGCTCTGAGCAACCGATCACTGGTTTCCTTTGGGTGAGAGCGCACGTGCGTGCACTCTCACCCAGAGGAAACCAGCGATCTGACACTTGGGTCAACGGAGGCCCCCTTGCCCCCCCCCAGCCCTGCGGGCTTTGGGGCAGAGATCAACATTGGGTAATTTGAGATAAAATTTTGCATCGCACAACGTTATCTTAACATTGTGTGGTGCAAACGTTTTCCTCAAATTCCCCGATGTTATCCAGTTTTAATGCTGTGCAGTGCTCATGTTAACCGGGTTATTACTGTAATGTAATTTTCCTCTTACTTTTTAAAGACTTGGCCCACTGCTGTTGCTCTAGGGCTGTGGTTTCCAACATGGAGCACACACCACTCAGGGGTGCAATTTGATTTTTAAGGGGGGGAGGGAATTCAAGCTTGTTTAGACCAAGTTAATGGCCTTTTAGGCTTCCTCCACATGAATAGGAGTTCACTTTTTGAATAATAAGAATTATATGTCATGGGGAGGCATCAGGATTTTAGAGATGCTTAGGTGGGGCCTGGCCCAAAAAAGGTTGGGAACCACTGCTCTAGGGCATCTAGTTGTCAAAAAGAGAAGAGAGAGAGAGAGAGAACAAGAGAAGGTAATTGACATTCAGTTCTTGTTTACAGCTTATTAAGGTACTTCTATAGTAATCAGGAGTGCTACAGGAGATCTTCATTCATTCATTCATACATACATACTATACTGCTATTCTAGTATAACCACTACTAAGGGCAGTTTACAAAGGAAACTTTAAAAATTAATAAAAAGAAAAGAAAACTAGCAAACAAAAATACAATATTTATATAAATAGAAAATAAAGAATAAATATCTAATTGTGTCATATATAGAGCAATATTCCTGATGGCAAAAACAAATACAGGATCCTGACTCAAATAAACTCTAATGTAAATTGAGAGTAACAACCAAAATTCACACCAAACTTCTCCACCATCAATGGCGAGAATCTGCAAAAGTGTCTTTAATGATATCCTTGTGGCCAAGCTGAGAAAATGTAGCCTATACAATGCTACTATTGAATGGGTCAATAGCTGGCTAATGAGCCATATCTAAAGAGTGCTTGCCAATAGTTCCCCATCATCCTGGAGTAACAACATGTGGGTTGTCACAGGCTTCTAATCTGTACCTGGTGTTGGTCATCATCTTGAAAATAACTTGGAAGAAAATGGCACTTTGGTGCTTCCCATTGTGCATCTGGGACGGCTGTGGAGGGAGCCTACAAAGTGGGAAGATGGAATGAGGAGTTGGAATTGGACAGTTTTGATTGAGATGTTGAATGACATGGATATGGCTAGAGATGTGCATAGAAATATGAATGGCGTGAGGAAAAGAAATGTAACCTGGTGTATGAAGTGTGGCATGATGGAGTGTGTCAAAGATCAGGAGATAAGCCTCACGAGATACAATTCTAACTACTATTGCAGCTTTTGTGAATAGGTGAACTCCTTATGTTTATGACTTTGTTACTGCCTTGTAAATAAAAACTTATGGGTTCCTCTTAGCTTCTGCCTGAGTATAATGGGATGATGAATGTCAGGATTCCTGCAACACTATCATAAACCCCTAGAGACATGCAACCTACATCCAGTGGAATTCTCTATTTCCCATGTAAAAGCCTTTGGCTGAATTAGAGACAAAGAAGAGAAGTGGGATATAGGAATCCAGGGGAAAATAATATAGTATCTACCCAGAAGCGTAGTGTGCCTTGGCGGGGGCCCGTATAAAAATTTGTTTGGGGGCCCTAAGGAAGGGTAAAGATTTCTCACAAAAGAAAAAAAAATGCATAAAATTAAAAGAAATATTTATTCATCATAATTATCTATCAATAAACACTGCTCTCCGTCCGTGGTTTATCATCGTATCATCGTATCGTATGTACATCGATTATTGTGGGATTCCCCCGTTGAAGTAAATGACTTAAATGGGGAAATCCCGCAGCCTGCGATAACCGATGTAGGGTGTTGCCAACTTTTGAACGCACGCTTTACGCGGGAAAAAAAGAAATTGCTTTTTTTTTACTTTTGTCATTTGTGAAATAAATTTTTTTTGGAAGTTTTATTAATTTTTGCTTACGCACATTGGGGGCCCCCAGGGCCCGGGGCCCCCGTATAATTGATACGGCAGATACGGCGGTAGCTACGCCCCTGTATCCACCAAAGAACAAGGTGACTTCGGTTGTATTTACTGTAACACCAAACTGGGAAATACAGTTAATACTTTAAACCTGTTTCCCAACCTTTGAGTTTTGGATTTCAATTCCCAGAAGACTATGTCAATTTCCCAAGTGACACTCTATATTTAGACAGTAAAAATAGAGGGTGGATGCCATCTGGTTTGAAGGAGTACAAATGAAAACAATGCAGGGGTCTTAGCAGACCATAAATGAAACATCTATGAAAAGGATGATGCAGTGGCAAAACAACATGTAATGCAATTGTAGGCTGCCTCAACTGAAATTTAATGTCGAGATCAAAGAAAATAATATAGTACCATTCTAGTCTTCTCTGCCCACATCTTACCTAGAATACTATGCCCAAGTTAGGGCATCACAGTTCAAGAAGTATACAGAGAAACAAGAACATGCCCAAGGGAGGCAAGCTAAGATGGTAAAAGGTCCAGAAACCAAAACCTATGAGAAATGATTGGAAGAATGTGGTATATTTAGCCTGAGGAAAAGAAGACTGAAAGAAAGGTGGCACCATCACCACTTAATATACCATCTCTAGGAAAGTAGAGCAAGCTTGTTTTCTATTGCTCCAAAGGACAACAAGGTCCAAAGTAATAGTTTTAAAAGGGGGGGGGGGTATTTCAACTGAACATGAAGAACTTGCTGATAGCAAGAGCTGTTCAACAATGAAATGAGTTGTGTCGAAAATGGTAAGTTGGATAGGCATCAGTGATGCTTCAGATAAGGTTGAGTGATGCCCCCCCCTTTATAAAATAATTGTTAAGTTGGATAATGGAAAGCTGAAAGATTTATTTTAATTGGTCGCATCATGATTGCTTCGTCTGGAAGAACCCTGTGTTGCCTAGATGCGGGTGACTTTATTACACGTGTTTGCATGTAATGTGTACTTTAGCCCTCAAATTCAAGGCAATTGCTTTGATGTTCTTAGAAAAAGAAAAAAGGGAGAGAGAACCAGTCACTCCTGTCCATACACAATACAGTGATTATTACATATAAGTGGAAAGGGCCCCCCAAATTATTGAGAGGCAACAATTTTCTTATTACAACATTGGTAATCTTACCTCTCCCACTCCCACTCCCCACCATTTAGGGCACTTTGGCCCTATTTCAGAATGTATGCCAGCTCTTATAGTTGACATTTTATTGTTTTTAGCCGCTGCAACTCTATGTTTTTCACAAAACTTCAATTTCGCACATGATTCTAGACTCTTTGACTGAGAGAAGAATGAGCTTCATTGCCATGATAGGAAGCACTGCATCCTATGAATGCAATTTGGAATTGAAGCATCCGTCAGTCTGAATCATATGATTTGGACTTTTGAATGGAAATTGTTTTTAAAATCTAATTCCAAATTGTTGCAGTCGCTAAACCTCTTTGATGGTATAGCTGTAAACTTTCTTTGAGTATAGGCTATCACATCTTTGTATTACTAATCCCAGAATCCTGGGAGGTCTGGGACCTATAGTCCAAAAATCTAACTTTTCCAATCTCTATACAGAATTCCTTAGAATTATCGCCTTCACTTTGTTTACTAACTTAACAAGGTTGTGTGGAATGGCAAGAGAGTTGTGAGAAGGCTGAAATTGGAGCTGAGTTTAAAATTATCCAGGATAGGTAGACCTCAAAAATCACTACACAACACACACAACCACTTGTGAAGTCCCTCCGCTTTTCATGCTTGCTCTCTCTTTTGGGGTTTTCCCATGATGAGTTTCAAATTATGTGTTCTATTTATGATTCAGACAAGACAATTCCCCATGAACAGTGGGGATGTCATGGGCAGATGAGAAAATAACCCACCACAAGTCAGATCTGTCTGCACAAAAAAATTAAAAAGAGGCATGGAAATGCTCTCAGTCCTTAGAACAAGGATTCTCAATCTGCGGCCCGTGGTCCAGATGCTGCCCACAGCACCATTTCATGTGCGCCCCCCCACTGCTTCCACCACACCCAGAAGTGCCATGTGATAGAGAAAGGGCAAAATGGGCATTCCGGCCCCCGAAGCTGTCTGAGGGAGCGTGACCCAGCACATGGCTTTAAAAGGTTGAGAACTCCTGCTTTAGAATGTGCCCATTAACAGAGGCAAGTGAGATTAGTTTACAGTGTCCTAATGTACAGATGACTGATGAAAACTAGAAAAGTACAGTAATGCTTTTAGAACATTTCGGAGAGTGGGTCCCTAAAGGCTCAAAATAACTATTTATTTAAAATTTGCAATGGCCCTGGAGGTTTAATAAGGGATGTTATGTTACCAGATGTGAAATTAGAACTGCAGGGATCAAAGCTTTCCTAAGGTCAGACAGTTTATTTACTACCGAGCCAAAATTTAAGCCAAGAACTTCTTGCTTATAGGGCACACAACTTTTTGTACAAGTTGCAATTTAACACATGATTGGGTTTGGAGAAGCAATTCGGGATTAGCTAAACTACAATATGCAAGGAGAATCCTGAAAGGAAAGCCAAAGCGGGAAGTAAACTGCATATTCCATGCATATGTGATCACTCGAATGTATCGTAGGGAATTTGGCCAGGACTTTTGACTGTTTCCCGTCCGCTCATCTTTAGTCTACAAAAACAAAGGAAACTATAAGCCAAGTCGTGATGACCACTGGGTCACATTTTGCTATCTATGTTGCCCAAGTAAGCTTCTTGTAGTAATGGTCTTGATGAAGTTGAAATTATAAACCGAACAACCCAAATTAAACCCATGTAGATTCCAATCTAAAAAAGGCCAACTCTGTATTGTTGCCAACTTTGTCAGGAAGGGGGAATGATTGATTTTTCTAGTGTGAGGAAACAAAAACATTAAATAAAGAAGACAATCTGGGAACAGAGGTTGAAGGAGGCAACCTACATAGTCCTGTCTCAACTCTTCTGGCCCTTCTTAGGTAAAGGCAAAGGTCGCCCTTGCTCAAAAGCCAGTCGTATCTGACTCTATATGGTTCAGTGCTGATCTCTGTTTATAGCCAAAGAGCCAACGCTGTCTGCATCTGCAGACGTTTCCATGGACATGTGGCAGGCATGACTAAACAGCGTTCCAGAGTGCATGGAACACTGTTTACCTTCCAACTAAAGTGGCCCCTATTTATCTACTTGCAATTTCTTCCATTTGAAGTGCTAGGTTAGCCGGAGCTGTGACAAAGATGGGAGCTCATTCTGTCATGCAGCTCTTGGGTCTTGAACTGCTGACCTGCCAAACTTCCAGTCATCGAGTTCAGCAGTCCCGTTGTAGCCCTCCTTTTTGTTGTTCATTTATGCAGTTGAGTCAGACCCTTTGTGACCCCATGGACCACCGCATGCCAGGCTCCTCTGTTATCTGCCATCCTCCGTAGCCCGTCCAGATCTACACCCACTGAATCAATGATGCCATCTAGCCATCTCATCCTCTGCCACCCCTTTATCCTTTTGTCCAATCTTTCCTAGCATCAGGGCCTTCTCAAATGAGTCCTCTCTTCTCATTTGGTGGCCAAAGTGCTTCAGCTTCAGTATATGTCCTTCCAAGGAGCAGTCAGGATTTATTTCCTTTAGGATTGACTGATTTGATCTCCTTGCAGTCCAGGGGACTCTTACGAGACTCCTCCAGCACCACAGTTCAAAGGTGTCTATTCATCTGCGTTCAGCCTTCCTTAATGTCCAGCTCTCACAGCCATACATTACTAATGGGAAAACCATTGCTTTAACCATTGCTTCTTTGGAATCCAGCCTGTATTTCTGGAAGTTCTCGATCTACATACTGCTGAAGCCTAACTTGCAAGATCTTGAGCATGATTTTGCTAGCATGTGAGATGAGTGCGATTGTATGATAATTTGAACATTCTTTGGCATTGCCCTTCTTTGGAATTGGAATATAGACTGACCTTTTTCAATCCTGCGGCTACTGCTGCATTATCCAAATCTGCTGGCATATTGAATGCAACACTTTAATTACATCTTCTTTTAGGGCTTTAAATAGCTCGACAGGAATACCATCATCTCCACTAGCTTTGTTGTTAGTAATACTTTCTAGGGCCCACTCAGTGGTGGGATGTCAAAAATTTTACTACCCCACCGTGATGTCATCAGTGTGGGAGGAGCCAACATCATGATGCCTTGACATTGTGGGCAGAGCCAAAGAAAAATAATAAAATAAAATAAAAATAAGCACACACATACACACACACACACACACACACACACACACACACCTCAACCCACCCACAACACAAGTACAGCAAGGAGGACAGCAAGGAGGCTGTGCATATGCGCCAAGCACTGTAGACATGCATGCACACCAAGTGCTTGGTGCACATGCGCAGTGGGGGAACCAGTGAAAAGGTAAGCCCCAAAGGTGGTTCCCCCCAAAAGCTGCTACCGGTTCTCTGGGACACTGGGGAAAGTTACTGCCAGTTCTGGCGAACTGGTGAGAACCTGTTACATCCCATCACTGGGCCCACTTGACTTCACACTCCAGGATATCTGGTTCGAGGTCAATAATCACACCATTGAGGTTGTGATCATTGCATGTGTAAATGAATGCTGGCTAAGACACTTAAATTTCAAGTGAGGCAGTACTGAAATAAGAGAAGTTAAATTTTTAGGACCATAACTTCAAGAACATCCCAGTTAATATAGCTAGCAGCTGTGTTGACAAGAATATTCTGACAGGTACAGTTTAAAGAAGTATTTTTCCCCATCTCTGCAACTGTAACAGAGCACACCTTTTGCAAAGCAGTCCTAGGAGAGGTGGGGAAAACTGGAAGGGAAGGAGGTGGTGAGAGGGCTACTCCCTTGAGATGCTAGGTTTTGAAACATGATGGTAGAAAGATGAAATCTAATTCTGTCAACCAGTCAGTAGGTACTTCTCATGTTATTGCTTCCCCATCATACAATGACTTTAAAAGAAAGCACAAAACAAATTCATAGAGTGAGTGTGTTGTTTCAACGTTGGTTGTACATAATTTGAATTCAGTAAAAAGAAAAATCATCTAAGGCCAAATCTGCTTGTTTTTTATGCACACTCCACAGCTTGTTGTGCTTACAGTTGTCTTTCCCACCCTCCCAGTTGTACAGGAGGGCATTTACTACGCACTTGTGTACAACAAAGGCCTATTGTTTTTAACAATTTAATTGGGTAACTGCAAGATGGAGATCCCTGGGGCAGTCACAGAGGATCCTACCTCAAAAACAGTTATGCTCTGCACTTGCTAATACAATTCTACCCTAGTTATTTTTGATTTGTTAAACTGAACGTGTATCCTCAACCTTTAGTGCTGTTGTCTGGCACAAAACAATACTTTGTTCAATTCAGGTCATGATATCATAGCTAATTTTAAACTGGAGACAAAAACTGCTTTTTGTTAACTAAAATTCCTCAGAGTTACTGGCTTGTGTCGGTTTTGTCCCGTGTAAACAATATGTCCAAGAATATGAACTTTTGATAATGCAAATAGTTTAGATGCATACTATATTATTCAAGTAAATAGTCTGCACCATTTAAAGGTCTTGGCAAAATATTTCCCAAGATTTGGAAGAAAATCAACTTGAGACAGTCTCAACCTTCCTTCTGTCTTTCCTGAATTTCAACTGCCTTTAAAGAGCTGCTTCCTTCTCCCTCACCTGTTCTGAATCCCGGCTACTTTTGCATGTGAGATGAACATAACAACTGCATGTTGTGGAGAGCCAACTGTGCTTTGAAATTGAAGTCACAGACACACAAGATACATATTACTTAAGCACAACTGAACTCATTTGTCAGCAAGGACACAAATGATTACTACTATTTCTGTTTGCTGACTCCTAACAGAGCACAGATTTTACTTTCTTAGGATTTTACTTTCCTAGGATCAAAGCTCACTGCAGATGGTGATTGCAGCCATGAAATAAAAAGGCAACTGATTCTTGGGAGGCAAGCGATGAGAAACCTGGGGAACACAGTGAAAAGTAGAGACATCACATTGCAAACAAAAATTTGTCTAGTCAAAGCAATGGTATTCCCGGTGGCAATATATGGTTGGGAGAGCTGGACCATTAGGAAAGCTGAGTGCAGAAGAATAGATGCCTTTGAGAAGTGGTGATGGAGGAGAGTTTTGAGAGTCCCCTGGACAGTGAGGAGAACAAATAGGTCAATCTTAGAAGAAATCAGCCCTGACTGCTCCATAGAGGGTCAAATTGTAAAGATGAAGCTAAAGTACTTTGGACATCAAATGAGAAGAGAGGATTCACTTGAGAAAGCCTTCATGCTGGGAAAGGTGGAGGGCAAAAGAAAAAGGGGGCGGCCAAGAATGAGATGGCTAGATGGTATTGTAGAGACAATGGGCACAGAGCTGAGGAGGATGGTGGAGGACAGAGGTGCCTGGCGGACAGTGGTCCAGGGGGTCGCAGAGGGTCAGAATCGACTGTGCGACTGAACAACAACAAAACAGAGCACAGCAGAGGAATAAAGCTGAGTGGTGCGGGGAGAGAAAACAGGAGCAAACAAACAGGAAGAACAAACAGGAGTTTGTTGAGGGAGGCCAAGAGAGAGACATATAATAATTGTTTATAATATATACATATCCTTTTAAAAAAAAGTTTTGTTGCTAGATATCATAAATCATAGAATCACTGAGTTGGAAGGGCTCTTATAGGCCACCGAGTCCAACACCCTGCTCAATGCAGGAATCCAAATCAAAGCAGATCTGAGAAGTGGTTGTCGAATTCTCTCTTGAATACTTCCAGTGTTGGAGTGCTCACCATCTCTTGAAGCAGTTGGTTCCACTGTCAAACTGCTCTAACCATTAAGAGTTTCCCCCCTGATATTCAGCCTATATCTGCATTCCTTTAGTTTTAGCAACTTTTTTGCAGCCACATCACACTGTTAAATCATATTTAGCTTGTGATCTACAACAACTCCAAGATCCTTCTCACTTGTAATATTATGAAGTAAAGTGTCCCCCATCTTGTAACTGTGTGTCTGGGTCCCAACCCCCCCATGTAAAACTTTGCACTTACCCCTCTTAAATTTCATTCTGTTGGTTTCAAGCCTATCCACATCTTTTTAAATTCTGCTCCTCTCTTCCAAGATATTAGCTATTCCACTGAGTTTTGTGTCATCTGCAAATTTGATAATTATTGTGGGCACTCATTCAAGTAATTTTGGGAAATTTTGAAGAGCATAGGGCCCAAGACTGAGCCTTATGGCACTCCACTTGTTATTCCTTCCCACTTTGAGATTGATCCATTCATAAGAATTCTCTGAGTACGATTCTGTAACCAACTATATATCCACCTTACACCTGTGCTATCCAGGCCACACCCAGGTAGTTTGCTAATCAGAATTTAGGGTTACATCATCAGGCACTTTGTCAAAGGCTTTGTTGAATGTCAAGACATATCACATCAATAGCATTCCCACTGTCCATCATGGAATTTATCCAATCGAAAAATGAAATCCAGATCAATCTAGCAGGATTTGTTTTTGACAAATACATGTTGGTTTCTGGTTATTACTGCATGGCTTTGAAGTTGCTTGCAGAGTGACTGCTTTATAATCTGTTCCAGAATTTCCCCAGAGATTAACGTCAAGGTGACTGGATTGTAGTTTCCCAGTTCTTCCTTTTTGCCATGTAATCATATGTTGATGAACTTTCCCAGCAGCCTCTAAGGCAGGCAATACAAAGAAAGGGGCACTGAGAAACAAACAAACAAAAAGCAAAAATGCAACAATGGTTATGGCGGGAATAGACTCTTCAGTGGTATTGTGTGCAATGTTGTCTTCTTACCTGAGAACAACACAGCACTCACATGTAGCAAGTGAAGTTTGTAGCACTGTTGGAAGAAAAAGTGAAAGAATTGGAGAAGCAAGTGGTTACATTTAAGATTATAAGAGAAGATGAATGGTTTGAACTGCAACCACTCAAGGGAGGCTGGAGGATGGTCTCCCTGGAGGATGGATTAGACAGCGGTGTTTCCCAAACTATGTTCTGCGGAACACTGGTGGACATCAATTCCCAGAAGCCTAAGTCAATACATTGGCTGAACAATGCTTTGGGGAATTGACTTAGGCTTCTGGGAATTGACGTCCAAAAACCAAAGTTTGAGAAACGCTGGATTAGAGTTATGACAGTCTTGCCTTTGCTCATAAAACCCACAGATGCATATCCCTTTCTTCTAGGGCAGCTATTTTGAAAGATGACATTGTAGAGGTAAATATTGGTAAGCCTTGGTCCGTCTTGAAACAGAGACTCCCTTGGGAGTCTCTGTTTGGTAGAGAATTTCTACTTGCCTGGACAAGCATTTACTTTCACGAGTCTTCCTATACTGGCTCAGAATCTGAATGCTGATCCAAGGAATGTCCTTTCTAGCCAAAAATAGCTAGATCAACTGCAACCACATCATCAAAACCTTCCAGACCACATGTGCTCACCATAGGACGGACATCCATTTTCAATGGTGTGGCCAGGCACCTGATGTTTTGGTTTAGAAAGGGGTAATCCATTCTCTCTTCCCCAACCCCATTGTTATGTCCAGTTTATTCAAGGGTGAAGCTTTTGTAGGGCTGCATGCTTTATTAAAAAGCATTCAGCCCAGGCTTGTGTAAACACTATGTACAGTGAACCAAAGCCAAGTCATTGCTTGAGCAAAGGTCAGAGCAGGGAAGAGGGTAATTCTTCTGCCGCTGATATAACCAAGAGCCACACGTCTGGCAGAACCATGCATCCACAAGCTAGGCATTTCCTTCCAGTCCAGGAAAGAGATTAAAACAGATTACAAGCAACATGCTGTAACTAATGTGTGTGTATATGCATGCACACACTCACACATACGTAGGACAGCAGCAGCAGCTTAGGCAGGTCATGCTCTGTAGAGCTCTTCTATCTCAATAGCATTAGTTTTAATGGGTATAACACAAAACCAAAAATAAAATCAAGAAAAAAGAGGTCTTCTTCTTCTGTGTCTAGGCCAGACATCAAACTACCCAAATGAAGGCACCTTATGGTGAGTTCATTCTGCAGTTTCTTTCGCCTGACCTAGTGTGAGAAAGATTAGCTGGCAACACAAGGTTGCCATTACCAGGGTATGCCCGATTGTGGTTGAAATGTACCACAACCTTTGAGGAGGCTCTTTCTCTGTACTCCCCAAAAAGAGGTGAAGAAATACTAATAAAAACGTCAGCACTGTCTAGTGTGTAATTTGAGTTTGTTTGTTTGTTTGTTTGTTTGTTTGTTTGTTTGTTTGTTTGTTTGTTTGTTTGTTTGTTTGTTTGTTTGTTTGTTACTTACTTACTTACTTACTTACTTACTTACTTACTTACTTACTTACTTACTTACATTTATATCTGCCTTTCCAGTAAAAAAAAATCACTCAAGGCAGCTTACAAACATTTTTTAAAAAATTAAAACTTGGAAAATTCAATTTAACTATAAATTAATAAAATCAATAAAATAATTAAAATCCTGTGGATACATTAAATCCATTAAAATCTATAAAAGGGATACAATTAAAAACTCCTGCTACATTGGACTAAACTAGTGACATATAGAACATTTATTTATTTTCAGAACTACAAAACAGGAATCAACATTAGGAAGAACTTAGCTCTCATTTGCTTCCTATTACTTGAGTAAGAAATGGGGTCAAGCAGTGGTGGAGATAGTGGCCAAAATCCAATGGTTAGTCTCAAGTACAGTAGATAGATTATATCAATTGCTGAATGGTGACTCAACATTTACCATTCAGCAATTGATTTAACCTATCTACTGTACTTGAGACTAACAATTGGATTTTGGCCACGATCTCCAACTGCTGTTTGACCCTATTTCTCACTCACTTATTAGGAAGCAAAACAGAGCTACATTTTTCTTAATACTGAGTGCTCCAGGATGGAGTGAGCCCTGTTGTCTGTCCCAGCTCCTGCCAACCTAGCAGTTTGAAAGCAAGAAATTGCAAATAGATAAATAGGTACTGCTTTGGTGGGAAAGGTAACAGCATTCTGTGTGCTCCAGCATCTAGTCATGCCTGCCACATGACCACAGAAGCATTTGATGACACTGACAGCGCTGGCTCTTCAGCTGTAAATGGAGATGAGCAATGCCCTCTAGAGTCTGATACAATTGCTTTGGGCAAGGGAGACCTTTACCTAGGTCAGCGTTTATGTAAGTCCTACTGATTCAGTGGGTTTACTGTAGTTGGGACTTGCAACCAGAGTCAGACCATTAAATATAAACAGAAGCAAAGCACAGCCCCACAGCTTGAACATCATCACCTGTCATCATCAAGATTCCTAGGGAGAACTTGTTGAAACTGAGAATTTGGCACTAGGAACATATCCTTGGTTGCTTCTATATTCACACTAAACCACCTGTCTCTTACCATCAGCTAAGAGATCTGAAGACTAAAACTGCAGTCTAAAATATCTCAAAGAATAGCACTATCTGAGTTGCTAAAACCAAAACGTTAAGGTCGCCCCGGCGAGAAGGGCGGTATAAAAATGTAAATAAATAAATAAATAAGGTCTCTGGGGATTATAAGGATCTAAAAAGTCATACTATTGCTAGGCTATAGACAATTCTCAACTTTATCAATCACAACCTAGGAAGCAAAAGCATTGCCACCCTCTGCCGGCTCTTCAGTATTCAAACAACTAACAGGAAAAGGAAGAAGAGCATAGGCCCCAGATCTTCATGCCCATGGGGACTGAATGTGTAGCTTTAATGCCTGTGGTATAAATCCATGTAAATATAGAATAGCTCACTAGGTGATTCTGGATGTGGGCTGAAATAAATAACATGTTAGAATTGTGCCTTCTCAGTGGTCGCTCCAGCACCCTGGAATGCTTTACTTCTGCATGTTCGCCTGGCCCCCTCTTTCCAAAAAATGTAGGAAGGCCATTAAGTCCGTACTCTTCAGAGAGGCTTTTCAGGACCTTTTGCCTCACCCTGCTTCATATCTTCATATCTTTGAGGCAGCTTCATCTTGTCCATCTGCTGTTGCTTTTAATGTATCTTGTGTCTTGATTGAACCAAAGTACAGTGGTGCCTCGCTTAAAGAGCATAATGTGTTCCACAGGATTGCTCTTCAAGCGAGTTTGCTCTTTAAGCGAAACATCATTGTAAATGACCAATTGTGTGGGGGATTGTGAACCCCTATTTATTTGTTAAGCGAGTTTTTGGTTGTTTTTGTTTGTTAAGTGAAGCGACCATTCAGAGAAAATTCTGCTCTTTAAGCGAAATGCTCTTTAAGCGAAATGCTCTTTATGCGAGGTTTGACTGTATACAATTCTTTCACTATTTCGATTTCTTCAGCATCAACCTTAAAATTGTCATCATATGATCATATTAATTTCTCTAAACACCTTTTCCCACATAATTATTTATCACTTTGCACCACCACCACCCCATAAATGAAGATACATCCCAATTTGTTCCTTACACCTCCAACGTTCGCTTTTATAATTGTGGTTAATTTTATTTAGTTGCCTCTTATAACACATGTGTCTCGTTAAACTTCAGCTGACCAAAACCAGCAAATGGCCCTGAGAAAAAGGGAGCATGTGATCTTCAAGATCTATTTCTTCGAGACATGACAGTAATTTTTTTCATCACCAGTTATTCTTAAAAATCCACAGGATCCTTCATTTGGGGCAAGCAGTACTACTAAGACGCCCTTGCATCAAGGCTAGAAAGGAATTTACTTTCACCTTACTATTGCAGCTGGAACCAAAGTATAAATTCCCTCATGTGCCAATTTGTAAAGCATACAGATCTGTGTGTCAATTCATTGATTTTTGTATATGCCAGTACAGTATCGGAAAACCTTTGGCCCTCGTGCTGTCTTGGACCTCTGCTCCTATAGTCCTTTGCCATAGGCAGTGATGGGATGTAACAGGTTCTCACCAGTTCTCCAGAACCGGTAGTAACTTTTCCCAGTGTCCCAGAGAACCTGTAGCAGCTTTTGGGGAGAACTACCTTCGGGGCTTACCTTTTCACTGGTTCCCCCACTGCGCATGCATGCCAAGCACTTGGTGTGCATGCACGTCTAGTGCTTGGCACATATGCACGGCCTTCTTGCTGTCTTCCCAAATGGGGAGGAGGAAGAGAAGCTGCTAGCCTGAAGCTCCCTATAGCCTGAAGCAGCTCCCTATTTTTATTATTTTGTATTTTTTCTTTGGCCCCGCCCATGACATGACATCATGATGTTAGCTCCACCCACACTGTGATGACATCACGGTGGGGTAGTAAAATTTTTGACATCCCACCACTGGCCATAGGCTATGCTGGTGGTAAAAGCTTCTACGCTTTGCCTCTTGACTTCACTTTGGAAAGCCCAAAACAGCTTTCTCAGAGTCTCCATCAGGCAGAAGTCAGGCTGGGTCTGCTTTGTTTTAGCAATGTAATTGTGTGCCCAGGGACCACATTTCTACCCACCTCACCTCCAACTAAAGCTCTTCTGAACACACTTCTGGAACAGGAAAATCTGGGGCTTCCTTTAAAGCCAGAACGATAGAATGCATAAAATAGTCCCAGCCCTTGGGGACATGAAAGGAGCCTCATTTGGGCTCCTTGAGCGTAGTTTCTTCTGCAAAAATCCTTTCAACCGAGAATAATTTCTGACATCGTCATCGTCATCGTCATCGTCATCGTCATCGTCATCGTTATCATTATTATTATTATTATTATTATTATTATTATTATTATTATTATTATTATTATTATTATTATTATTATTACTGAATTTCTGGGATTTGGATAAATATATCAGACAGCAGGAAGAGATAAATATATTTAAAGAGGTCTAATTGGATCTTAGTCGGTTCTGAGGAAGGTTCAAGTTGCCTTTAGAGTCCCCGGTGGCAGATCCAGCCTGTTCCAGTGGGTTGGAGGTGAACACCAGCAGTGATTTCTGAGGCAAGGTGCTTTCAGAAATTGGACTGACTGGTGAGGAGGAAGGGAGTTTATGTGCTGCTGAGGCCTTACATAACAACTCTTCCCTATCTTCTCTCCCCACCCCACCCTCATCACCCAGAGACCGCCTCTGACAGATTGGCTAAAGCTATTAAGGGACCAAAAGGATTGGGTTTTAATTCCATAATTATTTGCTCTGGGACTGATCCTTGTAATCGTTGTGAATGAGTCCAGGCGTATGGATTGGGGGGGGGAGAGAGAGAGATGGAAAATGAGTCCTAAGTAACTTCCATGAGGGGAAAAATATGTATTTTTTTTACTACTCTCCCAAGGAGGGTCTGGATTTGTAACCTCTTTGGTGTGTGCGCGCATGTATGCGTGCATGCGTGCATGATGGAGAAGAGCTTTTTCCTGATCTCTGTCTTCTCTCAGCTCCTTCTTGTCTGTCAGGTGAGGCTGAGCCAGCATTTCCTTCTTCCTTTGAAGCAGGGATTCCCCCTCAGCACAAGTCACTCTGTCAGATGCATCTCAATGAGAATTGCAGGGTGGAGGGAGGAGGGATGGAAGCTCTCCTTCCTCATGTACAGTACATCCCCAACTCACACTATTGGCTCACATATACATACACTGAGATGAATGTTGCCATAGAAACAGGCTTTTCCGAACAAACAGTCTGCAGCGATGCTCTCCCCCCCCCCCCAGCTTCTGTCCCCCACTTTCTTTTTACATGCCTACCATGAAGCAGCTTGACACCTCCCTCCATACCCCTACCCCACCCCACCCCACCCCATTCCAAATCTGAGGCGTTTAACAAAGCAGAAATTGAGCCGAACGTTCAGAAGGCATCCCGTCGCTTTTCCCAGGAAGGGGAAACATAGGAACTCTCTTGTCTGATGACTTTGTCTCTTTAGGGGAAAGTATGTTACAGATGGATAAAAGATTACTGCGTGCATGTATGTGCTCAAGACAGAATGCAGAATGCAGAATGCAGCAAAGAGCCTGTCATGCCCAAAATCTGGCTAATTACCGTATTTTTCGGACCATAAGGCGCACTTTTTTCTCCCGAAAAGGGGTGGGGGAAATGAGGGTGCGTCTCATGGTCTGAAGGTTCAGAATATTTGTTTTCTTGTTCTCCTGCTCTAAAGACTGGGTGTGTCTTGTGGTCGGGTGCATCTTATGGTCCGAAAAATACGGTACACCAACAAATATAACACAGACACTATAATTTTTGAGGGCAATTGGCGTCAAGTAAAGAAATCAGTCCATGTTTTGTGTACTGCTTAACAGGTCACATGACCTGGCATACAGCAAAGTGTTCCTTTTGGTCATTTTTGAACTTCAGTGAATTTGCCCCCCCCCCCGTTACACTGTTTCTGTTCCATCTTAATATGTTTTTAGTCCATATCTTCCACTCAAGTTTATTTTTAGTTATATATCAGATGCATTTACACCAGTGGTGGGATGTCAAAATTTTTACTACCCCACCGTGATGTCATCGGTGTGGGCAGAGCTAACATCATGATGTCGTGGGCGGGGCCAAAGAAAAATTAAAAAATAATAATAATATAATAAAATAAAAATAAGCACGCACACACACACCTCAGGCCTTTTTAGGAACTGCGGTACAACGTCAGTATAGGTAAAGGTATTAAATACACATTAAAATACACACAGACGCACCACATCCAAAGGTGAGTCGCTTACCCTGGGGAGCAGGCTATAGGGAGCTTCAGGCTAGCAGCTTCTCTTCCTCCTCCCCGCTTGGGAGGACAGCAAGGAGGCCGTGCATATGTGCCAAGCACTGTAGGCGTGCATGCACACCAAGTGCTTGGTGCGCATGTGCAGTGGGAGAACCAGTGAAAAGGTAAGCCCCGAAGGTGGTTCCCCCAAAAGCTGCTACCGGTTCTCCGGGACACTGGGGAATGTTACTACGGGTTCTGGCGACCTGGTGAGAACCTGTTACATCCCATCACTGATTTACACCCAGCCCTCCTCCTCCAGTGAACTCAAGAGACGGTCTATGCTCTCCTCCTCATCCTCACAACAGCCAGATGAAGTTAGTCAGGCTAAGCTGCTGTGATTGGCCCAAGGGCAACCCAACCCTCCATCAACCAGGGACATCAGCATAAATTTCATATCTGAGTGGCAATCTCCAGACTCAAAATCAAAACACACTAACTCAGGCAATCTCAGGGAGGCAGAGGAGTATTAGTCGGTCCTTTCATTGTGCCCCTTATCAAAATAGAAGAAAGCAGGTACAGTATGACATAATCCACACTGGCTGCCTCGTTGCCACCACCAGTTCAGTTAGGGCCACATTAGTTACACTGGAGAAGGAGCATGAAGATTGGACCCCTGCTTCTTAGGGTCATAATTTCCACTCCTGGCTGGGACCCTGCCTGGTATTTCTCACCTTATACCCCAGGACCCAGCCCTAGATGCTACCTAGCACTCCTGCTTGGTATGTGGTGCTGCGCCAGAGCACAGCTGTTGGGAATAGGCTCATCAGCTTACTATTAGTAATGGAACATTTTCACAGTCAGCAGCTGAAGCAGAAGGACCAATGATGGAGAATTCTTGCCATCACCACCCATCCTATTTCAGTAGTCAATAGCCAGGAAAGACTAGGGCAGTAGAGGCCAACCTTGGCACTCCAGGTATTCTTGAACTTCAATTACCAGAAGCCCAAGTGAGCACACCTGCTGATCAGGGCTTCTGGGAAATGAAGTCCAAGAACAGCTGGAATGCCAAGGTTCACCATCCCTGGACTAGGCCAAGTAGACAAGTCATGGACCAATTTTTTTCAGGTGTTCCACTTTCAATCTTCAGTCCTCTGACTTTAAACTGAATCTAATTCATCTGTGTCAGAAACATCCCATTTTCTTCTCTTCACTATTCTTCCAAACAATTCCTATCCAGCAGCTTCTGGGAAAATCATTTATTAAATTCTTTTAGAAGCAACCTGGGCTTGTGACATTCAGCTATTTGGGGAGTGGCCCGGTGCAATCTATTTGCTGGTGATCATATTATGGATGAGGAAATATGCTCTACTCTGACCACAATCCCTGCCCAGGTAGGGCTGCTACTATTGTTGGCCAGGCATGAGAGATTTCACCGCAGACACAAGGGTCTATTTAAGAGAGATCATTCCCATTTATTTAATTCTTTCTGGTACAATCAGGCAAACACCTTTCCAGCTGTCTGATCGCACCCTTAGTTACTGCAAATATCACTGAGCACAAGAAAAAGTAATCTACTATTATATACATGCCTGCTGCACGTGAACATCTATTTCAGTAATGTATGGGAAACACAGCTTTTGGAGGCCACACACTCAAGAATTCCCCAAAGTTCTATAAGTAAACTGCAGATCCTAACGTGTGCGCATAAGTACAACTTTTAAAAAGAAAATGCAATGTATCTCATCATAGTGAAGCAGACAGTTGATGGTTCCTGGTCTCTTTCTCTCCCTGCTCCCTTTCTCTCTCCCTTTTATGGATTTTTGTTGTTGTTGAACCATAAGATGAAAGCTAGGACACAGCTTTTCAAACAGAGGATGTGTCCTCTGACAGGCCTTGAAATAGAGATGGTCCCTTGATAAAGTTGATCACATGGCCACCCTAATAGAATCAAAGGGAAGATCCACCTTGGAAGAAAGTCTTCTCTTTTAGTTGAACTGCTCCATTGGGAACTGACACAATGACTATATTTCTTCATTTAGTTATGTGTTTTGCTTGCACATACTCTCTCTTTGTGCATGTGTCTTTCCCCCTCCTTTCCCCTTTCTCTACCTTTGAACGTCTGCCTCCCATCATTGTGGCTGAATAGTATGCTTCCAATTTGCATTGCGCCTGTGAGATTTTGATCTAAATACTTTGATGAAATGAAGCCAATGCGTTGGAGTGCAGAGCTTCAGCCAGCTCCTCATTGTTGCCATTGTTTTCATACCCAGCCCTCCGTCATGCAGATTCTCCAACCAGGGACATCACCATAACCCCATGAATGATCCCAATCAGGAGGGAGCAGACAAAGCAGGAAGACTATAAAGTGAACCTTCCTGAGATCTTTGCCAAAGAACAGATTTCTTTAGATTTCCTTCCTCCCACTATGTGACATGCACATTCCTCACAATAAACATACCGTCCCATCAGTATATACACACACACAAAGGTTGCTCCACCAGCTACAACTCACTCTGTCTGTCTCTCATCTATTTATCTCCTCATCTTCCTTACCCTCTTAAGTTCTCTCACATATATTTCCATAGATGTCCTCACACTCTCCTCCATCTTATATATAAAACATATTTCTACTCTATTATGTATTACACTTAGCATCTTCTGTGAGACTGTCATAATCTGGAACAAAATAAAAGGACAGTGATCTCACACACACCCCTTCCCTCCGCAATTTCTGCTTCCAGTGTCTATTTGTATTTAATGCAAAACCTGGCCACTGTACATGCACCACAGTTGCCTCTCTATCAAGCTCCCTACAGTGCCCTCTGCTGGCTGAAGATGGATCCTTGTCCCTTGGATGGCGCACAGAGCCTCAAATCTGCCCTCCTTTTCTTAAATGCTGTTGTTGCAATCATGAGTGCAGAAGAGGGAAATCCCTGTCTCTTGATCCACAGGAAAGCTTATATTTTTGTTGTTCAGTCGCACAGTCGATTCCGACCCTCTGCGACCCCATGGACCCGCCAGGCACTCCTGTCCTCCACCATCCCCCTCAACTCGCTCAGCTCTGTGCCCATTGTCTCTACAATACCATCTAGCCATCTCATCTTGGGCCGTCCCCTTCTTCTTTTGCCCTCAACCCTCCCAAGCATCAAGGCTTTCTCAAGTGAATCCTCTCTTCTCATTTGATGTCCAAAGTACTTTAGCTTCATCTTTATTATTTGACCTTCTAAGGAGCAGTCAGGGGTGATTTCTTCTAAGATTGACCTATTTGTTCTCCTCGCTGTCCAGGGGACTCTCAAAACTCTCCTCCAACACCACATCTCAAAGGTATCTATTCTTCTGCGCTCAGCTTTCCTAATGGTTCAGCTCCCACAACCATACATTGCCACAGAGAATACCACTGCTTTGACTATGCGAATTTTTGTTTGCAATGTGATGTCTCTACTTTTCACTATGCTCCCCAGGTTTCTCATTGCTTGCCTCCCAAGAATCAGTCGCCTTTTTATTTCATGGCTGCAATCCCCATCTGCAGTGAGCTTTGATCCTAAGAAAGTAAAATCTGTCACTGCTTCTACTTCTTCCCCATCTATTTTCCATGGACTGATAGGGCCTGTTGCCATTATCTTGGTTTTCTTGATATTGAGTCTCAATCCAGCTTTTTCACTTTCTATATTACCCAGCTATATATGGGTGGGATCTATATACAAATGTGGATCTATGCACAGCTGCTAAGGATAGCATGGGTTGACTTGTGACTAATGTAGAAGTGTTGCGCTGGACAGATAAAGAACAAGAACTGTATAAGACCATTAAACAAAGACAGTTCCAATACCTTGAGCATATCACAAGGAATGACATAAAGTATAGAATACTACCAAATTGTTATTCAAGGGAAGACCCTTGGGAAGAGAGGCCCTGGATGTAGACAGACCTCATAGCTGAAGAACTTGAGAGTCTGGTGTGGAATGTCCTCAGAAGAACTGTTCCAAGAAGTTAAGAACAGAACACCTTCACCATGACGATAGCCAATATTCAGAACAGATATGGCACTTGAAGAAGAAGATAGATGGGTACCTGGCAGAAATGGAGAACGTTCAAGGAGAGATGCAGTCCATTGTTTTGTAGCTCTGTCTTTCCATAGCCAGCACTATGAGTTGGCAAAGAAAAGCAGCATCTAAATAATTCCTGGTAGTGCACATAAGAGCCTTCTTTTCATGACTGCGACAACATATGTGGCTATGGCTGAGAAGCATTTGGGATGGGGGGGGGAGTGGAGCTTGCTTGAGCTCTCAGCAGCTTTCACAACATACTGAGCCACTTCACATGTGTGACGGCTGACTTGTATTTCATTTGAGTTTATCACTTTGTTCTCCCTACCTTTAAATTCATTATTCAGTAATGATTGCACATGACAGGAATTTCAGAGTCGTCTTTTACAATAGAGACAGTTATCGGGGTGGGAAGATTTGTTAATTTTGTTTTCTGTCTCATTCTGGAGTTCTTAAACCTGAAGTTCTCTGAATGTGAAGGAGTTTGCTAATGCTGTATGATTATTTAGAAAGGAATTGAAACAAAAGTTGTCATGGCCATCCACATGGCCTAAATGTAATAATCTCTCAATGTGGAGAGGGATCAAGTTTCACTTGCCTGCCATGTACCACTTGAAGAAGAAAAGCATCTCTGAAAAAAAGAAAATAATCCTAATTCAGCACTAATGTGATTGAATACAAAGGGGTTGACAACTGAGGTTTTTAAGAATTAAGCACTCAAGGCCCTCTGCCTAGATGGATGAATCTGTCAGTTTCTGTTTTTCCTACATTTAAATTATTATAACCTCAAATTGTTTTCTTCTACAGTGAGAAGAAATGTATGGCGGTTGGTACATGTTAATAAAAAAATATACTAAAAGCAAATTTTCACCCATCTTTGCCACCTTCTTTGCTCCTTTCCCTTCTTCACCCCTTGCTGAATGTAAAAGAAGGCAAAGATTAATACAATCTAGAAAAGGTGGTGAAAAAGAGGAGAACATGATGACAGACTCTCTAAATTCGTTTCCTCCTCAGTTTGGTTTATCTTGACATGGCAAAACACTATAGCAAGGAATGTTAATGTCCCTCACCTCCAGCAGAAAGTGAAACAAGGAGATTTTCTTTTTTCTTAGACTCCCCGTAATCTGCACAAAACTGGCAAAACCACTCCTGAGTACCTAGGATGACCAATAATCATTAATTTCCACTAGTGGATTGTGCACACACACACACACACCTGTGATTCTACAACAAAACTAGCAAAAATGCATTCTCCAATTTTAAAGCATTAATTAGTTAAAAGACTGACAGTAACAGCTTGTGGGCCAAGCAAGAGGGGCCAAACCAAGATTTAAGGGAGACCAGCTGCACGATAGAGCGAGCTATCTTGTCCCAGCTCCTGCCAACATAGCAATTCAAAAGCAAGAAATTGCAAGTAGATAAATAGATACCACTTTGGTGGGGAGGTAAATAGCATTCCGTGCACTCCAGTGTCCAGTCATGCCTGCCATATGACCACAAAAACATCTGCAGTTGCAGACAGTGCTGGCTCTTTGACTATAAATGGAGATGAGCACCAAAACCTACAGTCAAATATGACTGGCTTTCAAGCAAGGGCAACCTTTCCCTTTACTTTACCCCTACTCAGGCCATAAACCACCTATGAATACAGTAAAACCTCATATAACACTAAAACCTGGTTCCACAAGTCTTGGTGTTATATGATTTTTAGTGTTATCTGATGCATGTTAAAATCCTATGGGATCCATAGAGATACATTGTAACCACACAGGCTTTAGCGGTTGTTATCTGAAGCATCCCATAGGATCTTAATGTTATCTGATGCAATTCTTCCCCCCAGATTCCTTAATGTTATGTGATTTTAGTGTTATTCGATACTAATGTTATATGAGGTATTACTGTACTCAGGGTCCCTTAAAACTACTTCCTGAGGGAAGCTCAGCCCATTGGTTGAGAAGACCTTCTCTTAGTTGTTTCCAGAGAATGTGCTGTGGTTGGAGCATCCAGACCCACCTTGATCTCTGGAGATAAAAGAGATGTTGAAGCCTCATTTATCCAGGAAGGAGCCAGATTAGAAATCAGAGCATTTGTTCCCAGTGTATGGGAACTATTCCCCCCCCAACCCGCTTGCCCATTTGAGGGCTGTCTACTGCATTCAATCACCCGGATTCCATCTGAAATGGCCTGTTAATGAAAGTCCATAATATCGCCCTGCCTTTGTGGCAGTAACTGAGAGGTTCATTAAAGTCTAAAAACAGGAGCTGAGCTTCAAGTGACATGACAGAGAAAGAAAGGACAGGAAATCCAGAGGGAAGGCAAGGGCGGGAAGAGAAATTAGAGCTGAATCTTTCCCTGCACATCCAGGAACCTCCAGTCCTCACAGGAAGATTCTTTGGTTGTCATCCTTGGAGACTTTCACCTCCAGACTGCCTAATCCTCCTGGCCAACCCCCACCATGCCACTATGCTGGCTTGCCTGGCTTCAAGGGAAGTGGGAGATTGAAGGGACAGTGGGAGGAAAGGTGGTGGTGGTGGTGGTGGGGAGAACTGGGAAATGGATTGGGATAGAAGCCAATTCAACACACAGCCTGTTCCTTGGGGATCTCTGCAGCAGAAACACCTTCAGAGCTTGCTCATTCATTCTGACAAGATGTCCCTCCCTCTGAGGCAAAGGAATCAGAGGTCTCCCAGACTGGGAACTAAGCCAGATTCCTCTGGCAGCTTGGTAAGTAGGGATGCAGGTTCACCCTTTTCTCTGTGGCATCATCATGAGGCAGCAATTGGTGTTTAAGAGTAGGAGAAAATGGGCTGTGTTGGTCATACTGGGAGCAGTGGCGAGGGGATCTCTTAAATAGGTCATGTTGACCAGATAGATTTGGAGAAGGAACATTAGTCATAGATTAGCTTGAGAAAGCCTTGATGCTTGGAAAGGTCGAGGGCAAAAGAAGAAGGGGGCGGCCAAAAATGAGATGGCTAGATAGTACAGTAATACCTCAGATAACATTAGTATTGAATAACACTAAAATCGCATAACATTAAGCAATCTGGGGGGAAGAATTGCATCGGATAACATTAAGATCCTATGGGATGCATCGGATAACAACCGCTAAAGCCTGTGTGGTTACAATGTATCTCTATGGATCCCATAGGATTTTAACATGCATCAGATAACACTAAAAATCGTATAACACAAAGACTTGTGGAACCAGGTTTTAGTGTTATCCGAGGTTTTACTGTATTGTAGACACAATGGGCACAGAGCTGAGCGAGTTGAGGAGGATGGTGGGGGACAGGAGTGCCAGGCGGACAGTGGTCCATGGGGTCGCAAAGGGTCGGAATCAACTGTGTGACTGAACAACAACAAAAAAAGCTTTTCCCTAAAGCACGAGTGCTCAAACTTTTCAGGGTGCAGGCTGGTCACATGGTTCAGTGGGCCGGTCATGTAGAAGCAGAAGTAAAATTGCCTTGCAATCTGTTTTGCAACAAGATGAGATAAATTTTAAGTTTCCATTTTCTCTGCTTAAACCAGGGATGCCCAAACTATGGTCTGTGGGCCAGATCTCGACCCTGACACAAATGCATCTGGCCCACATCACCCTTGTCGCTAGCGGAAGTAAAACACGCCCATGAGGGTATGTTTTACATCTGCTTCCAGGAGCGACAAGGACAGTGCGGGCCAGATGGATTGGTGTCAGGGGCCGGATCTATCCCGCAGGCCATAGTTTGGGCACCTCTTCCCTAAAGTAATGACCGACATAACTATTTGCTATAGGCAGCAGCCCACCAGACTCTAATATGAGCCTAGGAGATGTTCAAAATCTCTGCTGCAACCCTTTCGCCCCCAGATCGTATGCCCTGAACAATAAATGAATCCAATCATCAGCAGTCCCTCCAAGCCCAAAGGATCCACAGAGCAGAGCCTGGACATGTTACTATTTTGAACAACAATTCTCCTTGATAATTTCCTTTCTTTCCCCACAGGAATTAAAAGGTTCCTGCTGCATCTCTGTATGACTGGTTGCTCTAGCATGGCCCCTCTCCCAGGGAAAAGATCTAGTGCATTGGAGAGGCAGCAAAGGAAAAGCCAAGTATTACAAACTGGAGAGAGATGAGGAAATCTAACTTCTTTTATTACACACTTCTAAGACACAAGCTGTTCTCATTCCCTGTTGCCATTTATATGTCCAATTTAAACAAAGTGAGTAGGGATATTTCTTCCAGGTTGCCATCTGCCCGGTCTTCTCCCACTCCTCAATGCCCATCATCCTGACATTGTCCAGTCTACAAATAGGGAACAAGGGCCTCCCAGGACGTGGCTGAGCCATCATCATTTGCCATTGTTTCTACTAGCCAGGGCTAGCGCCTATTGAACACCAACAATCTCTACTAGGCCTTAGACATCTCATTCTTGTCCTAGATTCAGAGGTTAGAAACATTAATGCTTTAGACTCAAATTCTTAGAATACTCATCTGTATAACTAATGGTGTTGTGTTGGATGGAATTCTATGGGAGCCATGGTCCAAAAAATACACTTGGTGATCCCTGAGGATTTGCTCTCTATGTCCTGCTCACTGTGGATGGACAACTTGAAAGTCCCTCTTTCTGATCCTTTATCTTTCAATGAGACATGGAATAAATAGCTCTTCACACAAGAGACACCTTCACAGGGATAAAGAACTTCATGAGAACACATGGACACCTTGCTTCCATCTCTGGCTCTCACATCTATGGAAATCGCCAAGAAAGCACATGGTATATAGCTGTATGTACCAGCCTCTTCCAGATGGCATGTGAAGCAATAATCAAATTTGTTCTTCCGCACCTTAAATTCAAAGCCATGCTTCCTTCTTTTCCTTGTTGGCTCAAGTTTCAAAATATTTGCTTTCCCCCCCCCCCTCGCTGATTATTTAGCCAATGGGGTCTTAATCCAGGACTAAGGAAGAGTGCTTCTTCCTGGGGTTTCACGTCCATCACAGCTTGAACCATCCTGCCTCTGATACTTGGCACATCAACAGCCCACCAGCAGAGATGGTGGTGACAAGGTCACACCACCACTTCAGAGTGTGTCAGTATATTTATTTTACTCTCTAGTGAGCTAACAGCTCTTGTCAGGAGCTGTTTGTAAGGCGTGATGATAGCTATCATATCTTGTTAGGGTGCTAATCTTATCCTTTTCTGCTCCTTTCTTGGCCTGCCCTTCATTATTCATGTATCCTTTCCCCCCCAAATTAATTACTTCATGCTCCCCAGCTTAATTTGCCCCTTAGCATTCTATAAAACTAGAGAAAAAGAAATGCCCACAAATGTAGGCATTTTTGTAGCCCAGGGCAAAGGAGGGAGAGATCCCTCACCCTAAATTCACATATCAGATCAGCCCAAATTATTCTGGTGGCTGAGACAGAAAAAGCTCCAGAGCACCCATCCCTTGTGACTGATGGAAAATGATGATGATGATGATAAAATTGAATGCCATGAAGTCAATCCAAATTATGGAAACCATTAAAAAGCAAAGCAAAAGCAATCACACTTATATAGTGGTATATAGTGCACTCTCTGGGTGGTTCACAAGTTAATTGCATTTTGCCCCCAACATGCTGGATACTCATTTTACCAGCCATGGAAGGATGGAAGGCTGAGTCAACTTTGAGCCCTGGTCAGTATTGAACTCACAACCTTTTGGTTGCAGGACAACAGTTTAACCACTGAGCCATGAGGGCTCCTAAGAATATACAGAAGGGGTTTATCATTCCCTTCTTTTGGGGGTAATTTGGTACTGTGCAGGTTGCCGAAGGCTACACGGGTTGATCTCCTGGCACCATAGGGAATCAAACTCCCGAACTCCAGCTCCACAGCCAGATACCCTAAACCACTGAGATATCACAGTGGAAAAGTTATTTTAATTTATTGGGACAAGCAGAAAATGCAATCCTAACAAATTAAAATAACTAACAATTTGCTGCCCTCTCATAACAGCCAGAATACTTTGCCTGGGGAGGTGGCCATCTAATTTTTCCTAATAGTAGGAATTAAGACAGAGCTAGACAATAATATTTCTCTAGGGTTGCTTCTTCTTCTTCTTCTTCTTCTTCTTCTTCTTCTTCTTCTTCTTCTTCTTCTTCTTCTTCTTCTCTCTTCTTCTTCTTCTTCTTCTCTTCTTCTTCTTCTTCTTCTTCTTCTTCTTCTTCTTCTTCTTCTTCTTCTTCTTCTTCTTCTTCTTCTTCTTCTTCTTCTTCTTCTTCTTCTTCTTCTTCTTCTTCTTCTTCTTCTTCTTCTTCTTCTTCTTCCTTCTTTCTTCTTCTTCTTCTTCTTCTTCTTCTTCTTCTTCTTCTTCTTCTTCTTCTTCTTCTTCTTCTTCTTCTTCTTCTTCCTGGATAGGTATGGCAGGAAGATCTGGTCTAAAGATAGTGTGAACATATGGAACCTGGGCTCTTTTATACACTAAGTGCCACAATCCGTTAGGGTAAATAAAACAGTCCCATGTTTGTGTGAAGTAGGCAGATATGGCATAAAACAGTTGAGATGTCTGTAGTGGGTTAGATGGAAATGAGAAATTGTGCGGACACAGCATTAAGGGAAAGCATGACCAGGAGTTTCATTAGAACTTGGGACCATAGGTTTGAAAATTAATATGTTAATGTTTGTCAATAGAAAATGGGAGACTAATTCATTGTTATTAGCTATGGGTGATCAAATCATTCAAGTTATTAATTGCCTTTGATTAATGTGTTAATTGGTTTGCTATTCTTGGAATAAACAGTAGGGTTTTCAGAGAATGATGTGTAAAAATCCTATTAAATTCCCTTTCTTTGTGCAGTAGGTGTGCAGAGAGCTAAAGAGAACAGCTATAAGTCTTCCCAAATTCACCCCAGTTTCTTTACTTACAGTTACTTCAAATTACATATGTATGCATGCTGCTTTCTTTACTGCACACATGCTAGTAACCAACTGAACAGATGAAAAAGCAACAAATAACTGACAACAACCAACAAAAGAGAGGGGTAGAACACAGAGGAGGCAAGAAGGAACAGAGGGTGAGTATTGGGTAGAAACAGTGCCTGATCAGCCATATAGCAGGAGTAGCAAATGCTATGGGCCCCACATCTCTGGGGGGCCCAGGGGCCGCACTCGGGTAGAATGAAAATCCAAATTTAAATATACCGTGCATTCACGCGGATATTCAAAAAAAGTTCACTCGGAGAGACTTGCTGATGCCTCATTGGAGTGTTCAATGCATCCCAAAGAGTAAAGATGCGCACGCAGGTGGAGCATGTGGCATCTTACGTGCTACTCCTTAGTAAAGCGAATCTGTGTTGAGTGGCAGAGTTGATCGACGTGTGATCTGTGTTTTGTTTTATAGGCTTAATCTGGCACTAATCGTCTAGTGTTTTTGTATGTGATTTACTTAGAGAAATTGATTTGACTAGTGTTACCTGAAGAAAAGTTTGTTTTACTAGTGGTATTTTATTTTATAGGTATCCTAAATCCTAAACCTAAGCAAGCGCCTCTTGACACGATTTGCTACAGGCCTCACACTGGCTTAATCTGGCACTGGATAGATAAATAGTCATCTCACCAGAAAAGTCTCTCCCAGTAACTCCAATTACAGGCTATTGCTACTCTTAACGTGCTTTCACTTAAACACCAAAGGAATTATGTCAAATAACTTTGACAAGGAAAACTATTAAAAGCGGCCTTGGGCAAAGGGCATAGTGACAACCAAGAGGGCAAACCAAATTTATGTTGCATTGAAAGTGTTAAATTAGGCTAAAACATTAAGGTTCTTCCATTAAGATGACCAAAGCAAATACCAGCCATTTAAATTTCAGCAAATAAAACTAATCAGCCAAAATTTAATTTATATTTTCTGTTATGTAAGTGCAGTGTTGTAAGTCATGATAACAAATTGCCACTAATTACTGATGTGTTAATTGCATCTCTAGGCACCTATGCACACTTCATTAATTAGTAGCAATTAGCTATTTATATCCAGCACTCTCAATTATTAGCAGCAATTTGCCTGCATGATTTAACACCATTTCATATTCACAAATGTCAGTCAAACAGTTGGATTCTGACAATATTTCCAAATTTCCAAACTCCGGATCTGATAAGTTCAACAGGAGTGAAAATACATCACTAATGCCCTCTGGTCTGCTGAAGAGTATGGAATCACCCATTCACAATTCCTATTGTAAACAATACTGAGCTAAATGGAACAATACTCAGACTCAGTATAAGGCAGCATTTTGTGTTATGCCATCATATCTACTAGAGCTCAAGTTATTTCACCTCCAGTCCTGCTATGTGGTTTGTAGGAAAGACAATTTCTGTTACCCCTTCCAGCTCCAGATTGAAGCATGGGTAACAGAAAGATGAAAAAACATCTTGCACGAGTATAACTTGACATCTCTACAAATGCTCCTAGTTTCCAAAGAATTAATTCTGTTCTCTGTCACAAAATAGATCTGAAGCACTTGGACACAGGGAATCGAAAGTAGATGAATTATATTCCTGAAGTATCACTGAACAAAGAAAAAAAATGCAAGCACTGGACTTGGCATGGAAGGATGAAGAATATGAAAAGATGTGAAGGGAAATCAGTACAACCCCGATTCATCTTGAAACAAGTAGTCAAACTGAAAAGCCAAAGAGTGGCCCTCCACCCAAAATAGGAATACAATGCTTCACCATATACTGTATATACTCGAGTATAAGCCTATTTTTCTAGCCCCCAAAAGGGGACTCAGCTTTTACTCGGGTCAATGACCATGAGGGTCCCAGAACCATGCTAGATTTAGATGTGCCAACAATTTAATTAATTTTACCATATTTTCATGTACTTTGATTATAGAAACTCACTAGCAGCTGCTGCATTTCCTACTTTCAGCTTATACTTGGGTCAATCTATTTTCCTGGGTTTTCAGGTCAAAATTAGGTACCTCAGCTTATATTCGGGTCAGCTTATACTCGACTATATATAAGGTATTCCAAAGCTAGCAGCCCTTTCTTTGTTCTAAACTTGTTTAAAAGACTGACCAAGGCATGGAATCAGAACCAAGACTCTGGATCAGTGGTGCCCAAACTAAGGCCTGGGGGCCGAGTGCAGCCCCCGATGCCAATTCATCAAACCCGTGAAGCCCTTGTCAGTTCTGGAAGCGGAAGTAAAACGCGCCCATACAGGCGCGTTTTACTTCCGCTTCCAGGAGCGACGAGGGCTGCGTGGGCCGGATGAATTGGCGTTGGGGGCCACACCCAGGCCCTGGGCCTTAGTGACTGACTCCTTGAACCACATGGTCAGCCCACAGCTCAAAATGTTTGGGCACCCCTGCTCTGGATAATCAAGCAGCCTCTTCCTGTTTCTATGGACACCTCTGTTTAACATGCCATGAACCCAGTTTATCCAACAGAATCCATTCCTCTCCTACTACATATGCTTTCCATTGTTGATCACGTAAGCTAAGGATGGGCTAATTCCAGCTTTCCATGATCTGGGTTTAGACGAAGTCGCAATCTGGAAGTTATCATCAGCTGAAACTTGTATCCTGAAGCAGAAAAAATGCTGCTGCCGTGAATTTATTTAAGGTAGATCCCAGCTTGCCAAGAAGTGACCCACACACTGTGATTTTGGAGCCATCTCCAGCGGCACACATGAAATGGAATATGCAGGATTTAAAACTGGGACTGCAATGGACTGCCTCAGCCATGAGGATATGGACAAGGTGTGCCTTCACAGCCACTCTATCTGGCATGGCCTCTTCCAGCTCCATGATGGTTGGGAATCAGAGTTCCTCCTCACACATTTTGCCATTGGATCCAATATGATGGCTTCTAGTGGCATTTCCTCCGCTGAGGGGGATCATCACCCCACTTAAAGGGGCTCGTCCACCTGTAGCCATTGGCCCCTTTAAGGAGTCAAGTTACTTACACTTGGAGTTGAGTTGCTAGCTGTATGGTTTACTCCATTACCGTATCAGGATGTCCGGCCAGACATTCTGGAAGTTATAGTCCAAGCTTTAATAAGTAACCTTCTGGAAGATGTCATCTCCAACTTGCATGACCAGTGAGTGACCTTGTTGGCTATGGAATCCTGGGATCCTGTGCAAGCTGCTCTTCCACAACATGAATGAGAAACATCAGGTCCAGCCACTCATTCCAAGAAACTGGGAATGAACAAGATATTGAACAACTTAATGACTTCTTCTTCTTCTTCTTCTTCTTCTTCTTCTTCTTCTTCTTCTTCTTCTTCTTCTTCTTCTTCTTCTTCTTCTTCTTCTTCTTCTTCTTCTTCTTCTTCTTCTTCTTCTTCTTCTTCTTCTTCTTCTTCTTCTTCTTCTTCTTCTTCTTCTTCTTCTTCTTCTTCTTCTTCTTCTTCTTCTTCTTCTTCTTCTTCTTCTTCTTCTTCTTCTCTTCTTCTTCTTCTTCTTCTTGTCGGCGGCGGCAGCATTGTTATCATTAACCCTAGTCTTCTGTAAGATTTGATCACCACCACCACCACCACCACCACCACCACCACCATCATCATAGAATTTAACCGGGAACAAATCAAGCCTGAATTATCTCTGGAGGTTTGTTTAAGAGACAAAACTGAAGCTGTCATACTTTGAGCATATTATGAGAAGGCAGGATTTACTGGGAAAGAAATTGATCTTTAAAAATATGGAAGGCAGCAGGTAAAGAAAAAACCAAATATGAGATTAATTGACTCCCTAAAAGAAGCCGAGAGTCTTGAATCTACAAGAGGTGGACAGGGCTGTTGAGGACAAAACATTTTGGAGATCACTCATTCATAGCATTGCCATAAGTCAGCGGTAACTTGAAGTCATATACAGTACATAACAAAAACAAAAGAACCTTCTGTCAAGCTAACAATGTTGCCCAGTAATTCATCTTTGCCCATCAATGCAGAATACCCAAATCCCTGCTCTTATGAATCCTCATCAGAACATACTAAAAAAAAGTCACTGTGGTGTTCCAAGAGGAAACATTTTTCATCTTTAAATATTTATGCTTTATGTAAGAGCCTTCTAAGAGAGTCCGACTGCAGCTCAGCTTGGGAAACAGGAGAGTGCATCGCTCCCTCCTCTCCAGAGAACATCCAGTCCTAGCAAGTGTGAAAACCTGAATGTTCATATGCGTGCTAGAAACAAGAGAGGCTGACATGCAAAATATGCAGTTCTGAACGAAATGTGGACAGGCATTTGGGGTCTGAAGTGGAACCGTACATTATTGACCATTTAAATAACTAAGCTAATTGTCTAACCAAGTAATTTCACAGCACAAGACCACCAATAATTGCAAATGGATAATTTATTTATTTATTTTATCACATTTATACCCTGCCCTCATCCAAAGACTCGGGGAGGCTTACAAAATTAAAAACACAGTTAAAAACACATTAATTACATTTAAAAATTTAAAAGTTAAAAGGGTTAAAAGGTTAAAAATATCAGGAAGAAAGGTGGGGATTATTCAAAAGAGCCAGCTGGCTGAACTGACTGTCTGGCCTGCTCTCCACACATGCCCCGCCACTCAGGTCTTTACCCCCTTTCTGAAGGGCAGCACCTGTCTGGAGGCGCAGTTCACTTGGCAGGAGGTTCCATAGGGCCAGGGCAGACACAGAAAAGGCTCTCCTTCTAGTGCTAGAGAGGTGAGCCTCTCTAGCTGATGGCATGACCAGAGAGCCTCTCCGGTCCACTCTGGTGGGATGGACAGATGTTCTCAGGGTGATGTGGTCTCTTAAGTTTCCTGCCCCACTACCATGTAATGGTAATAGCATGATGTAGTGAGATACCTTTGACTCTCTAGACCAGGGATTCTCAACCTGCGGTCCGTAGGCAGGATGCGGCCCACAGTACCATTTCATGTGGGGCCCCACCGCCTACACCATACCAAGAAGTGCAATGTGATGGAGGAAGCACAAAATGGTCATCCAGCCTCCGAAGCTGTCTGAGGGAGCATGACCCACCTCCCAGCTTTAAAAGGTTGAGAACTTCTGCTCTAGACGTTCTAGACTTTAGCATTCATAATCTTTACCTATTGGCCATGATGGGTAGGATTTCTGGAATGTGAAGTACAAACCATCTGGAGCAGTGATGGGATGACCCCGGTTCCATTAAGTTCCCTGGAACCGGTAGGAACTGTTAGGACATTTTTCATTTGGGGGTATTGTACAAGATTGCTGCCCAGTGGAATAGTACAACTTTAAGGCCCTCCATGTGTTCTGAACACAGGTGTCCATAATAGAGCCTCAAACTGATTGCCAGGCTGTGCATGCTTGGTCCATGTGCTCCTGTAACAGCCCAGCTGTGGCTGATTAGAGAATCTGCCCAGCAACACCAGGGTATAACTGTGGCCCTCTGGGAAGGGTCTATGGAAGAGGCTATTATTCTGGAGGAGATTATCTGTGAGGAGGTTGCTATTCTGAAGGAGTGTATATACTGAGAAGGACTGAGACACTGAAGGAGGTGATGCTGTTGAGAGCTTTTCTTCAACTGAGAAGAAAGAACTGCTAAAGGATCACCAGGACTCTTTAGTGCTCCTGGAGTTGGAGCCAAGAGAGAATCCAAGCTGTCTACCTACTGTGGGGCTTGGAGTGAGAGAGACTGTTGTATATAGTCCTGTGTATGTCTGTCTTCCCCTCACTGTAAGTAAAGTGCACCTTTCCACTGAAGGCATATGTGTGTGTGTTATTGCACTAAGGCTTTGGCTGCGTAACAGCTTAAAAGTGCTACTCTGCTATCCAGCCACACATATCGCTAGGGGAATCCCTGATAACGGGTTATGGGCCCAGGGTGCGCCTAACAGCTACACTCGATGTCCTAACTGTGCCCGTGAGTCTGTCAAGCCCAGAAGTGCTGTGTGCCTGGACTGGAGCTGTGGAGCCCTGATCAGCGTTCGGAGGAGCTGCGTTCCCTGGAGGACTCATCGCCTGCAGGACAGTGCCCCAAAGCAACCAGACGCCCCAACAGAGGTCCAGAAGACGTCCACTTCGCTTCGAGTGTTCCTGCCAGCTGCATGTTTTGTGAGTCTGCAAGTGAGGGAAGAATGGCTGTTCAGTCTCTCACTGGTGCCCCTGCTTGATGGCACCAACTACCAGACGTGGTCAACCAAGTGCAGTCTGCTTCTGCGCAAGGAAGGGTCTGGGACATTGTTGAGAATCCCCAGAAGCTAGAAGCCTTGGATGAAGAGACACTGACAGAAGGGACAGACTTGAGTATGATAATCAAAGGGCTTTGGCAATAATTGGGTTAACTGTGGCAGAGAGTCAGTTAACATATCTTAGAGGGGAGAAGTCAGCTGCCGCATGTTGGCAGAGGTTTAAGCAATTATATGTAAGGGACTCGGTCGGTTCCCAAATATCTCTCACCAGACGTTTGTTTAGGTTACGCCTCCAGCCTGGTGGAGATATGGTTCAGCACCTCCATTCAATTCGTGATTTGCTGCAGCATCTTGCTGAAACAAACTTGTTCTTTACTGAAGAACAAAAGGCATATATTCTCCTTTCGTCTTTGTCGGAAGAATTTGATGCTTATGTTTCGTCCTTGGACATTTTGCCCAGGAGTGAGTTAAATTTCTCATCTGTTCAAGGTCGCTTACTGGAGCAGGACAGATTAAGGTGTTCTCTGAAGGAATTCAGAAAACCAAAAGTTCTTCTTGAAAGTGGTAGAAGCAAATCACCCCCTCCTCCCACTGTGTGTGTAGCGAAGAAATGTTTTAGATGCCAGAAGTCTGGGCATATTGCCAAGTTCTGTAAGGCAAGGTCGAGCCCAGATAAGGATAAGAGAAGTAGAAAGACAGCTAATCTTTCTGTAGCTGCTTTTACTTATGTTGAACCTGGCACCTGGTTAATTGATTCTGGTGCATCTTTTTCCATTTGTAAAAATAGGAAAATGTTTACTGAAATGTCTAAAACAAACCAGACTGTCACGCTAGCTAATGGGTACCGGGTCCGTGCACTGGGTACAGGCCAGGTAAGATGTGAAGCTCTGGGTGAAGAGCTAGAAATGCTTTATGTCCCTGAGATGAAGTATAATTTGCTGTCTGTTAGGACCCTACTGAAAATGGGTTATTCAGTGACATTCCAGGGGAAGGAATGTGTCATTAAGGGATGAGATAAGGAGCTAACTGTCCCGATACACAATGATCTATTTGTGTTAGGCTCCCGTACACTGAGTGTGAATCTGGCTGATAAAGGATTTAGCAACAAGCTCCCCCATGACAAATGCATACACTTAATGCACAGACGGTTGGGACATGTAAATTTCCGAGACTTGAGAAGGACCATTGATCTGACTGAGGGCATAGCTGTGAAACCATGCAGCAGATTTCTGAGCTGTAATCCTTGTAACGAGGAGATGTCTAAGGTCACTCCTGTGAATAGAGTGGGTGGTTTTAGTACTACCCAGCCCTTAGAGGTGGTGTCTGCTGAATTAATAGGTCCTATGAGCCCAAGCCCTGGTGGCTCAAGGTATGCCCTGTGCATCGTAGATCTCCACACAAGATATGGGTTTGTGTATTTGCTAAGGTCCAAGGGTGAGATCTGCTCAACTTTAACCAGATGGGTAAGGTTCGCCCAGAACAAGGCAAACACACAGGTAAAGACCCTAATCACTGATGGGACACTGTTCTCACACAAAACCACCACTGATTTCCTGGCAAAGCATGGGATAGTCCACCACAGACCTCAGCATAACTCAACTGTAGAGAGGAGGGGTCAAACTCTCCAGGCCACGACAAGGGCCATGCTAAGTGATGCAGGTCTCCCTTGCACACTCTGGGCAGAAGCTATTAAGTGTGTGAACCATCTGCTGAATAATGTTTATCACTCTGGGATTGGGGACATCCCTGCAAGCAGGTGGCATGGAAGGAAGCCAAACTTGGGCTATCTTCGAGTCTTTGGCTCTCCTGCCTGGGTACGCATCCCGGGGCAGCCTCGCCCTCGCAAACTGATCTTCATAGGGTATGAGGCGAACCATAGGGAGTATAGGTTTTGGATGCCAGGATCCAACCAAGTTACAAGAAGTAAGAGTGCCAAGTTCCTGGAGCACTCCGGTGGGAGCATGTGGAAAGTGTCCACATTCCTGGACTCCTGTTTGAGGAGGAGGGGGCAGAGAAGCCAGTTCCTCAACCCAGCAGTAGCAAGCTTGTTAGCAAAAGTCCCACTGAAGGGGAAGCTGGGGTTAAGGAAGAGATAAAAAGTGAATCACAGGAGTCTGACGTTTCTGGGGAGTCTGGGGGAGATACCACTGATAGAGTCCTGCCTCATAGGTCCAGTCGGACTAGAAGGCCACCTGATAGATATCAGGCCACTGTGGCGTTAATGGATAAAGCAAAGCCAGAAACCCCTACTGAGGTAACTGCACTGCCAGGTGCAAAGTTGTGTGCACGGCAGGCAGAATTAGACAGGGAGGTATCCCCACCTCGGGACCTGTCTGTGTGTATGCCAGAATCTGAAAGGCATAGGTTGCGTGGGTCTAGGAGACCAAGGTATTTGAAAGGCGCAAGAAAAGGTAATAAACTGTTTCCTTCTGGTGCCAATAGGCATGTGAAGACTGTAAGCTGATGTTGTAAATACTGAAACTGATTGTGCTGTAAAGAATGCTGTACTGTAACTGTGTCTTTGTATATATTGCCTATGTATCCTGACCTGTATATTGTGGCATCCATCTTGTACAATAGGAGGAGCATGTTAGGACATTTTTCATTTGGGGGTATTGTACAAGATTGCTGCCCAGTGGAATAGTACAACTTTAAGGCCCTCCATGTGTTCTGAACACAGGTGTCCATAATAGAGCCTCAAACTGATTGCCAGGCTGTGCATGCTTGGTCCATGTGCTCCTGTAACAGGCCAGCTGTGGCTGATTAGAGAATCTGCCCAGCAACACCAGGGTATAAATGTGGCCCTCTGGGAAGGGTCTATGGAGGAGGCTATTATTCTGGAGGAGATTATCTGTGAGGAGGTTGCTATTCTGAAGGAGTGTATATACTGAGAAGGACTGAGACACTGAAGGAGGTGATGCTGTTGAGAGCTTTTCTTCAACTGAGAAGAAAGAACTGCTAAAGGATCACCAGGACTCTTTTGAGTGCTCCTGGAGTTGGAGCCAAGAGAGGATTCCAAGCTGTCTACCTACTGTGGGGCTTGGAGTGAGAGAGACTGTTGTATATAGTCCTGTGTATGTCTGTCTTCCCCTCACTGTAAGTAAAGCGCACCTTTCCACTGAAGGCATATGTGTGTGTGTTATTGCACTAAGGCTTTCGCTGCGTAACAGCTTAAAAGTGCTACTCTGCTATCCAGCCACACATATCGCTAGGGGAATCCCTGATAGGAACAATCCCGGAGAGTTCTCCGGGAGGGGAGTCAACTTTTGAGGCATCCGGTTCCAGACGCCTCACTGAAAGATTTTTTTTTAAAAAAAAATTGGAGGCAAAATGGCTTATTGCGCATCCGTCAGATTGAGTTTCTGCGCATGCGCAGTCAATTGGAGCCATTTTGGCTCCAATTTAAAAAAATTTTCGGTGGCGATGGCGGCGGTGGCAATGGCAGCAACAGCAATGGCGGTGGCGGCGAGAGCGGTGGCGGCAGCAGCAATGACGGCCATGGCAACGGCGGCAGCGATGGCGGTGGCGACGAGAACGGCGGCGGCAGCGATAACGGCCGCGGCAACGGCGGCGATGGCGGCAGCGGCAACAGCGGAACAGCGGCGGCAATGGCAGCGGTGGTGGTGATGACGGTGGCAACAACAGCAGTGACGGCAACGGCAGTGGTGATGGCGGCAGAAGCGGCGGCGGCGGTGAGAGCAGCGGCGGCGGCGATGATGGCAGCAGCAGCGGCGGCCTGGGCAGGTGGCACCAGCCCTCAGAGGAGGGCACCTTCCCTGGGGCTGCCGAGCCCCAACAGGCAAGTTGAGGCCTGGCCTTACCGGCCCGTCCGCCGGGCCCGACGAAGGGGTAAGTGAGGGGTTTGCGTTTAGGGTGGGGGGTGGTGGGGGTGTATTTTTATTTAATTTTTATTTTATTTATTTATTTATTTTATTTAATGTATTTACAGGTTTGTGTTGTGGGTGGGTGGGTGGGTTGAGGGTGTGTGTGTGTGTGTGTGTGTTTATTTTATTTTATTTTTAAATTATTTTTAAGGCCCCGTCCACAATGTCATTATGTCAGCTCCGCCCATGACGTCATGACGTCATGACATTGACCACGCCCACGACGTCCGTGACATCATGGTGTGGTAGTAAAAAATTTGTCATCCCATCACTGATCTGGAGGACCAAAGGTGCCCCTCCCACCTCCTCTAGATACTTCTTTCTTGTTTGGGACAGTTTCAAAATAAGATCTTAGAGTTAATGGCTACGGTCTTAAGCTCAGCTAACTGTGTTAAATGCCATCAGGTTAGAAACAACATATAGGACCCCTGACAGGGCTTTCGAGGTAAATGAGCTATTTACAAAGTGGTTCTACCTGTTCTGTCACACCGCCCAATTAGTTTTCATGGCCAAGAGAGAAAATGAGCCCAGGTCTCCTGAGTTCATAGTACTCAGTATATCCACTATGCTGCATTGGATACACAGTTTAATAAAAATACAGTAAAACATCGGATAACGCTAAAACTTGTTTCCACAAGTCTTAGTGTTATCCAATTTTTAATGTTATCTGATGCATGCATAACGTTAAAATCCTATGGGATGCATTGAATAACATTAAAACTCCATAGAGATACATTGTAAAGCACAGGCTTTAGCAAACATTATCCGGTGCATCCCATCTGACCTTAACGTTATGCGATGCAATTGTTTTCCAGATTTCTTAATGTTATGCGGTTTTAGCGTTATCTGATGCAAACGTTATCCGAAATATTACTGTAATGAGTAGATGTCTCCCTTGCTCAAAAGCCAGTCGTGTCCAACTCCATTTTCAGCCAAAGAGCCAGCACTGTCTGTGTCTGCAGACGTTTCGATGGTCATGTGACAGGCATGACTAGATGCTGGAGCACACAGAACGCTTTTACCTTTCCCGCCAAAGTGGTACCTACTTATTTACTTGCAATTTCTTGCTTTTGAACTCCTAGGTTTGCAGAAGCTGGGACAGACCACAGGAGCTCACTCCAATGGATAACACTCAGGTCTTGAATTACATGCTCTCCAGTAGATTTTGACTTATGGTGTCCCTTTCCATGGGTGCCTAAGTAGAAATTTACTCAGAAATGGCTTACCGTTCCCTTCTTCTGGAGGCATCCTAGGATTGTACAACCACCAAGGCCATATAGGCTGGTTCTTCTCCTGGGCATCACAATGGAAAAACCAAACCGGACTGTAGATCTGCAGCCAGATACTTAATTCAGCATCTCTTATGATATGGATGGGACTTCTGCACAAACAAAACATCATCTAAATTCTTCTGTGGTATATGCATAATACCCCAAAGTAATCTGATCACTAGTTCTTTGCTGAGAATTTACAGCAGACCTTACATAAGTGGGGTCATTTATAATGTGTCACGGATGAGGAGAGAGGAGCAGAGAGGTGGCAGGGAAAGAAAACTAGCTTGACATGTGCTATCACACTCACATGGTTGCTCCTCCAGTGCATTTGTTTTGTGGAACAAGAGTGAAAATGTGTGCTGTGTTTGAATAATACTTAGGAGGGGGAAATTATCTGATTTGCTTTAAATGAGAGAAAAGGATGGGGAACATAGCTGCATGCCAGCCATTAAATTCAGCACAGAGTGTACTTTGGTGTATATAATGTTCATTTCAAACAATTCCTAGCCTTACAGTGTGATGACTGTAAGGTTCCGTACATTCTGTTTTGAATAATATAGCATCATTCATCCAAATCAAATTTCAGGCTGGGGCACATGTGATTTTAATGGCAACGCAGTAATGGCAGTTATCCAGTGGTGGGATTCAACAGGTTCACCCTAGTTCGCCAGAACTGGTAGCAGAAATTCTGGCTGGCCTCACCCGTCCAAGTTTTGAAATAAAGTAGTCCTAATGCAGCAGTGGCTCAAGGGGCTAAGACGATGACTGGAAGGCAGGAGCTCAGCAGTTCAATTCCTGAGTACTGCAGGACGGAATGAGCACCCATTGTCTGTCCCAGCTCCTGCCAACCTAGCAGTTCGAAAGCAAGAAATTGCAAGTAGATAAATAGGGACCACTTCATTGGGAAGGTAAACACTGTTCCGTGTGCTCTGGTGTCTAGTCATGCCTGCCGCATGACCACAGAAACGTCTGCGGAAGCAGACAGCGCTGGCTCTTCGGCTTTGAAACAGAGATGAGCACTCAACCCTTGAGTCGGATACAACTGGCTTTTGAGCAAGGGAAACCTTTACCTTTACCTTTTTAATTCAGGTGCAACACAGGGCTTTTCCCCTGATCATGCCCACGATACAATGCCCACAGAGTAAGTAGTAATTTTTTTTTGAATCCCACCACTGCAATTATGATGCATGGCTGTACAGTATTGGGTGATTTTGATTATTCCTCTTAAATTAACAGAATTTGGGGTAGAAAAACAACTAAAGCAACACAGAGAAAAATGTGGAGTGGTTGACCTACTCTTATCGCTGTCTCCCTCCTTGGTTTCCCCCATGATAACTAGCATTTTGTATGATATACTGTAATCAAGAAGCATTTTACTATGTGTTTAACATGTTACTATATGTTTACTCAAAAGAAAAAGGGAGAAAAATGGCATCTGTAGCATGTGGAGAGCATCTCCTTGCTTGCTACTTGTTCAAAGGAAGAAGAAAGAACTCCATGCTTGTTACTTGTTGAAACAGGGGCTGTAGTGGCTTAGTGGCTAAGAAGCTCACCTTGGCAGTTCAAGACCCAGGTACTGCAAAACAGATTGAGCGCCCGTCTCTGTCCCAGCTCTTGGGGACATGAAAGGAGCCTCATTCAGGCATTCCCTGAGCGGATTTTCTTCCACAAAAAAATCCTTTCAACCCAGAATAATTTCTGACCCAAAATTATTATACTTGCTTAAAGGACGTAGAAAGGACTACCAACAAAACATTGAAAGGAAGAAAATAAACAGGAAAAGAGGGCAGGGGTTTACCTCAAATGCCAGAACTGGGGGATTAACTCTATCAATCAAGTTAGTAGTAAAGGAAATTTACATTCGGCAGTAAAGACCCCACTCCACTGATATCCAGTGTTAGCGCATGTAAAATTGCTATTATCCCGACTGTCTCCTTCAAGTGCAGTATTCACAACTTTCTCTCTCATCTATCTGTCTTTCCAACCTGTAATAAAATCACTCTAGTCCAAACAACATCTCCATTTTTTGCCAGGTTTGTTGACAGGTTGGGTCACAGCTTTGATAAAGATACTTATGGATTCCTACAAGCTGTGAAAACTGCTGTCACAGTGGATTATTAGACGGGAATTCTCCCCCTGACATTTCTGATGATTAGGGACTGAACTGTGGACTGGAGTAGAGGGGTGGGTGGGAAGAGGTTTTAAGATGTGGAAAATAATTTAAGCCATTAAAATCTAGCAAGAAGGAAAGCCTGATGGTATGTGGAATGTGGAAGAGTAACTAAAAAAATGAGACATGAAAATGTTTGAGTAGGAAAAGAGAAATGAACAAAACATTTTTATTTTAAAAAAAATCTGTGGGATTTATTCACAAAATTCTATGTTAATGGAGTAGTAGTAAGGTCTTGAATGATGACAGGTATTAAGGTATGCAATCAGAAAAGCAAGCAATTTGTTAGAATAAGCCTACCTTAACTCAATGGGATTCATGTTGCTAAATGGCACTTCCCTCTTGAGGGACAGAGTCTGCAGGCATAAGGAGGTCCCTGGACATCATTTCACTTTCCTTCTCATTCCCCCCCCCCCCGCCCCAAGAAGCATTTTATAAGGATTTGTTCACAAAACTGTGGTGTGTAAGAGAGATTTACACATTAAAAATTTGCATTATTTACCAACTGAGGAATCCTCGTTGTTCAGAAACAAATCACGCATAGAACAATGGTGTTTATTTTCTGGTGTGTACATTTAGAACTGCAGTCCATGTGAAAGTTAACACTCCACATTATGCAGCTATTGAGGCTGCAGTCCTATATGCACCCAAAAGGGAATAAGTCCCATCATTTCAGTTGGGATTTGTTTCTGCATAGGCCTGCTGCCAAAAGCATTAAGACTCATTACAACACAATAGCTTGTATTTTACTTCATTTTATCGTGGATGGCTTCTAGTCTGAGCAGGACAGAGAACACCTTCCGCAGATCAGGAGTGACCCTTGGTTTCTTATACCCCTCCTGACACAACAACAATGTGCTGTCATGTCAATGATGAATTATGGTGATCCTTTGTAGGGTTTTTTTTTAAGTAAAGAGGATTCAGAGGTGGTTTACCCTTCCCTTCTTCTGGGGGCACCCTGGGAATATACAGCTTGCCCAGGCCCACAGAGGCCCAGTGTATAACTGAACTGCCAACCACTGGCTCCACAGCCAGAAAACTAAGCACTGAGCTATCCAGCCAACTCCTGACATACATTCTCATGCATGTACTGCCTCCTATGACCTCCCCACAAAGAAGGGTGTGTAACCTTTCCCTCCTGATTGGAATCTCAGGGCAAGTGATATTACTTACACAAGATTTCTCATCCCCTAAAATAAGTGGTAAAGGTAAAGGTCACCCTTGCTCGAAAGCCAGTCATATCCGACTCTAGGGTTCAGTGCTCATCTCTGTTTATAGCCGAAGAGCCAGCGCTGTCTGCATTTGCAGACATTTCCGAGGACATGTGCCTAGACACCGAAATGCACAGAATGCTGTTTACCTTCCCACTGAAGTGGTCCCTATTTATCTACTTGCAATTTCTTGCTTTCAAACTGCAAGGATGGCAGGAGCTGGGACAGAGACAGGCGCTCATTCCTTCATGCAGTATTCGGGTTTTGAGCTGCTGACCTTCCACCTCCCAGTCAGCATCTTAACCACTTGAGCGGTTCTGCTAATTCAAGGAAAGAAAATACTCCCATGTATTTTCACACAAGCCATGGATGCTTTTGTACATGGCCACAGCCTCTCACGAAATACTGACAACTTTACAGTAGTGCTACTAACTATATTTTGAAATTTTAACCATTTTCACGGCACTTCATCAAATGGGTTCATTTCCATTCTCCTAACTAAACTACAAACTTAAATAATTGAATAAGGAAATACCATTTTATCCTGGGATTTTGAGAGAGGTAACTTTGCTAGACAAAATGAATGTCTCCCCCACCCACCCACCCAAAGCCAGTGCACAGTCACATTTTATTTTATGTTATTTCTGGTGACAAATTTCCTTTAAAACAACAACAACAAAAGGCAATGTATTTTTGGCACCTATATTTTTTCAAGGTTTTTCCTCGGGGAAAAAGAATGACATTTCCATTGTAAATGTATACTCAAATGAGTTCAATGAAACTTTTTACCCCATACAAGATTGTATAGGACAGTGATGGTGAACCTTGGCACCAGTGATGGGATGTAACAGGTTCTCACCAGTTCTCCAGAACCGGTAGTAAAATTTCCCAGTGTCCCAGAGAACCTGTAGCAGCTTTTGGGGGGAACCACCTTCGGGGCTTACCTTTTCACTGGTTCCCCCACTGCGCATGCATGCCAAGCACTTGGTGTGCATGCACGCCTAGTGCTTGGCACATATGCACGGCCTCCTTGCTGTCCTCCCAAATGGGGAGGAGGAAGAGAAGCTGCTAGCCTGAAGCTCCCTATAGGCTGAAGCTCCCTATTTTTATTATTTTGTATTTTTTCTTTGGCCCCGCCCATGACATGACATCATGATGTTAGCTCTGCCCACACTGTGATGACATCACGGTGGGGTAGTAAAATTTTTGACACCCCACCACTGCTTGGCACTCTAGCTGTCCTTGAACTTCCATTCTCAGAAGCCCTGATCAGCAGGAGTGCTGACAGGCTTCTGGTAATTGAAGTTCAAAAACACCTGGAGTGCCAAGGTTCACCATCACAGGTATAGGGCTTTAGATATCTGTAGTACAGTACAGCTGTATTGTGATCTGATTAGTCTCCCATCAACAAAATACAGTATTAATATTTCATTTAGTAGAAACCCATACAATGACCTGACCTTTCTGTACATCATTAATGAATTGATTCTCTTTTTGGACTTTGGAAGCATGTTGCTATATCTTGTCTCCCCTTCTTTCCGAATCATCCCTGTAGTTCAGCAACGAGCCCGCAAGTCTGACAGTTGAGAGTTCCACTCTAGTGAGTGTCTGTCACTAGAGGTTAATTGCTTAGCGGTCACAGGGCTGCAGAAAGCTAAACAAGCCCTCAGAGTGAAAAATGCTATTCATCAGTCTATCATGAAGTGAAACCTTCTAACCACATTCATGTCAGCAGGAGACAAAAAATTAGTGGCCATCCATGCTTGGCTTTACATGCTCTGGGGACAAAAGAAAACTAAAGAAGCGTGTTTAAAATTAAGATAGCAAGCTAGCCACGATGATAAAATAATTAAAGCTTTCCCTCCATAGCCCCCACCCTACTTTTTCACTATTTTCACCCATCCTCAGGCGCATGGCAATTTTACATGAAGACTAGGGAAGACTAATGATTCTCTTCTGCTTTACTCAGCCTTCCCCGGGAACGTTGTGTCCAGTTCTGGGCATTACAGCTTTAAAAAGGTGATTACACTAATGATTTTGACCGTGTCGACCACAACAAAATGTGGCAAGTAATTAAAGAGATGGGAATACCGGAACACCTTATAGGCCTCATGAGAAATCTGTACATGAAGCAAGAGGCAACAGTTAGGACAGAAAATGGAATGACGGAGTGGTTTGGAATAGGAAAAGGAGTAAGACAAGGATGCATTTTGTCACCCTGCTTATTCAACTTATACACAGAGCACATAATGCGCAATGCAGGGATGGAGGAATCACAATTTGGGATCAAAATTGCTGGAAGAAACATCAACAATTTGAGATATGCAGATGATACCACCCAAAAGGCAGAAAGTGAGGAGGACCTAAAGAAGCTCCTGATTAGGTTGAAAGAAGAAAGTGAAAAAGCTGGCTTGAGACTCAATATCAAGAAAACCAAGATAATGGCAACAGGCCCTATCAGTCCCTGGAAAATAGATGGGGAAGAAGTAGAAACAGTGACAGATTTTACTTTCTTGGAATCTAAGCTCACTGCAGATGGTGATTGCAGCCATGAAATAAAAAGGCGACCGATTCTTGGGAGGCAAGCGATGAGAAACCTGGGGAAAAGTAGAGACATTAAATTGCAAACAAAGATTCGCATAGTCAGGGCAATGGTATTCCCTGTGGCAATGTATGGTTGTGAGAGCTGAACCATTAGGAAAGCTGAGCGCAGAAGAATAGACGCCTTAGAGATGTGGTGTTGGAGGAGAGTTTTGAGAGTCCCCTGGACAGCGAGGAGAACAAATAGGTCAATCTTAGAAGAAATCAACCCTGACTGCTCCTTAGATGGTCAAATAATAAAGATGAAGCTAAAGTATTTTGGACATCAAATGAGAAGAGAGGATTCACTTGAGAAAGCCTTGATACTTGGAAGGGTCAAGGGCAAAAGAAGAAGGGGACGGCCCAAGATGAGATGGCTAGATGGTGTTGTGGAGGCAATGGGCACAGAGCTGAGCGAGTTTAGGGGGATGGTGGAGGACAGGAGTGCCTGGCGGGCAGTGGTCCATGGGGTCGCAGAGGGTTGGAATCGACTGTGCGACTGAACAACAACAACAAAACAACAGAACATGCTAAAAGGAAGATGACAGAAATGCTGGGGGGCCAGAAGACCCAAACCTCTGTGGATATTTGGAAGGTGGTAGGTACATTATTTAGCCTGGGGAGAGAGAGAAAAATATTAAGAGGTGATATCATAGCCATCTTGAAATACCTGAAGGACTGTTAAATGGCTGGTGCAACAAATTAATTTTCTGTGGGGTCACAAGAAAAAAGATTCAGATGAAATATCAGGAGGAACGTCATGTTGGTATATAAATTGTTCCACCATGCTGCTGGTAGACTCTTCTTCATTAGAGATTTTCAAGTAGAGGGGATGGAATGCACATTATCAGGAGTCCTACAGTAGATGGCTTTCCAACATTAACAGGAGCCTGTCAAGCCCAGAAAATTTACTTTTCTGGACTACTGGAACCTTAAACCAGCATTACTGCCGGCTGTTTTGACTAGCGGTCCCCAAGAGTAACTTCTCCAAACTGTGAGAGTATACTAGATGGTCCCTGGGAACTTTTCTAATTCAAACCATCTAAACTCAAGTTAGTTACACTATCCATAATACTGCATGCCCACAAGTGTAGCCCAGGAAAGCCAGTTTGTGCATGTAGGGTCATGAAAATCTGTTTGATTCACATAACCAATACAGAGGTACCTCGCTTAGAGAGCATAATGCGTTCCACAGGATTGCTCTTTAAGCGAGTTTGCTCTTTAAGCGAAACACCATTGAAAGTGACCAATTGTTGCGGGGGGGGATTGCGAACCCCGATTTATTTGCTAAGCAAGTTTTTGGTTGGTTTTATTTGTTAAGCGTAGCAAACATTCAGAGAAAATCCTGCTCTTTAAGCGAGTTACTCTTTAAGCAAGGCGCTCTTTGTGCAAGTTTTGACTGTATTTGACATGTCTGTATAGATAGGGTCATGAATGGCCTATCAAGGATTGGCATAAGTCCCATGTCTCTCCTGGTAATTCAGGAATGACAGTACTGTAGTGCCATCCAGAAAACAGCTCCCACCTGTGGTCTTTTATTTTTATGGTATTTGTAATTTGCATTGAAGGGATATTTATCTTCCAGACAACAAGAGATAGTTGATGCAGGTGTGTAACCCCTGGGGAAAGTTCAAAGGCCAATGTTAAGCCATATATTCACATTCAGAACATCATAGGTTGAATCTCTGGGAAGCAGATGCAATTTGAAAGGCAGGATGGCCAGAAACGATCATGTAAGAAGTAAAATGAAACACCCCCTCTTCTTGAAATCTAACACCAGTAAGACCACACAGTAATGAGCTAAATTCACAAGTGCTCCAGACTTGGATAAGATACAGTCAAACCTCGCATATAGAGCACCTCGCTTAAAGAGTAACTCACTTAAAGAGCAGAATTTTCTCTGAATGTTTGCTTCGCTTAACAAATAAAACCCACCAAAAACTCGCTTAACAAATAAACCGGGGTTCACAAACCCCACCACCACCACAATTGGTCATTTACAGTGGTGTTTTGCTTAAAGAGCAAACTCGTTTAAAGAGCAATCCTATGGAACGCATTATGCTCTTTAAGCGAGGTACAACTGTACTGTATAACATATTCTATCTAAAAAGTATAGGTGTTGCCTGAATAGCTCAGCAAATTAAGTAGATGTGGAGTCAGAGGTTGTTTCCTACCACTGTGCATACCCGGTGAAAAGCCAACCTGTATATCCTTGGGAATAGTCCCAGAGCACCACCCAAAAAGAAGGAACCTGTAAAACAGGGGTTCCCAACCTAAGACCTGTGGGCTGGATCTGGCCTATGGCACCATTTCATGTGGCCTCCACCCCTACAAGGGTATTTGAGAAACAACATGGCCACCCCTTTGAAGTTGTTGGGATAAAAAGGCCGCTGAGAGGTCCAGAAGAGCAAGGATGTCCCGCTCCCGCCAGAGATTAGCCAACAGCGTGACCAATGCAGTCTCCGTACCATATCCAGGCCTGAATCCTGACTGAAAGGGGTCCAGATAACCCGCTTCATCCAGAAATCCCTGTAACTGCCACACAGTCTAAAAAATACTCCTGTGAAAATGTCTGGTTTTACTACTGGCTAGTTACCTTGTAAATTCAGTGGCCAAAATTCTAAAGATCTAGAGCAGAGGTGCCCAAGCTATGGCCTGTGTGGCGGATCCAGCCCCTGTTATGAATTCATCTGCCCACACGCTGGCCTCGTTGCTCCTGGAACCGGAAGTAAAATGCGCCCATACAGGCGGGTTTTACTTCCACTTCCAGGAGCCACGAGGGTGGCGTGGGCTGGATGAATTCATGTTGGGGGACAGATCTGGCCCATGGGCTGTAGTTTGCACACCCCTGGTTTAAGCAGATAAAATGGCAGCTTAAAATCTATCTCATCCTGTTGCAAAACAGATTGTAAGGCACGTTTTACTTCCGTCTCCAGTGGGAGGAAACACATGACTGGCCCACCGAACCACGTGACCGGCCTACTGAACCACATGACTGGCCCACAGCCTGAAAAGTTTGGCCACCCCTGATCTTGAGGGCAGAATGTTTCTCACTCCTGTCCTAGAAGAAGTGTCCTACCACTGACAATCTGGCAAATACATAAACAGCCAGGCATTTCCTGGTGCTTTTGCTGTCAAACAATCCTGGACTTCTGGTTTGTTAACAACTGAAGAATTACAGCATCTACGTTTTCCTCTGAGCACCAGCAAATAACAGCTTTAGTGATGTTACCCAATTTCAGGGTGATTGGATTCACTCTCTGGCAGAGGTACTAGAAAGACCCAAGAACTTACAATGAGGCAGGTTTTTCAGTCAGAACAAAATATGGTTTATTGGGAGCAAAAGCAAAGGGAAGCCTATTCAGGCATATAGTCTGGCCAGACCTATAATTCTAAATAGCTAACCTTCCCGCAACCGTTCTGAGGAAAAGACCCCCTCGTGATCCCTGCTCACAAAATTTGGTGAACAGAAGATGCCCCCACCCACCTGGAAGGGGTATTTAACTATTCTATCTAAACTAACTCTGCATGCAAGGGGAGGGGAGGAGTTTGGGAGGAGGTAAGGAAATTAACATATTTTAATTACATGCAAACATAAAACAAAGGCAGCTCTGAGGTCAGAGACTTTAGTTACACAAAAGCGGCAGATTACAGCTATTGCTGAAAAAACCGGTTATAGAGAGTTTACATTCGGTCAAAGGAGCATATTTGTGGTTGACAGGAATATCTCTTTGTTCTCTGCTGAATGAAACAGAGGCTGGTATGTCTTCTCCAATGGGAGACGATCTAGCAGTATTGACAGCCAATGGTGCTTTGAGGCGGGAAATTGCAGTTCCAACGTGGGTTAATGTTCCGGACATGAATGAATCACAGCGTTTGAGTCACTCTTAAGTAGAAACACAAAGAAAGGAGTTAGAGTCATTATGTCTTGTTTGTTTAATTAAATGGAGATCTCAGGAAGAGGGAAGCCAACAATTTAGCCTTTGTTTGCCCTTGTAATCTGGTTCGTGAGAGACGGGACGTCCACTTGTCCCTTCCAGCCCTGTGCTGTCAGTTTATTGTTGTGTAAGGCTTTTCTTAGGTTCTTGCTTCCCCCCTTTCCCTGATCAATTTTGGGGTTCCATGGTTCTTGTGTTCCCCACAGACTGTTGATTTCCCTCTTTAAGCTATGATTGTGCTCGGGTCAGTGTTCTAAAAATGTTGAATTGAACTTTGATCAAACCAGAGATATGAGTCATTCAGCTTCCTTTGTGAAGGAATGAAAAGGAATTTCTGCTTATCAGGAAACCCAACAAACCGGTTTTCACACCCTTTGACCCAGTACACAATGGACCTTATTTTTTTACATTCCTTGCCAGAGTCTATTGACTATTGGGTAATCCCCCTTCCTCCTTGAGAGCATTCCAATCGTATGATTTAACTTTTGGCTTCTACCTTATTTTCCATGTGTGTGTGTTGTGATATGTGGCGTTTAATAAACGTTTTGATTAATTATAATGCTTTATTCAAAATTTTAGGTAACACTCCTTCCCTTTTCTCTCGGCGGAGAATCTTTGAAAAGATTTCTGGAAGCAATCTGGGATTTCTGACAGGAATCTTTGAGAGAGATTCTCCGTCGAAACTGAGTGGGTCCTGGTGTGTCTTCAGGGATTGCAAAAGGGGCATACACACACCAATAATTACAGCAACCCCAAGTCCCGTCATGAATAAATGTTTCCAACATCTGGGAGTAGGCCAATTAGCCAATTCCCCAGTGAAAACCCAGTGTTTTACTCTCAGTGGTGAGATTGTGGATGGTTTCTTCTGCCTGCTTGCTGTTAAATTTAGGCAGCACATCCATTTAAAATCTGTTATGAACCAGCAATGAGTGTGAGCTTAACATGATTGTGCACATATGGTGCATGCTCTGTGTGGTTGTATTGCAATGCCTGGGAATCAGGGGTGACATTGAGGAATCTAGCCTTGCACCCTTCCCAGTGCACGTACAAAGGAGACTTAGTTAATGAGTGTTGGGTCTGCGCTTGAGACCCAGTGTCCCAAGGCTGGGGCATTTTTGTAAGTAAGTGGATTCTCCAAACTACCAACACTACAAATGAACATCCTAAAATTTTATACATTCTACACCTGTTTAGAAGTTTTTAAACAAAAAATACAGGAACACAGTGTGCTAGCAATACTTTAGAGAGAGAGAGAGAGAGAGGTAGAGAGAGAGAGAGGTAGAGAGAGAGAGAGAGAAGGGGGGGTCGAGAAGAAATGAGGTGGTAGGAATACTAATAATAAAAGACACGATACTCCTCCATTGAATTTTAGACATGCTCTGGAGCACTGCTATCCGTTCACTTTTGGGATCCAACACAAGGCTTCCACATCTTTAGGTTTTCCTGTAGTGAGGGAGAGAAAACACAACACATCTCCCCAAAACCCTCCCACATTTACTTTTAAACTTTATTCCTTACCCCTAGTAACAATAAACTACAACCACTCATGTTTTCAATGTACTTCCATTGCATTCACTGTTCCCTATGGATTTATGTAAGGGAATTCCTTAAGATTCCAGGTTTAGTAGGAGAAGAGGGCTTTTATTGTGCAAACCCCATACTTACTCCAGAAGCCACTAATGCATGATCCAATTGCAACTGTGAGTGCTTTTTAAAGGCAGGAATTTACCTTCCTGGCCCAAACCAATGTAAACCAAATTAAATACTTTGAGCAAACAATTGTTTCACTCCCATCTGATCTGAGGAAGGTGCTGCTTCCCTACCAAATTCAGCCTCCCCCTCCCCTTTGTTAGTCTGGGAGTCTCCTAACTAATTTCTAAACTGGCCTCATTGTGAAATCTATTTGTTTACCTTTACCCTGTTTTCCTTCTGGCATCCTGTATAATAAGAATGAGGGTTTAACAAACGCACTGCAGATGTTTTTGAAATAACTTTATTGTTGGAGTTGCAAAGCAATCTTTATGGTTCAGTTTCTTTAACTAGGATTCTTAACTGGGGACGGTGCATAGGGACACTCAAATTTCCTTAAGATTGTGCACTTAGTAGGATGAGAGGAAATTTCCCATGTGCGATGTTCCAACAATCTTCAGAAGCCACTCACACAACATACATGCAGACAAGACAAAATATGCAATGACAGAACAGACTATGCAGGGCACCTCTCCTGCCTTCCTTAAGGGAAATTTTGGCAGGGAGTTTGCCCAGAAATAAAACATTTGACTTTATTAATTTTAATTAGGCAGACATCAGTTTGTGGTGTTAAAAACTTCAAGCTGCTCTTAAGGAGCAAGCTACTATGTGCTCATTTATTTACTATGCAAAACTTCTCCCACCTTTTTCCGGAACTCTTGTTGCAAGGTCCTGGGTTTGAATCACAATTTTTAAAAGCATTTTTTTTTTTCAGATCGAAAATCAAATGTGCTTTCTGGGGCTTTTGCGATTCAGTTAATTCAACCCCAGTACATGTGTGTATTGAGCCACATTATACAAAATCAAATTTACAGCAACCATTTCAGAAATGCATATGTTTTCAAAAGGTTTTAGGGTTATGTTCAAATTAACTTTTCACTATGGAGCAGCAGTTTCCTCCTTTAAAGCAATTACTTTCTTAGGTAGTCAGTATTTTTGTTCAGACAAGCAGAGCTTTGCACAGACATGATTCCAAGTTTCCAATTTAAACTTATCCAGATTATAACACATGCATAGCCCCTTTGTTTAAGCAAGTATCAGATTATACAGGACAATGTTCCATTTCCCTGTGCCACACATTAAAGGTTCCCCTTTATTTAGTACCCATTCATTATTTTCCTACTAGGCCATATCTCCTTTTATTTCTGAAAATGGGTCTCCACGTGCCACAATTTAGAGACTGTTAAGGTATACACCAGACAAACCAAATTCTGAGTTAGCATGGCCCTTTTAAGATGTGGGCCAGATTTTCAAAATACGGTTTTGCATTTTAGGCAGATGCTTCTCGAACCCCCCCTTCCCACAAAACTGGGTTCTCAAGTGAGACTCCAATTGTCCTTTTTCCCAGGGAAAAGGATAAGCCAAAACTTCCATTTCTGCTATCCTCATGCCCCGCCTTGGGACGAGACCTTGGGCCACCCAGAACTCCAGGATTTGCTCCGAAGGCTTTCTTGGGGTCCCTTGCCTATCTGCGAGCTTTTCCAATTCAATTATAATATTTGCCAAGTTGAGCTGAACACTTCAAATAAGGCTGGACTTTAGAGAATGTCTGAGGTGATTTGCCAAGTTCCCTAATATTTTGTGCAGACCAATTTGCCTGCAGGAAGCACCCTATTTTCATCCATATGTGGGATATAAGCCAGGTAGCAAACTTATGTTTCAAAATTAGCCTTTCATCAGGTAAGGCTCCTTATTTCATATTTGTCAGCCTTGCTGGGACAGCAGGGTGACACAGATTAATTTGAGGCACAACGAAAAGGAAGAATAAGTCCCTATTTCTTTGCCAACTAGGGCAGTGGAATCAGAATTTGGGTGGGGCAGTGCATATGCCTGTAATCTTGGACAGTATGCGACTTTGCTTCTTTTTTTTTTTAGTGGCCAAACAGGAAGTTCAGCTGATGGCCAAGCTTAGTGGAAGAGGAAGGAGGGGCTGCTTTCCCTTCAGGCTATTGTGAATGGAATGTTTTTTTTTTCCCAGCAGGAGGCAATTTCTTAACCTCTCTGCAGTGCTACAATGTTTGCACTCTGCACATGTTCTATGGAAAGTCCGAATTTTTACTTTGGAAGCCATTTCTTTAAAAACAAATGCATTTCCAAGCACATATTGGTTGCAGTTGGCTTTGTATGAGAAAGAGGGACCTTTCTAATTAATCTGTCCCAATTTCCAGCCTTTGCCAATCTCAAGTTTTTAGATATACCAATCATCAAGCCAGTATATTTGTTTTGTTTTCCAATTAATTCCATTTTATTTGCTGCATTTTTCCACCATTTCTAAGTTCCAATTCTTTAATTTTCAAGACCTTTATTGCTTGATCAGTTCAATTTCAGGCCTTATTTTAAAGCAGCAATGCATTTGAGCGTTGCTAATTCACTAGCCTTATAATACTTTTGCCATGTCCCAATCTAAAGGACAACAATAATCCCGATTTATACATTTCCAATCTCTGTCTTAAAGTTTAAACTAGACAGAGAAAGGGATAACATCATTTTGTTAACCATACTTTTTATATACTTTTTACATTATATTTACAGATCTGCCACATATCCAGCATGCATCAGGCCAGGATATTCCTGGAAGCATGACTTCTTAAGGAAATGCTTCCTCCCCTTTAAAGCCTTCTGCAGAGCATGTTAATATAATGGCAGTTTAGAATTTCTAAGTTTCTAGTCCTCATTATTTACACATCACAAAAATGCAGGCACACATTTATTTCGTTCACACACACACCCAGGGTCCTCACTAAATTCATTCATTCATCATACATGCATGCATATTTACATATATTACACATCCATTCCGTTTTTAAAATGTACATTAGCTCTCCTTCTTTTCCTGCAATGCTCCACGCAATCGCTAGAAAAGCAAGGGAAAATGCCATGCTTTCTCAGACCTTAAGGGCCATGTTTTACTGTGGTTCTCAGGAGGCTGGAATTACTTGCCACCTGGGCACAATGACTTTGATTTCATGGTTAATCATTACTACAAGCCATTCTCAGGCTGCCTCTTATGGCAATGGCCTGGGATTCTTCCAATTTGGGCTGCCCTGTGTTCGAATTGTTACAATTTAACAAATTGCTTTGACTTAATTGGGGCTATCCTTTGAAACAACAGACAAATTACAATTTATGTGGGTGCTGGGCTACCTTAACCCTCTGTTTAATATGTTTTTGCTGTCCCCTTCAAGCCTTTCAGCCTGAATGGATTGCAGTGGGCTCAAATTTTAAATGCTCTTCTGTTCTGGTTTACTCTTTTTCATTCTGCTCTATTTAGCACCCCCCACTCTGCTAGCAGGGATGGATGGCAATAAACTATTCCTCCTTCCCTTTTCTCTTTTGACTGAGGGGTCCTGTTCTGCTTACTGGGTCCTAGCTTTCCCTTTTCCAACGAGTCCATTGAGATTGGCTCACTGTCTGTTTCAATTCGAGCTTTTAATTTTACCTTTTTCTTTGATTTTATAGTGCCCAATTTTTCCTCATGATTTCCTTATTTCACTAAGGGCGCCTTCCATCATTCCTTTCAGCCCGCTCACTCCCGCAACTCCAGGAACTTCCATCTGTTCCCAAGGTCCGATTTCTTCGACAACTCCCCTTCCCAACATGCCCCGCTGGGGCATGTCTGAGAGGTCCAGTAGGTTTACCTCTGCGGTTTAACCCACTGTAACCTGGGGGGGCTGCAAAGTTACGGACCCCAGACTCTCCCGACTGGATTTGTTCCTTTTGCTGGCAGGGGTGGTGGGCATCAAGGGCTGAGGGGGCGCCCCAGATTTACAAGGATACCATGAGCAGCGGGTTTGAGGAATTAAGGAGCCAGAAGGTGCAATGGACCCAAAACGGTCCTCTTCAATCCTCCTCAATTGCCTCTCTATACTTTGGGGAACCCCAAATTCGGGAGGAGGATTAGCCTTCTCCCATTACAATATAAAGATTGCCCTCGCAAGGGTATCGTTCAAGGTTTTGTGGGTGCAGCCTCACGGAGAGCGCTGCGTGCTCCGAGTCCCCAGATCTCCTCAGACTCACTTCTAGCCTTCTAATAAATTCCTTTAGGTGCCTTAAACTTAAGTTGCCTTCTCTAGGCCAGGCGGGCCTCAGGTCCCTTTGAAAGGGGCCGGTCTTGGGTGCTTAAAAGTTTCAACCTCCATTTGCTCAATTTTAGACTTGGGTCCCACCAAATTCTTCCAATTCTTGAGGACATTGCTGCGTGGCGTCCCACCAGCTTTTTCCTTCTTCCAGCCCAGCCTGAACTCTCAAAAAGCTCCTCCCATAGCTTGCCTTAGGCCTAGGTCTTGGTGCTTACCGAGTTACCCCGCGCAGCGAACTGCCAGGAGCGGACCACACAGATTCTTCCCTTTGGTGTCTCTCACCGGTAATCACCCGGCTATCTTGAGACTAATTTACCCCGGTCTCACGGACGACGAACCCCGCTATCTTGACCAGGCTATCCAATCCGCCACGTGTACTCAGGTAATTACTTCTGGTACCCCGTGCCTTTCGAGATTCCTCACCGGATGCTATCCGGCTATCTTGGAACTCTGCCCAATCCGTAAAGACCCCAGTGTCAGGTGATGAATCTGCCCACTGGACCCTGAAATTTAAACTAAATTGCTCACGGGTGGACAATTCCCGTTCTTGCTTGATTTCTAGCTGGCTAGCGAGGCCAAACTAGTATTCAATTCAGTTGCAGCTCAGGTTCGTCAAACCGTATCTGCTGCACCACAGGGGTGGGACTCTAACCCACGCTTTCAATACTCGAGCTGCCACTCGAGGGGAAGTTCAGTTCAGCTGGCTGTTTAAACTAACTTGGCAAGAATTTCAAAGGGACCCCAAAATCAAAATTATACGTTACCAATCCTGAAGTTTTCAGTCGCAGAGACGAACCGCAGATGAGTCTCTCAAAGCCTGATTGAAGATTTCGAATAGGAGGTCGTTCTGGTTTTTATTTCCCTCTCTTTGTGTCCTGCACCTCTTAAGGAGGTTGCAGGAACCAGAGGCATCCCGGCACGAGCCCCCAATTATGTTACCCAATTTCAGGGTGATTGGATTCACTCTCTGGCAGAGGTACTAGAAAGACCCAAGAACTTACAATGAGGCAGGTTTTTCAGTCAGAACAAAATATGGTTTATTGGGAGCAAAAGCAAAGGGAAGCCTATTCAGGCATATAGTCTGGCCAGACCTATAATTCTAAATAGCTAACCTTCCCGCAACCGTTCTGAGGAAAAGACCCCCTCGTGATCCCTGCTCACAAAATTTGGTGAACAGAAGATGCCCCCACCCACCTGGAAGGGGTATTTAACTATTCTATCTAAACTAACTCTGCATGCAAGGGGAGGGGAGGAGTTTGGGAGGAGGTAAGGAAATTAACATATTTTAATTACATGCAAACATAAAACAAAGGCAGCTCTGAGGTCAGAGACTTTAGTTACACAAAAGCGGCAGATTACAGCTATTGCTGAAAAAACCGGTTATAGAGAGTTTACATTAGGTCAAAGGAGCATATTTGTGGTTGACAGGAATATCTCTTTGTTCTCTGCTGAATGAAACAGAGGCTGGTATGTCTTCTCCAATGGGAGACGATCTAGCAGTATTGACAGCCAATGGTGCTTTGAGGCGGGAAATTGCAGTTCCAACGTGGGTTAATGTTCCGGACATGAATGAATCACAGCGTTTGAGTCACTCTTAAGTAGAAACACAAAGAAAGGAGTTAGAGTCATTATGTCTTGTTTGTTTAATTAAATGGAGATCTCAGGAAGAGGGAAGCCAACAATTTAGCCTTTGTTTGCCCTTGTAATCTGGTTCGTGAGAGACGGGACGTCCACTTGTCCCTTCCAGCCCTGTGCTGTCAGTTTATTGTTGTGTAAGGCTTTTCTTAGGTTCTTGCTTCCCCCCTTTCCCTGATCAATTTTGGGGTTCCATGGTTCTTGTGTTCCCCACAGACTGTTGATTTCCCTCTTTAAGCTATGATTGTGCTCGGGTCAGTGTTCTAAAAATGTTGAATTGAACTTTGATCAAACCAGAGATATGAGTCATTCAGCTTCCTTTGTGAAGGAATGAAAAGGAATTTCTGCTTATCAGGAAACCCAACAAACCGGTTTTCACACCCTTTGACCCAGTACACAATGGACCTTATTTTTTTACATTCCTTGCCAGAGTCTATTGACTATTGGGTAATCCCCCTTCCTCCTTGAGAGCATTCCAATCGTATGATTTAACTTTTGGCTTCTACCTTATTTTCCATGTGTGTGTGTGTTGTGATATGTGGCGTTTAATAAACGTTTTGATTAATTATAATGCTTTATTCAAAATTTTAGGTAACAGTGATATTTGAATAGTTAAAGCAGGTCTCTGCTTGGCCTGCAGCGTGTGAACCCTTCCATTGTTGAGCACTGTCTGTGCAAAGACATTCTACTTCTTTTTATGTGTTTCCTTTCAGTTATTGCCAACCATGACTCTTTCTTATAAGGGATTGAACGTGCCATTTTCTTCCTCACAGCCAGATCACATTTTTTGTCTGCAGAGTTGGTATACTGGTCCTAGAGTCCTATGAAGCAGAGCTATCTTATTAGTCTTGGTTTAATCTAATATAGATACAATAGAGAAAGACTCAAGTAGTCCTATTTGAATCCATTGAACTTTCAGAAGCATTGACTCACCAAATTCCGATTCATTGAATGAATGTTGTTGTTCAGCCACACAGTCAAGTCCGAGTAGGGTTGCCATATGTCCTGGAAAACTGAGATTGTCCTAGCCAGTTCAATAAAAATCTTGCTAAAGTCCCAGATTTTTAAAACTTACTGATTGTATATTATAATACACCATTAAAATAAATTTGAACTCTCACCATCAAATGAGTGAATCTATAAGAAAGGAATGGGTAAAAAAAAAACCAAACTTCTCCAGTAAGCACACATACATCTATGCATAGTTCTCATTTCCCAATTATGCTTCTTTTCTAACTCTTTGTTGTCTACATCATCCCTTTAAAACCACTACAATCTCTCCTCTTTTTCCAGAACAATTTTGTTCTACTCAACCCAGATCATCCTGCTTATTTGTGGAGAGGGTTTAAAATAATAAATATGGATATGTTGTCTGGTTTACCGTCCTCATAAAGATTGGCTGAAAAGAACATGTCCAAGCAAGACTTCCAGATTATTAAAAAAAAAGAAAAAATGATTGTCAATGAAACTGCAACCCAGGGAATCACTTTTGTCAAGCCAATTGTGTTCCTTTTGCCAGCAGGACACTTAGCTGTATTTGCAGAGGAACAATAGTACTGCACAGACATGCGGGGCAACACAGAAGCTGTTACCTTCATCCATTTCTCAACAACAGAGCTGTGGGGTTTGAATGTAATATAATAGACAGATGTAAAAAGAGCAAGATCATGGAGCTATTCAAAGGGCACAGTGGACAGATTTAAACTGGTACAGATTCAGATGCATTAGATTCCATCTTATGACTAGACTGGGGAAAGAGTGTTCAGATCCCCATCTATTCACATTGAAAATCTGATTTAATGAAACACATTGGACAGAAGATGTGGGATTTCAGCCTGCCCTGCTGGATAAAGCTAGAGACTCAGCTTCAGGGCTGCATTGTTTAATATTTGTGTCAGGATCAGGCCAAGACATTTTGCTACCTGAGACATAGAGACAGCTTCAAACCCTGGGCCCATAACTCCTTCTATTCCCAATTAGGGCTGAGACTCAGTGTGAAAGTGTTTGAATGTGTATTCTCCTTGCATAAAGTTGTTGCACCAAAAAGTCAGAAACTAGAACAAGAGTCTGGGGACTTTGCTAGAGGGTGTATGCACTTGGAGCCATGGGCTACTTAGATCAAGACAGAGAGTGGAGGGCCAGCATCATGACTCATAACCATTCTTGCTGCACAAATCTTAGTAGCAGCATTGCAAGGTCTGGGGAAAATATAACCTTCCTTATGAGCTGGCAATGAGACTTTTACAAACCTTAGCAGCAATGTCGGTTGGGCGCAGGCAAGAGGTAGCCTTTCAAGTGTTGGATTTTCACCTTCCATAAGTCCAGCCTCACAACTCCCTTTATTTCCTGTCAATCGACTGTGCGACTGAACAACAAAAGGCTGTAGGTAATGCCCTGCGAGATGCAAGCCCTTGTGGGAATGGTGGCAACCACAGCAGCTGTTGAGCACATTTTCGTCACCTGCCCCCAAATTTTTGCCATCTTGGCTCTGGGTTGCCATACTGTCTGGTTAGGTGGGTTTTACCCACATTCTAGGCACATTTCCAACATGTCTATGGCTGTAGGTCTTTTGTTCCAGCAGAAATGGTTGCAACCACTGCAACTGTGAGGCACATTTTCTTACTCAGCTGTCTGCCAAAACCACGAGGGTCTCTTACCCCAGCCTAGTTGATTAGCTGGTGAGTTTTATCCAGATTCTGGACTCAGTTACCTGGTTTCTTCTTGTATTTGTATCAAACTATGATGCTCTCTGAACCATTTCCAGATGTGACATTAGAAAGATCCACCTACTTGTCTCAGATTTTGATCCTCAACTCTTAAGGAATGTGATGCTGCCTACCTACAAGCCTAAATAATGATAATAATTTTGTGACCATGCCAAAATACTGCCATCTATGCCCTGAGAGGCAAGGCTGCCACTCTCTGTGATGTTGTTTTGTGGCAAAGACTATCCTGTTCTGGTAGACATTTGAGTTTTGAGTTGACATAATGGTGTGTTTGTATTATCTACAAGCTTTTGTTCGATTTTTGTAATTTTGATATACTGTATTTTATTCCATTTACTGCTTTATTTGTTGACACCGTGGTGAGAAGCCTTAGAAAGGTGGGGTATATGCAGTGATGGGTTGTTACCGGTTCGGACCGGCTCGCCCGAACCGGTATCACCCATCAGGAGGGGGTCGCCAGGAGGTGATAAATCCCCGGGTGACCGGTTTGGTTGCCTCTCCGGCCTCCCTCCAGAAATGTACAGTTCTATTTTTTGTGTGTGCATGCATCAAATAGAGGTTTGACGGATGCACACTAAAAACAGAACTGCACATGCATCAAATGGAGGTTTGACGCATGCGCAGTTCCGGGCAGCCATTTTATTTTATTTATTTATTTATTTAAAAAATTAGCTCTGCCCACAACATCATTATGTCATGACATTGGCTCTGCCCATGACGTAATGACATCATGACGTCAGCTCCGCCCACGACTTAATGAGCAAAAAAATTGATAGCCCACCACTGGGTATATGTATTTGTGTTAAATCATTCAATCAAACAAACAATCAAACTGTTTTAGGTACTTCAATAGTTAACAGAAATGTGTGACTTAACAACACAGTTTTGTTTTGTGTCATAATCAGTGGCTTGTAGCATTCAGATATTTTAAAACACTTAATAGCAAGAAAGAGGTACATTTTAAATTGTAGCCTTAATGGTAACTAACTGTTTTCCTTGGCGAGGCCTTATAATTATAATAAATTACATTTTAAGAACCTTTTCGGACTATAAGACACACTTTTTTCTCCCCAAAAGGGGGGGGGGAATGAGGGTGCATCTTATGGTCCGAAGGTTCAGAATATGTTTCTTGTTTTCCTGCTCTAAAACTGGATGCGTCTTATGGTCAGGTGTGTCTTATGGTCTGGAAAATACGGTAATCTTGATCTAGATATGAGATGCCTAACACCAGGTATTCCCAACCTATGGCCCACGGGCTGGACCCACCCTGCAATGGCATTCTAACCAGCCTGTCTCCCCCGCACCCGGAAGTACCGTAGAAGTGGGCGCGTTTACATCAGCTGTAAAATGCTCCTATTGGCCACCCCTGCCTAACTCAGACAGTTTCGAACATCCAGCAGCAGAAAGGCTGAGGGTTTCACTCCTGTCTTTCTCTTAGCACCAACCAGAGGCAGCCCTTAGTCCAAGGAGAAAGAGAGACATATATATATATATATATATATATATATATATATATATATATATATATATATATATATATATATATATATATATATATATATATATATATATATATATATATATATATATATATATATATATATAGAGAGAGAGAGAGAGAGAGAGAGAGAGAGAGAGAGACACCACTCCACTCAGATCATGAGTCTCCATTGGCACCAGTCCAGGGGAGCCAGAACTGCCGACTAACTCAAGTACCACTGTAACAATCATTCTCAATCTATCATGGCTTCTCTGGCTAATTCTGTATTGTGTGGTGCCTGTTTTTAATAATTCTTCTATAAATATTCATACACTGTCATCTATGAAAAAAGATCCTGGCTGGGATTGCATTCTCTTGCTGAAAACGGAAAAGAGAGAGGCTGAGAGGAAGGCAGAGAAATCTTGCAGAGGGAATGGCTGGAATAGTCTAATCAACTGAGTCACATTCATTTACATGTGTGTGAAATGTCTGATCCACAAAAATCTCCAGTGGTTCCCAACCAGGGGGCGCATGCTCCATAGGGGACTTCAATTCCCAGAACCCCAAGTCAGTACATTGGCTGATCAGTGCTTTGGGGAATTGACTTGGGCTTCTGGGAATTGAAATCCAAAAACCAAATTTTGGGAAACCCTGCTCTAAACACTTCACTTTTCTCCACATTATCAAAACCTCTGCCCTGTTCTATACATTTGCCAGACAGAAAAGATATTCCATGCAACCAAGCCAAACTTCTCTAAATAGACGCTGTCCAACTATTGGGACTACCATTCCCCAAACCTCCTGATTACTGGGCCCATATGCCCTCATTGTCTGACACATTTGGACGGTGCCAGATAGGGGGAAATGAATGGAGAGGATTCTTTATATGAAGCAGTTGCTTGGAATGGTGGAATTCTAGTCTGTACCACTACAAACTGCAAATAGTGAAGATTTCTACTTTGAATACCTTTTTGCCCATAAATAAATTGCACTCTATATGGATAAAATTGGCCGGACTAAATCTCTTTCTCAGATATGTTCCTTCACTTTACCTAAGGGTTTTGTTTTATTTTTTTAACATGGAGGAGCATTAAAAGCAAATACAGTTCTCACCCTACTAACCCAACATGGAAAATTGCTTTTAAGCCATAACTTCCATGATCTCCCGGATAGCATGGATCCACAGGTCATAACACTAGTCATCTTGCTGGTAATCTCACATATTGATTATTGTAATGCTCAGCTCTCTACGTGGGCAGCCAAAAATTTTACTACCACACAGTGGGCGGAGCAAAAGTCATGATGCCATGGGTGGAGCCAATGTCATGATGTCATGGGCAGAGCCAATGATGTGGGCAGAGCCGATGTAAAAAAAAACCCCATAAAATAAGCAAACATAAAAATATAAATTAAATACACATAAAAATGCATAAAAATACACACAAAAACACATAAAATACACATTAAAATAAATACACATTAAATAGACATAAAACACATAAAATACACATTAAAAATAAATACATATTTAATACACATTAAAGACATAAAAACACATAAAAATACAAATTAAATACATATAAAACACATAAAAATACACATTAAATGCACATTAAAATACACCCACCCACCCCACACCCAAAGGTGAGTCACTTACCCTGGGGAGCAGGCTATTGGGAGCTTCAGGCTAACAGCTTTTCTTCTTCCTCCCTGCTTGGGAGCACAGCAAGGAGGCCACGCATGTGCGCCAAGCACTGTAGGTGTGCATGCACACCAAGCGCTTGGCGCACATGCGCAGTAGGGGAACCAGTGAAGAGGTAAGCCCCCGAGGTAATTCCCCCCAAAAGCTGCTACCAGTTCTCCGGGACAGCGGGAAAAGTTACTACCGGTTCTGGCGAACTGGTGAAAACCTGTTGCTGCCCATCACTGTGCGTGGGGTTTCCCTTGGTCCTGGTACAGAGGCTTCAACGGGTGCAAAATGCAGCAGCTAGGCTGATTACTGGAGTGAGAAAATTTGATCATATCTCATCAGCACTGGCAGGGCTGCATTGGTTACCCATCCTTTTCTGTATCAGGTTCAAGGTGTAAGTTCTAAATTTAAAGCCCTAAACAGTTTTGGACCTTCCTACATGGTGGAGCATCTTCAGCTCAGGACATCAGCCCACATAACTCGGTCCTCCCAGATGCCACAGCTTCAATTGCTGACCATGAAATTGGCAAGGAAGGCCACATATCGGAGGAGTGCCTTCTTGGTGTGGCACCAACTTTATAGAACTCCCTCCCAGTTGAAATGGATCAGCCCCCATCCCTGTCTACATTCAGAAAGCAGCTCAAATCATATCTTTTTAAAGAGGCCTTTGAGAAGGTTTGACAATGGCTTAGCGCTAGGTTTCCTATTTGGTCTCTCCTCACCGCCAATAGGGTTTTTGTATTTTTAATGTGTTTTTAAAATGTTTTTAATATGCGAGTTCGTCTTGTTAGCCACCCAGAGTAGGAATACCTCCTAGATGGGCAGGGTATTAATGGAATTAATATCGATATCGATATCATCATTATCATTATCATCATCATCATCAACAACAACAATAATTCCATTTCTTTATTTAAGTCATTTTTATCCTGCCTTTCCATAAAATGATCAAACTGGCTTAGAGTCCATCAAACAATAAAAACACCTGTGACTTATAAAATATTGTCAAAAAGGGAAGTACAGTATAGATTTAAAAAAGAAGAAGTTGTAGTTATGACAATAACTGCAGCAGCAACCAGTTCCTTAACAGCAGTCGCCCCACAGGAGCGGTTTTTATATATTTACCACCATCTTTAAGCATTGTAAATCACAAGCTTACTTCAATGCTTCTGTTTTTCCATTCTTTTTGACAAATGTAAGCATTTAAGAACAGCCAAGTGCCTCTCCTCCTCCTCCTCCATTTGCTTGGAGGAGAGTCCTGCCTACCACTTGAAATGAAGTAGTAATCCTCTTGCCGCTTTGCTCTACACACAGTCCCACATCACCCCATATAGCCAACCACCAGGCAGATTACAGGAGGAGCTCAATTCACTCCCCCTCTGACTGTCACTCTGTTCCCCACCCAGATTAATATTGCGGGGGGGGGGGGGATTGAGAACATTTGTGAATCCTGAAGAGAAAGCAGAGAATGCCAGGGCTATAATTTGCAATGAAAGAACTACCCACTTTGCGAGAAAGATATGAGCCATTTTATGAACTCTGTAAATTAAAACAGAGTTCTATTCACTTGACCCCTCCAACAGCAAGCTGGAAATCGAAAAATCTTTAACACATTCCTAACTGAGGTCATCTAGTTAGTCATTTGAGCAACATAGGATGCCAGTCCATAATGCAATAATTAACCACAGGTCAGCATAATATGAGACCTGACCAGTAACCAGGTAGCTTCACAAATAAGGGTGCACATCTACTTTGAAATGTATATAGATAAAATGTAGAAGATTTACAGAGAGACTGCTATGGAATGTCATGTAACCCCCCCCCCCCATCTATAAAAGTTAAACTGAGGTGCTTCATATTTGTCCCCATTTTTTTCTTGAGGAACCACGTTTTTCTACTAAATTTATTTTGTAAATATTGTAAATCTCTTTTTCCTTCAGGAAACTCATATGGCTATACAGTAATACCTCAGATAACGCTAAGACTTGGTTCCACAAGTCTTGGTGTTATCCGATTTTTAGTGTTATCCGATGCATGTTAAAATCCTATGGGATGGATCGGATAACGTTAAAGCTCCATAGAGATACATTGTAACCGCACAGGCTTTAGTGGTTGTTATCCGATCCACCCCATAGGACCTTAACGTTATTCGATCCAATTCTCCCTCCCAGATTGCTTAATGTTATGCGATTTTAGCGTTATCCGAGGTAAACGTTTTCCGAGGTATTACTGTATTAGTTTTAGATTGAGAGAGCCCAAGGACTGGGGCCCCCCTTTTAAAAGAGGGTTTACAGGTGACAACATCTTAAAATGAATTTCAGCAAGATAATGTGCATCCCATCTGATCCACCTTGTTAGCAAGTTGACAGTTTGAGACCCAAGTACTGCATGACAGTTTGAACACCTGTCTCTGTCCCAGCTCCTGCCAACCTAACAGTTCGAAAGCAATAAACTGCAAGTCGATAAATAGGGACCATTTCAGTTGGAAAAGATGTTGGGAACACGAAAGGAGCCTCATTCGGGCATTCCATGAGTGGAATTTCTCCAACAAAAATCCTTCCAACCCAGAATAATTTCTGAGACAAAATTATTATTATTATCTGTGTGTCATGTTTTCCTCAGTACTGTATTTGAGTTATATGAACACATGTGGTGGAGTTGTCAGCGCTTAAAAAGCTTTTGGGGGAAAATAGAAAATGAAATTAAGAACATACTGGGTATGCAACTCGAATTGGGGTCGGAGACAATTCTGCTAACGGACGTAGATAAATATAAAATGAGTAGTGACAATAAGAAATTGATGGCTGTGATGTTATCAGTGGCCAGACAGTGTGTAGCAAAAAACTGGAAGAATAATGAAAAGTTAAGAATGCAGGACTGGTATAAAGAAATGTGGGATTTAGCTCTTAATGAAAAACTCACTTGAGAATTAAATCTTAGAAAGGGTAAAATGCAAGGTAATAGATTCTGGAGGATCTGGAAACCATTTATTGACTATACATTGGTTAAGAAGAAAGGCATGGCCCCTGTACCGGAACAAAATGATTTTTGGAAACCACGAGGATACATAATTCCCCGGACAATGTATATAGCACAAGGGTGACAACAAAGATGTCAAATGTAGCAGTGTAGGAGAACAATATGTATTAGAAAAAAGAAGGATAAACAATACTACTGTATGAACTGGTACTTTTACTTTTTCATTTTGTAACTTAGATTGAGTGATGTTTACTTATACTTATTTCATGGGTAAAGATTTTAATGTATTATTGTCACTTATGTTACTTTTTCTTACGTTTTTTATTGTTTTCATATATATTTGTACTTGTTTTCCTTTATATACCTAAAAATATATTTGAAAAAATAAATAAATAAATTATTCAAAGTGTCAATTGTCTATTTAAACCACACTGATAGTGTTTTTTGTTCCATTTATTGACAGCAAGTATTTGAAGCCAGCTCAGGTTCTACTCCCTATAAATTTCCAGTCTCTTTTTTCTCTCTTCACACAATTGTAACCACTCTTTCAGAAAGTTTATTCCATACTTCTGTAAAATTCATTGGGCAACACCAAATTCATGGCATAAAATCATTATTACTTTGATACCAAAACCTGGGGGGAAAACTTGGAGAAAATAAATTCATATAAACCAGTAGCTTTGATTAACCAGGATGCCAAGATTTTCTCAGCAATTTTAGTAAAAAGGCTAAACAGCTTCATGACCAATTATATTTACAAGGATCAGGTTTTTTAAAAAGGGAAATATTAGGCAGTTTTGACTAGAAGAGTTCTAGATTTACTGGATATAGTAAATCAAAATAAAGAAAAGATTGGTTTGTTATCATTGGATATATTCAAAGTGTTTGATTTATTATAGTGGGTAACAAAAAAATTGATCACAAAATTAGGTTTTAGACAAAAGTTTAAAAATGTAATGGATCAAATGTATAAAAATGGTTATGCCAACGTGAGAGTTAATGACAGTTTAACCGAAGATATAAATTTAAAAGCAGGAACAAGGCAAGGATGTCCCCTCTCACCAATATTGTTTATCGTTGCAGTGGAATTATTAGCTCGCACAATAAGAAACAATAATAATTTGAAAGGTATAGAAGCGACAAAAATTAGTTTATGTGCTGATGATACTCTTATAGTTGTGAAAAATCCAGTTAAAAGCTTAGAAAGAGTACAGGAGCATTTAAAAGGATTTGAAGAAGTAACTGGCCTAAGAATAAATTGATGAGAAGAAAAATAAATAAAGGAAAGATATAAAATACAAATTAGACAAAGTATAAAGGATTTGGGCATAAATATTTCACAGAATTTGGCAGATCTAAATAATTTAAATTTTGAAAAAACAAGAACAAATAGAACAATATAAAAATTGAATATATCTTGGTTTGGGAGAGTGGCTATATGTAAGCTGAAACTATTACAAAAAAAAATATTTTTTTTTATTTGAAGCTCTACCAATCCAACAAAAAGAAATAGCATTGTTCCAAAGTATGATAAATAATTACTGTAATGGAGAAAAAAGAGTGAGGATATCAACGACTTTATGGTATAAGTCACAAAAAGAAGGTGGTTTTGCAATACCCATTATAGGGCTTTCCGTCTTAAAGAAATTATAAAAGTATTAACAAGGGAAAACACTATTTGGAGGTAGATAGAGATGAAAGAGTTACAGCAAGATGGAAACGAGGTTTTCCTAAACAAAGAAGCAACTATCTTAAAAATTAGAAATAATTTGGCAAAAGAGATGATGAAAATGTAGTATGGATTGAAACCAAAGTTGGCTCCAAATTGTTCCCCAATTCTAGAAATGTCCAATATGAAATCATTCCCAGTTAAAAGTGGTCAGTTAAAACTCTTTCTAATGTGGCAAAAACACAGCGGAAAATTCCAAAGTGCACTTTAAAACAGATAAAAGATGTTAAATTGGCTTTTTTCCAAGTTTAGGAACTTATTACTGTACACATATGGTACATAGCATATAATTAGTTCTCAACAGTGGTGGGATTTTTAAAAATGTACTATTATTATTATTTTATTATTTAATGCATTTATTACCCCGCCCAATCGGGAGGACCAGACTCTGAGCGGCTTACAAGAAATAAAACCATAAAATGATCTATATCAATAAAAAATCCACAAGAGTTAAAAAAGTTATCATAGTTAAAAAACCATACAGAAACAGCCCGTAATCCTGCATTCGGATCCAGGGGTGGCCATCCATTAGATAAGTCATCTGGTATGAGAACCCACGTTCCCGGGTCCCCAAACTTGTCCTGCCAGCCAGGTTTTTAAGCCCTTCCGGAAGGGGAGGAGCTCTGTCTGAAGGCGCAGTTCGGTGGGCAGGAGGTTCCAGAGGGTCGGGGCAGACACGGAGAAGGCTCTCCTCCTAGTGCAGGCGAGGCGCGCCTCTCTCGCCGAAGGAACAACAAGGGAGCCTCTCCGATCCGCCCTGGTGGGACGGACAGATGTCCTTGGGGTGACGCGGTCTCTTAGGTATCCTGGCCCACTACCATATAGGGCTTTAAAGGTAATAACCAGCACCTTGAATTGCACCCGGAGACATACTGGCAGCCAATGCAGCTCCCGGAGCAGCGGAGAAGTATGGGCATAACGCCCACAGCCCACCACTACCTGGGCCGCCGCATTTTGGACCAGCTGGAGTCTCCGGATGGTCATCAGGGGCAGCCCCATGTAGAGCGCGTTACAATAATCAAGTCTGGAGGTGACCAACGCATGTGTGACCATGAGCAGAGCGTCCCGGTCTAGGAGTGGGCATAACTGGCGTATTACACGAAGTTGTGCAAAAGCCCTCCTGGCCACGGCTGCCACCTGCTCTTCAAACAGTAGCCGTGAGTCCAGGAGGACCCCCAGATTACGCACCGGGTCTGTTTGGGGCAAAACTGCCCCATCCAGAGCCAAAGGTGGCAGCTCCTGTGTTAACACAGGACCCCTTACCCACAGCCACTCAGTCTTGCCGGGATTCAGCTGTAGCCCGTTGTCCCCCATCCAGACCTTAACAGCCTCCAGGCACCTGGAAAGGACTTCCACCGCACCGCTTGGGTCCCCACGGGCGGAGATGTATAACTGGGTATCATCTGCATATTGATGATACCTTACCCCGTGGGAACGGATCATCACACCCAGCAGCTTCATATAGATGTTAAATAGGAGAGGAGAGAGTACCGAGCCCTGAGACACCCCGTATTGCAGGGGCCTAGGGCTGGACTTCTCCTTCTCCAGGCACACCGACTGGGTCCTGTCCCTCAGGAATGAGGAAAACCAGGACAACACTGTGCCCTGGATCCCCAAGCCCCGGAGCCTTCCCAGAAGGATGCCATGATCGACAGTGTCAAAAGCCGCTGAGAGGTCGAGAAGAGCAAGGACAGACGGCTCTCCTCCGTCCCGCTCTCTCCAGAGATCATCCACCAATGCGACTAGTGCAGTCTCAGTACCATATCCAGCCCTGAATCCTGACTGAAACGGGTCCAGATAATCCGCTTCATCCAGGACTTCCTGTAACTGCTGCGCCACAGCCTTTTCCAGAACCTTACCTTAAAAAGGTAGGTTGGACACTGGACGGTAGTTGGAAATTACCTTGGGGTCGAGGGACGGCTTCTTTAAGAGGGGAAGCACTAAAGCGTGTTTAAAAGGTGCTGGAAAATGCCCCTACTCTGTGGGTGTGGTATGGTGGGCATGGGCAGGGGAAAAGCCCTGCGTTGCACCCAAATTAGGACTTTGTTGTTGTTCAGTCGCACAGTCAATTCCGACCCTCTGCGACCCCATGGACCACTGTCCGCCAGGCACTCCTGTCCTCCACCATCCTCCTCAACTCGCTCAGCTCTGTGCCCATTGTCTCTACAATACCATCTAGCCATCTCATCTTGGGCCGTCCCCTTCTTCTTTTGCCCTCGACCCTTCCAAGCATCAAGGCTTTCTCAAGTGAATCCTCTCTTCTCATTTGATGCCCAACCTACCCTTTTTGGGTAAGGTTTTGGAAAAGGCAGTGGCGCGGCAGCTACAGGATGTCCTGGATGAAGCGGATTATCTGGACCCTTTTCAGTCAGGATTCAGGCCCGGATATGGTACTGAAACTGCACTAGTCGCACTGGTGGATGATCTCTGGAGAGAGCGGGATGGAGGGGATCCGTCTGTCCTTGCTCTTCTCGATCTTTCAGCGACCTTTGATACCATCGATCACGATATCCTTCTGGGTAGGCTCCAAGGGTTGGGAATCCAGGGCACTGTGTTGTCCTGGTTTTCCTCATTCCTGAGGGGCAGAACCCAGTCGGTGTGGTTGGAGAAGGAGGAGTCCAGCCCCAGGCCCCTTCAATATGGGGTGCCTCAGGGCTCGGTACTCTCTCCTCTCCTATTTAACATCTATATGAGGCCACTGGGTGAGATCATCCGTTCCCACGGGGTAAGGTATCATCAATATGCTGATGATACCCATCTGTACATCTCGGCCCGTGGGGACCCAGGCGGTGCAGTGGAAGTCCTCTCCAGGTGTCTGGAGGCTGTTAGGGTCTGGATGGGGGCAAACGGGCTACAACTGAATCCCGGCAAGACTGAGTGGCTGTGGGTGAGGGGCCCTGTGTTATCACGGGAGTTGCCAGCTTTGGTTCTGGATGGGGCAGTTCTGCCCCAAACAGACCCGGTGCGTAATCTGGGGGCCCTCCTGGACTCACGACTACTGTTCGAAGAACAGGTGGCAGCCGTGGCTAGGAGGGCTTTTGCACAACTTCGTGTAATACGCCAGTTACGCCCGCTCCTAGACCGGGACACCTTGCTCATGGTCACACATGCTTTGGTCACCTCCAGGCTTGATTACTGTAATGCACTCTACATGGGGCTGCCCCTGGTGACCATTCGGAGACTCCAGCTGGTCCAAAATGCGGCGGCCCGAGTAGTGACGGGGCGCGGGCGTTATGCTCGTGCTACGCCGCTGCTTCGGGAGCTGCATTGGTTGCCAGTATGTCTCCGGGTGCAATTCAAGGTGCTGGTTATTACCTTTAAAGCCCTATATGGTAGTGGGCCATGATACCTAAGAGACCGTGTCACCCTGAGAACATCTGTCCGCCCCACCAGGGCGGACTGGAGGGGCTCTCTTGTTGTTCCATCAGCTAGAGAGGCACACCTCTCTAGTACTAGGAGGAGGGCCTTCTCCATGTCCGCCCCAGCCCTTTGGAACCTCCTGCCAATCGAGCTGCGCCTACAGACAGAGCTCCTACCCTTCCGGAAAGGTTTTAAAACATGGCTGGCTGAGCAAGTGTGGGGACATAGGGTCGTGGGGTCTCATATAGGGTGGCTGATCTAGTGACAGCCACCCTTCGGTTCATCTGGTGTGATTTTTTATGCTTTTATGAATTTTTTAAAGTTTTAACATCAAGTCTAGGATATTGATATTTTAGTCTGTAAGCTGCTCAGAGTCGGGCTTGCCCAATTGGAGCGGGGTAGTAAGTACAAATAATAAAATGTCCAAAGTACTTTAGCTTCATCTTTATTATTTGACCTTCTAAGGAGCAGTCAGGGTTGATTTCTTCTAAGATTGACCTATTTGTTCTCCTCGCTGTCCAGGGGACTCTCAAAACTCTCCTCCAACATCACATCTCAAAGGCATCTATTCTTCTGCGCTCAGCTTTCCTAATGGTCCAGCTCTCACAACCATACATTGCCACAGGGAATACCATTGCTTTGACTATGTGAATTTTTGTTTTCAATGTGATGTCTCTACTTTTCACTATGCTCCCCAGGTTTCTCATTGCTTGCCTCCCAAGAATCAGTCGCCTTTTTATTTCATGGCTGCAATCCCCATCTGCAGTGAGCTTTGATCCTAGGAAAGTAAAATCTGTCACTGCTTCTACTTCTTCCCCATCTATTTTCCAGGGACTGATAGGGCCTGTTGCCATGATCTTGGTTTTCTTGATATTGAGTCTCAAGCCAGCTTTTTCACTTTCTTCTTTCAACCTAATCAGGAGCTTCTTTAGGTCCTCCTCACTTTCTGCCATTAGGGTGGTATCATCTGCATATCTCAAATTGTTGATGTTTCTCCCAGCAATTTTGATCCCAAATTGTGATTCCTCCATCCCTGCATTGCGCATTATGTGTTCTGTGTATAAGTTGAATAAGCAGGGTGACAAAATGCAGCCTTGTCTTACTCCTTTTCCTATTCCAAACCACTCCGTCATTCCATTTTCTGTCCTAACTGTTGCCTCTTGATTCATGTACAGATTTCTCATGAGGCCTATAAGGTGTTCCGGTATTCCCATCTCTTTAATTACTTGCCACATTTTGTTGTGGTCGACACAGTCAAAAGCCTTGGTGTAATCAATGAAACAGAAGTAGACTTGTTTCTTATATTCCTTTGTTTTTCCCACGATCCATCTTATGTTGGCGATGTGGTCTCTAGTCCCCCTGGGGCAAACCTGCTGAACTGGGGCAAACCTGCTGAATCCCACCACTGGTTCCCAACATTGTATCTCTGTGCAGATGTGGCACTCATAACATTTCATCATTTGTAGGACAAACACAGATCACAAACATTAGCATCCCTGGTGGCGCAGTGGTTAAACTGCTGTACTGCAGTCCAAACTGCTGATGTTGCGAGCTCAATCCTGACTGGGTTCAAGGTTGATTCAGCCTTTCATCCTTTTGAGTTTGGTTAAATGAGTACCCAGCATGTTGGGGCAAAAATGCTAGTTACCTTGTGAACCATCCAGAGAGTGCAGTAAGCATTGTGAGGTGGTCTATAAGTGTAATTGCTATTGTTATTAAAGAAAAACTAAATGTGTTGGTCATTTATTTTAAAACTGGAAACAGGGGGAGCTCAACTTGACAATGAAGGCTCTCCCAAAATATGGGGGACATGGTTTCACCACCATCACTTGTCTTCTTCTGTTTGTGCTGAATCTTCCCTTTTGTCACTCCTGGCCAGGGTCTAAACATCAATTTTTCTTATGGGATTTGCTGCCCATGGCTGTGGCACGGAGAATGAAAAAGCAGGCTTGGAATCCTGGGCTGCTTCTCCTTTTGAGAAGAAAGCTATGACAACAAACATCATGATGAGCTAGGCTTCCCTTTCAGAGCTTCACAATGAATCAGGCAGCCATCCATGGCCAAAATCTTTCCACCCTAATCTCTATTTGGAAAAGGGTGATTTATTTAGATTGCTGTGTGCTGGATCATCAACCACGCAATTGTTTGAACCATGGATTCAGCTTGTCTTCCATACACATTCAACATCCCAAATTGCCCTAGCGGCTGCATAAGAGAGAGCCAACTAGCAGGCAGCTGAACAACGTTTCTTCCTATATGGGCAAATGTTTCAGATCCTGAAGAAACCTGGGAGAGAGACAGGCACGAAGAGAGGGAGGGATTTTTGCACTTGCTTGTACTCCTCTTCCTAAATCTGGCACATACAGTATATACTGTATAGCAAGGTTTAGTTGGTGTGCAAGAACTTTTGCAGGTGTGATACTAAAATGGAAAAATGTGTTCCTAACAGTGATGGGATGTAACAGGTTCTCACCAGTTCGCCAAAACCGGTAGTAACTTTCCCCAGTGTCCCTGAGAACTGGTAGCAGTTTTTGGGGGGAACCACCTTTGGGGCTTACCTTTTCACTTGGTGTGCATGCATGCCTACAGTGCTTGGCATGTATGCACAGCCTCCTTGCTGTCCTCCTTGCTGTCCTTGTGTTGTGGGTGGGTTGAGGGGTGTGTGTGTGTGTCTGTGTGCTTATTTTTATTTTATTATTTTTTCCTTTGGCTCCGCCCATGTTATGACATCATGATGTTAGCTCCGCCCACACTGTGATGACATCATGGTGGGGTAGTAAAAATTTTGACATCCCACCACTGGTTCCTAACTCTTATGTCCAAAGCAATAGAAAGCGGGGGGAAGGAGGAGGAAGGAAAGAGAAGAGTATGTCAGAAGAAGGAAAGGAGGATGGCAAGAAAAAGGATGTTTCTCTGAATTTCTCTTTGAATATCATCCAAGAAACATTGGCTGAAGTGGGTTATAGTCCAGGAAAGTTTATGCTGTAATAAATGGGTTAATACTAAAACTGTTCTATAAACATGTTAGCCTTACTCACTGCTCTAGACTAACAAAGCCCACAGGAAAAAGTATTTTGCCATCTTAAAGACTGGTAGATCTTCGATGACATAACCAACGGTGACCAATTGTGCACCCCAAGACAGAGGTTCATGGCAACCCAGGGCAACAACTTCCTCTATTTGCAAGAAGACTGGTAGCATGACAAGCCAGATGTGTAAGAATGCGACGAAATCCAACTCTGCATTTGGAGGTAATGTGTAAATCCAGAGCTTTCCCAATCCATACCAAATACCCCCAGCTTCCATTTGGCCAGCCACCTCTGAGCTCTTCTGGCTCACCAGTGCTTTAAGCCTCATGCAATTGATTATGTACTCAAGGCTGACCTCAAAGGCATACTTATCCTGTCTTCATACTCCATTAACTTATTTAATCACAGCACTGACTTATTTTATGATCCTGGAATTCCCATACCTAGAGTGCAATCAGATGATGCCTTGTCTTACAGTTTGGTCTGCTTTGGGAATAGGCTTGGTTTGCTCCATTTTCCAGCAACCACACAACATACAGGCAATTGCAAACCGCCTTAATTTTTATTCAAGGCTACCCACACCTTCTGGGCTCCTTGGCAGGAGGTAACATCCCCCCCCCCTTTTAGCGCAGGTAAAAGAGCTCTCTTTTGGTTCAGTTCCAGTATTGTGATTGCTGATATCTCACTAAAGTGGATCACTTACCTCTCATGTCGCTTAACCTATGACAGGATCCAGCCTTCCTGCATGAGGAAAGGATGCCATTTATTAATAAATTTAAAGGTTACTCCTACTCCCTCCACAGAGGGAGAGACAGAAAAGAAGGCAGAGATTTTAAAAATATTCTTAATAAGCCAGCACTCAATCAGTTGCATGGCAAGCCAGTTCCATGATATGCCATTTAATATATGTTTTTATTTTATTTTAATTGCAACTTTCCCCCAAGCTCCCAAAGAGGGGAATATGGGAGGAACATCATGATGATGATGATGATGATTTCTTTTCCTTTGACTTTAAAAGGAAGAGTCAGCTAAGTATGGTCACTTTAAGTGTGATATGGTTTCCTGCCCCAAAAGGCATTCCACACATCAAAGTGACCATGGGGTACACAGAAAGAGCCTCCTCAAAGATTGTGGTATTTTGAACCACAATTGGGCATACCCTGGTAGTGGCAAACTTGTGTTGCCGGCTACTCTATAGGTGAAAGGAACAGCTGAATGAACTCACTAACGTGTGCCTTCATTTTGGCAGTTTCATGGCTGGCACATGGACACAGAAGAAGAAAGTGACCATGTTTTGGCCCAATCCAGCCTGGACAATTTGGCTGTCTATCTACACCCTGAATTAATGCTGAGTAAGCAGAATAAGCACTGCTATCTAGTGCCAGCAATTAGTCTTGGCTATTTGGAGGGGGGGGGGAGCTATCAGTCTACCTTGTACTGACCCCCTCAGTTACTGATCACAAAACCTGAAATGGGATAGCAGTGTGCAAAATGTGCTTGGAAATAGCACAGTGATGACCATAGATATGCTAATTTGTCGACTCCCCCCTAGTGGTGGGCAGCCAAAAAATTACTAGCACACTATGGTTGGAGCCAACATCATGGGTGGAGCCGATGTCATGATGTCATGGGTGGAGCCAACATCATGACATCATGGGCGGAGCCAATGATGTGGGCAGAGCCAACGGGAAAAAAAACGATAAAATAAGTACACATAAAACTACAAATTAAAGAGACATAAAAATACATATATGATTTTTTTGAATAGTAGCCGTGTTAGTCTGTGGTTCAGGCATCTCAGAAAACAAAACAAAACAAACAAAATAAAATAAAATAAAAAACACAATAGCACTTTAAAGACTAACTTGTCTTGTGCTTGCTTGCCTGTCATCTTGCTTGACACCAACCCTTCTCCCGTCGACCTCCTGAATTTGGTATATAAAGAACATGCCTGTAAGTTTCATTCCTTGTCTGATGAAGTGGACTTGATCCACGAAAGCTAACAATAAAAATATAGCAGTTAGTCTTTAAAGTGCTACTGTGTTTTTTATTTTATTTTGTTTATTTTGTTTTGTTTTCTGAGATGCCAAAAATACATATAAATACACATAAAAACACATAAAATACACATTAATATAAATACACATTAAATACACACAAAACACATAAAAATGCACATTATTTACACATTAAAATACATCCACCCACCCCACACCCAAAGGTGAGTCACTTACCCTGGGGAGGAAGCTATAGGGAGCTTCAGGCTAGCAGCTTCTCTTCCTCCTCCCTGCTTGGGAGGACAACAAGGAGGCTGCGCATGAGCACCAAGCACTGTAGGTGACAACACCAAGTGATTGGCACGCATGTACAGCCCCCAAGGTGGTTTCCCCCAAAAGCTTCTGCCGGTTCTCCCCCCAAGCTGTGTGACTGGATAGCAGAGAAGCACTTTTAAGCTCTTACGCAGCGAAAGCCTTAGTGCAATAACACACACACATATGCCTTCAGTGGAAAGGTGCGCTTTACTTACAGTGAGGGGAAGACAGACATACACAGGACTATATACAACAGTCTCTCTCACTCCAAGCCCCACAGTAGGTAGACAGCTTGGATTCCTCTGTTGGCTCCAACTCGAGGAGCACTCAAAAGAGTCCTGGTGATCCTTTAGCAGTTCTTTCTTCTCAGTTGAAGAAAAAGCTCTCAACAGCATCACCTCCTTCAGTGTCTCAGTCCTTCTCAGTATATACTCTCCTTCAGAATAGACAACCTCCTCACAGATAATCTCCTCCAGTATGAAAACCTCCTCCATAGACCCTTCCCAGAGGGCCACAGTTATACCCCAGTGTTGCTGGGCAGATTATCTAATCAGCCACAGCTGGGCTGTTACAGGAGCACATGGACCAAGCATGCACAGCCTGGCAATCAGTTTGAGGCTCTATTATGGACACCTGTGTTCAAAACATATGGAGAGCTTTAAAGTTGTACTATTCCTCTGGGCAGCAATCTTTGTACAATACCCCCAAATGAAAAATGTCCTAACATGCTCCTCCTATTGTACAAGATGGAAGCCACAATATACAGGTCAGAATACATAAGCAATATATACAAAGACACAGTTACAGTACAGGATTCTTTACAATACACTCAGTTTCAGTATTTACAACATCAGCTTACACTCTTCACATGCCTATTGGCATCAGGAGGAAACAGTTTATTACCTTTTCTTGCACCTTTGAAATACCTTGGTCTCCTAGACCCACACATCCTATGCCTTTCAGATTCTGGCATACACACAGACAGGTCCCGAGGTGGGGATACCTCCCTGTCTAATTCTGCCTGCCGTGCACCCGACTTTGCACCTGGCAGTGCAGCTGCCTCCTCAGGGATTTCTGGCTTTGCTTTATCCATTAACACCACAGTGGCCTGATATCTATTAGGTGGCCTTCTAGTCTGACTGGACCTACGTGGCAGGACTCTATCAGGGGTATCTCCCCCAGACTCCCCAGAAATGTCAGACTCCTCTGACTCACCACTTATCTCTTCCTTAACCCCAGCTTCCCCATCAGTGGGACTTTTGCTAACGAGCTTGCTACTGCTGGGTTGAGGAACTGGCTTCTCTACCTCCTCCTCCTCAAACAGGAGTCCAGGAACGTGGACACTTTCCACATGCTCCCATCGGGAGTGCTCCAGGAACTTGGCACTCTTACTTCTTGTAACTTGGTTGGATTCTGGCATCCAAAACCTATACTCCCTATGGTTCGCCTCATACCCTATGAAGATCAGGTTGCGAGGGTGAGGCTGCCCCGGGATGCGTACCAGGGCAGGAGAGCCAAAGACTCGAAGATAGCCCAAGTTTGGCTTCCTTCCATGCCACCTGCTTGCAGGGATGTCTCCAATCCCAGAGTGATAAACATTATTCAGCAGATGGTTCGCACACTTAATAGCTTCTGCCCAGAGTGTGCAAGGGAGACCTGCATCACTTAGCATGGCCCTTGTCGTGGCCTGCAGAGTTTGACCTCTCCTTTCTACAGTTGAGTTATGTTGAGGTCTGTGGTGGACTATCCCATGCTTCGCCAGGAAATCAGTGGTGGTTTTGTTTGAGAACACTGTCCCATCAGTAATCAGGGTCTTTACCTGTGTGTTTGCCTTGTTCTGGGCGAACCTTACCCATCTGGTTAAAGTTGAACAGATCTCACCCTTGGACCTTAGCAAATACACAAACCCATATCTGGTGTGGTGATCTATGATGCACAGGGCATACCTTGAGCCACCAGGGCTTGGGCTCATAGGACCTATTAATTCAGCAGACACCACCTCTAAGGGCTGGGTAGTGCTAAAACCACCCACTCTACTTGCAGGAGTGACCATAGACTTCTCCTTACAAGGATTACAGCTCAGAAATCTGCTGCATGGTTTCACAGCTATGCCCTCAGTCAGATCAATGGTCCTTCTCAAGTCTCGGAAATTTACATGGCCCAACTGTCTGTGCATTAAGTGTATGCATTTGTCATGGGGGAGCTTGTTGCTAAATCCTTTATCAGCCAGATTCGCACTCAGTGTACGGGAGCCTAACACAAATAGATCATTGTGTAGTGGCACAGTTAACTCCTTTTCTTGTCCCTTAATGACACATTCCTTCCCCTGGAATGTCACTGAGTAACCCATTTTCAGTAGGGTCCTAACAGACAGCAAATTATACTTCATCTCAGGGATATAGAGCATTTCTAGCTCTTCACCCAAAGCTTCACATCTTACCTGGCCTTTACCCAGTGCACGCACACGTGACCCATTGGCTAACATGACAGTCTGGCTTGTTTTAGACATTTCAGTAAACATTTTCCTATTTTTACATATGGAAAAAGATGCACCAGAATCAATTAACCAGGTGCCAGGTTCAACATAAGTAAAAGCAGCTACAGAAAGATTAGCTGTCTTTCTACTTCTCTTATCCTTATCTGGGCTCGACCTTGCCTTACAGAACTTGGCAATATGCCCAGACTTCTGGCAACTAAAACATCTCTTTGCTACACACACAGTGGGAGGAGGGGGTGATTTGCTTCTACCACTTTCAAGAAGAACTTTTGGTTTTCTGAATTCCTTCAGAGAACACCTTAACCTGTCCTGCTCCAGTAAGCGACCTTGAACAGATGAGAAATTTAACTCACTCCTGGGCAAAATGTCCAAGGAGGACACATAAGCATCATATTCTTCCGACAAAGAACAAGCCCTTTGATTGTCATACTCAAGTCTGTCCCTTTTGTCAGTGTCCTCTTCATCCAGGGCTTCCAGCTTCTGGGGATTCTCAACAATGTCCCAGAGCCCTTCCTTGCGCAGTAAAGAACAAGTTTGTTTCAGCAAGACGCTGCAGCAAATCACTAATTGAATGGAGGTGCTAAACCATATCTCCACCAGGCTGGAGGCGTAACCTAAACAAACGTCTGGTGAGAGATATTTGGGAACCGACTGAGTCCCTTACATATAATTGCTTAAACCTCTGCCAACATGTGGCAGCTGAACTCTCCCCTCTCAGATATGTTAACTGACTCTCAGCTACAGTTAACCCAATTATTGCCAAAGCCCTTTGATTGTCATACTCAAGTCTGTCCCTTTTGTCAGTGTCCTCTTCATCCAGGGCTTCCAGCTTCTGGGGATTCTCAACAATGTCCCAGAGCCCTTCCTTGCGCAGAAGCAGACTGCACTTGGTTGACCACGTCTGGTAGTTGGTGCCATCAAGCAGGGGCACCAGTGAGAGACTGGAAACAGCCATTCTTCCCTCACTTGCAGACTCACAAAACATGCAGCTGGCAGGGACACTCGAAGCGAAGTGGACGTCTTCTAGACCTCTGTTGGGGCGTCTGGTTGCGTGGGGGCGATGTCCTGCAGGCGATGAGTCCTCCAGGGAACACAGCTCCTCCGAACGCTGATCACGGCTCCACAGCTCGAGTCCAGGCACACAGCACTTCTGGGCTTGACAGGCGAAGACTCACGGGCGCAGTTAGGGCGTCGGGCGTAGCTGTTATGCGCACCCTGGGCCCATAACCCGTTATCAGGGATTCCCCTAGCGATATGTGTGGCTGGATAGCAGAGTAGCACTTTTAAGCTCTTACGCAGCAAAAGCCTTAGTGCAATAACACACACACATATGCCTTTAGTGGAAAGGTGCGCTTTACTTACAGTGAGGGGAAGACAGACATACACAGGACTATATACAACAGTCTCTCTCACTCCAAGCCCCACAGTAGGTAGACAGCTTGGATTCCTCTGTTGGCTCCAACTCAAGGAGCACTCAAAAGAGTCTTGGTGATCCTTTAGCAGTTCTTTCTTCTCAGTTGAAGAAAAGCTCTCAACAGCATCACCTCCTTCAGTGTCTCAGTCCTTCTCAGTATATACACTCCTTCAGAATAGACAACCTCCTCACAGATAATCTCCTCCAATATGAAAACCTCCTCCATAGACCCTTCCCAGAGGGCCACAGTTATACCCCAGTGTTGCTGGGCAGATTATCTAATCAGCCACAGCTGGGCTATTACAGGAGCACATGGACCAAGCATGCACAGCCTGGCAATCAGTTGAGGCTCTATTATGGACACCTGTGTTCAAAACACATGGAGGGCCTTAAAGTTATACTATTCCACTGGGCAGCAATCTTTGTACAATACCCCCAAATGAAAAATGTCCTAACAAAGAGGAATTAACTTCACATTTTATTTTTAGTTTAACAAGACCTTTGCCTGTTAACTTCACTGACATGGCAAAGCGTGAGTTTTGTCTCCATATTCTGTTATTCTACTGTTCATATCTGCAATCAGTTGTGGGAAGTGAAGATAAGGAACCATTTAACAGCACAGAAATAAGTTCTCGTTTGCAGCCTTGAATGATTTTGCATGCTCAAGAGCTTTTATTTGCAAAATGGCAAGGTTTGGCATGGAAATAGCTGCTTTCTGTCAGCTTCACCAGATTGCCCAGCTGTACCCACATCTGGCCATAATTGGCCTACACTTTAAGTTGGTATGGTAGCTCCAACAGGTACAAAATGCAACTGTCAGGCTTACTATGGGTACCATTTCTCTTGGCTCATCTCCGCTGGTTGCTTGTTGCATTCCATGGCAAGGTCAAGGTCTTCATTTTCATCTACAAAGCCATATATGGTTTAAGACTTTGTGGAGTGACTGCCCCATAGGAATCTTACCTGTAGTATTCCAGGCATCATTAATACATGTGGCCACTACAAGAGAAGCAAGAAGGAGTGTCATCAGGAAGAGAGCTTTCTTGATAATGGCTCCCTTATTGTGAACAATCCCCCTGTGGACATTTAGCATTTAGAACAATCATTGAAAACACTTTTATTTAGAAAAGCCTTTTCAGATATTCTTCCCCAGTAGGGGATTTATATACAGTATTATTCTTTCTGATATTATTATTATTGTATGGTGTTTTGCTTGCTACCACTTAGATCTGGAGTTTATGAGCTATGGTTTATTTGTTATGTTGTTTGATTTAATTTTGTTGTTGTAATATCACCCAGAGTTCATGCCAAGTCAGGCAGTGTACAAATATTAATAATGAATGAATAACTAACATGAATAAATAAGATAAAGAGTTAAGCTTTTAAAAAACTAATTCCAAACAGTTTTTAAAAATCCTAAGTTCTCTGCCTCTGCTAGATTGGGACATGAGGTTTCTCATGCTACTGATGACGCCATGTGTGCCCAGTGATGGGTTTTTAAAAATGTACTACCACACTGTGGGCGTGGCCTGGGGAAGCCCTGCGTTGACCCCGAGTTAGGACTACCGGTACTTTATTTCAAAACTTGGATGGGCAGAGGGGCCAGCCAGAATTTCTGCTACCAGTTCGTGCCACTGAGTGTGCCCTTTCACTGTGAAACTCCTGGAAGCTGGAGTCTTGGATTGGGCTCTAGACTAGGAGCCCTGTTTCTAGCCAGTTTGCAGCTGAGCAGGATCTTTGGGGACATCTGACCTTATTAGCACTTTAATACAGAATGAACAGAACCAACACTACTCAGGATATGCCCAACCGTAGACTTTGAGGGATGCAATAGTTTGCTTTTTAAAAAAAACCTAAAGAAGTGTCCTTGCACACCAGTAGCATAGCGTAGCGTAGGATTCAGCTGCCCGGGGCATAAGCCAAATTTGCCACCACCTGGTGGGGGGCTTGGACACTTGCTCCCGCTCCCGCTAGGGCTTCTGGGAATTGTAGTCCAACAACACCCATCTGCCCAAAAAGTGCCACCCAGGGCAGGCCACCCCCTGCCTCCCATGCTACGCTACTGTTGCACACATTACTTGTCCCCCCCCCAAAAAAAGGGGGGAAGGTAAAATTGGCCACATGAGTGCTCCAATAGTACTGAGGGGGCCATAAAAAGAGATCAATATGGCTCCTGGCATCTTCTACAGGGCACAGAAAAGACTTTCTGAGTCACTCCAAATTAAAAAAAATGTATGAAAAAAGATATACAAACAAAACATTAAGGGGGCATATCCTGGATACCCCACTTGTGCCTCTGAGGATGAATCATGGCCCAAAAAAACCTTCACTTTCCCAGAACTCTATATTTATTCTATTGTGGATTTTCCTTGCCTTATACGTAATTTGTACATTACGAATTCTCAATCTAATTTTCAGCCCAGATGCCAAAATTCTATTGTGCAAATTATCCCTGCCTAAGGGCAATGATGCCACCCACAGATGGAGATGACTGGCAATTAAGGAGTCCCTGCTTTCATCTTGAAACTTCAGGTGTTGGCTGAAATTAGTCTAATTGCAAACAAGTCAACCAGCATGTGGGATCAAAGCAGAAACTCTTTAACTGCCTCCAGTCTTTCATTGCCAGTGACATCATCATCCTTCCAGAAGTGCAATTTACTCAACATGTTTTTGGCCAGATAATCTTACTACTTTTTTTTTTGGCCCTTTGAATCTTTTTAAAGAGTTAAGGCTTTTCATTATTGTAATTTCTACTCATCCACACAGAATGTAAGTTGCACAGGTCAGATTTTCCTCTTGTATTTTAGTGGTTAAAACCACGGAAGTCCTGCCTTCCCCTTCCACCTGGCAATCTACAAGTGGCCCACCATGCTGCTGAGATGCTACATGTCACTTGCACTCAAGACTGAGAAGGAGCTTTTCAGCCCTCTTGGGTTTTTACTCTGTGTGGCATCAGTGCATTAATCAGAGAAATTAGGGTAGGGCAATCAAAACTAATATGGCAGTATAATACCATATGGTGGACAAAACTCCAACACTAAGCTGATATACCTTTGAAAATAAAACATTGTTTTATTTTGCTCTTCAAAATTAAGATGTAGAATTGCCTGAAACTGGTTTTTTTTTCCTGATAAACAAGCTGGTAAGGAACTTTTTCCTGAAACCTTAGCTGTCACTCCTAGGCTACACCTACCCATTTGAGGCATTTTAGCTCACAATTATTCTTCAAGTTCAAAGTGCCCTGGATGACATTCAAACAGCAACCAAAAAATGAAAACTATCCCATGATTACCTTTTTGCACTTGCTGGCTTGTGCTGTTCCATGTTGCACTATCAGAAGTAAAATGCTGAATGGCAAATGAAATGAAGGCATAATCAAACTCCAGCTTTTCTGAAAGCCTCTGAATCATATTAAATGATGCATGCACACTCTGATTACACAAGGGCAGCTTCTTGTGCCAAGATGGACTCCTTGCTTTGAACTTAATAAGTGTTTCTGATGGGGTTGGACATCATAGAGAAGCAGCCGTCTCGTTTCATAGGCAGAGAATGACAATGAGATGTCATAAAACACATCTGGATGTGCCATCAGTCATGTCCTACACCCCATAAACCTAGCATGCTGCCCTCAGGTCTGTCCCAAATGATTGTCCCATTGCAAGTGCTGACTTAAGAGCCAAATGCCAGTTGGGATGGATTTTCTGTTTTGCATCAGACATTAAAACATCTTGGCTTGGTCTACATCTTTGTCCTGTACCCAGGGGTGAATTTAGTCCCAGGAATAGCAAACAAAGGCTTACCAAAATTGAAGGTAAACTAAGTGCTGGAGATCCAAGTCAGGTTAGTCCAAGAATCACACATAACAGAAAAACTCCACAAGCATAGTCAAGCAGTCCAGATATCACACGTGCCAAGGAGTCAGCTGCAGAGACAGTGTCCCATTAAAGACACCTTCCCAAATGGGGGTCTTGGCCTGCCTGAGGCAATTGGCCAGCTACTTGGAGAGCTCATGTGCAAGCCTTGGCCCACTCATCTCCCCAGGAGGAAGAGGGAAGGAAAGTTTCAACTCTTGAGGAAACCTCTTCTCCTGTGGAGGAGGCTTTTCTCTCTAGCCAAGCACTTGTTTTTGTAGCCTCTTTCTGGACCTGTGTTTTCAGCCTGTGTGCTCGTTGTTCTCATTTGGGCTTCAGTCTTCTGGTGGCTTATAGACAGAGGTAACAAAGAATTGTGGGGTCTGGATGGTGAGAATCAGTGTCATTTGTTTCTATCAAGATATTATATTGAGGCCAGATCTAACAAAAATTGCACTCCCATGCTGGTCATGCGGTCTCTCAGTCACTTGTTCCATTCCAACCACTTTGGGTCTGTATCTTGTTGTCCCCTGATGTGTTTCCTGGAGCAGAAGTATGCCACATTTGTATTTCCTGCACATGTCTGCTAGGAGAACAATCTCATTACTCAAAATTCCCTCAATATTTATTGAGATCATTGTTAGGATTCGTCTTGACAAAGACCTTTCTGGTGGATTCATTCCTCAGTTCCTTTGGTTTGATCTGGTGTTTGAAAAATTAGCTGCCCGGGTTGCCGCCCAGGGCATGCCCAATTGTATTCACAATTGTTGAGGAGGCTCTGTGTACCCCAAGAATAATCCTGCAAAGAAAGAGAATGTTGGTATGTGAAACAGATTCACAAACACTCCCTGATCCTGTGAAGCCATGAATTTATGAAATAACTGTCAACTTCATTGAAGAGGTGTATATTGTCAGCCCTTAGCTACATTATTGTCCACTAGCCTTTGTCACTTGGGGTGGTTTTATCTGTCTGCCTAGTGGTAGCATTAGTCCTGCCCCCAAGCATGAGGGCTGTGTCTCTAAATTTATCTACCCATTCTAGAAAAATGAATAGGTGAGATGGGGAGGTAGACTGCTGCAGGTTAGGCTTAAGGGTATGACTACATGGGAATGCTGTATCAGAATGATTTTGCTTTGCTTCAATTTGATTTGAAGCATTTTAACCATTTAAATAGTACTGTATGGTGCTATGGAATGTTTTGGGAGCTCACAGTTTACATTCGATGCTGATATGATTGGCTTTCCACCAACACACCCTTTCCTTCCTTCCTCTACTCCTGTTTCTGTCATGGTAGTGATAAGGTAACAGGGGGAGCTACTGCTAAACTCAGATTTAGGTAAAGATAAAGGTCACCCTTGCTCGACAGCCCGTCGTATCCGATTCTAAGGTGTGGCGCTCATCACTGTTTATAGCCGAAAAGCCAACGCTGTCTGCGTTTGCAGACATTTCCATGGACACTTGGCAGGCATGACTAGACACTGGATTGCACAGAATGCGGTTTGCCTTCCCACCGAAGTGGTCCCTATTTATCTACTTGCGATTTCTTGCTTTTGAACTGCTAGGTTGGCAGGAGCTAGGACAGAGACAGAAGCTCACTCCATCACACAGCATTCAGGTCTCAAACTGCCAGCCTTCCAGTCATCAATTTCAGCGTCTTAACCACTAAGCCACTGCAGTCCCTTCAAAACTTAGATTTTCAAAGAAACTTTTTTTTTAAAGGAGGATGCTCAGAGGAGAGGACACAGGCTGGAGTTTTGCATATGTTCCTTCTCTGGGGAACTAGAGCCAGCAGTGAGGGGAAGAGAGAAGTGGCTGGGAAGCTACAGACACAGGCACACATGCTCACTGGAGTGGGAAAGGGGGCTGGGAAGCTGCAGATCCATGTGCACAAGCAAGCAAAAGGTCAGTAGGGCACCTTCCTATGGGTCCTCTTCACACAGTGATGGAGGCACAGGCCACAAATGCTGCAATTTCTTATTTTCTATTTCTCATATTTTCTGGCCCCCATTTCCCCTCCTCCTCACTCCACTCTTGCACTGCTTCTTCCATTTTTTTGCAGCTTGCATTTCTCTTTCCAGTCTTTCTCCTCTTCTTCCCTACAAAACACTCCCCCCCCCCCCGGCACCAATATCCACACAGAAAAAAGCCTTTTCAAATCATTCAATCAAAAAAATAGTAAGGGCTTGCAATCTAGATGGCAAAAAAAAACTCCAAACAACTATTTTACAAGCAGAAAGCTCTAAGTAGATTCAATTCAGCGCTTCTGTCATGTGGGCAGCAAAAAAAAAAAATCCCTTCAAATCCACCCTTTTTAAAAGCCGACCAAATCCCAAGGTATTTTATTATGTAGTTAGTCACTAAGTTAAGACTTTAGATAACTCATTTGGAGCTATCTAATGTCTTCCACTAAAGCCACATTTACTTATTCCTCCTTAAGGATTTACACTGCAGCCTTTCTCTTCTCTTTCCTAATCTTCTCTTGCTCTACGAACCCCCAATTAGAAGAGGATAAACTGTAGGTAATTATGGGCGGAAATAGACGAAGTACTGCCATTGCAATTAAGACATTAAAAATTATTTCCCCAGAACTCAGTTTAAATCTTCCATGTCAATGAAAAAAAAGTCCAAAAGAAGCTTGTAGCATTTCCCAGTGACCGCCACCAAATTCTGCAACAGCCTTATAGTAGGAAAAACAAATGGTTTTTGCCTCTTAAGAAAGCTCCACTTCTAATTGCAAAGCTAGCACCATATACAAAGTGGCCTTAAGTCTTTAATGCCTGAAGTCTTGTGTCTAACTCACTTTTTAAATCCTATTTTTTTATTTTTTTTATCTTTCTTTATGGTAAGCAAAGCACAGTAAGTTGTTCATCCATCCCCTTCTTGTTTTGAACCTTGCCTGAAATTTAGCTACACATTCATAAACCTTCTCACTTAGCATTGAATGAAAAATGTTGGCCTTTGCTACACTTATTCATTATAAAAAACATTTTTAGAAGCCATTGATTTTTGCTTATATCTCTCACTCCAACCTATTGATCTTATTAGTCTTCTATAATTCAAGCTAAATTAGCTGTCATTGAGTGGAGGTAATTTGTTATATGTCAGCTTCTGGGTAGCCTTCATTGATTGGGTTTTCCTCCCTGCCCTGGGAAACCAGAGCCAAAACTCTTTATGTGGTCAAATACACATCTTTAATGGATATATATACTCTGCTTCCTCAGAAACCTGCCAATTGAGCTACTGGGTGAAGGATTAGACAGGCCATTTTGTTTTGGTTTTGGGGTGTTTTTTTTTTTTACAAAAGAGGTATTCCTCTTCTCTTTTTCTTAGAGGAGAGAGACAAAGTGCACACTTTAAGATGTTGTTGATGAAAAGCTTCATCTTTCTTCACCATTTGGCAATGCAATCCAAGGACTGTAATTCCCCCACCCACCCACTGAAACCACCACTCTCTTAGGTTAAAGGTAAAGGTTGCCCTTGCTCGGAAGCCAGTCATAGCTGACTCTAGAGTTCAATGCTCATCTCTGTTTATAGCCAAAGTATCATTTCACTAGTTTTTGTGGACATGCGGCAGGCATGACTCTACACTGGAGTGCACTAAATGCTGTTTGAGAGATGTAAAAATAGGAGCCTCCCTGAAAATGTTGTGACCAAATACTGGAGCTTCTTTCAACGGTCCTCTCAGGGTTGGCCCTCTCTTTCAGGCAGAAGGAGGCAGTTGTGTGAGGAAATGGAAAGCCAGGAGCAAAGCATGGTGGCCCCAATAGAAAGATTCACATCTCCTCCCACAGTTGTGGCTGCTCCCACTTTCCAGGACTGATGAGGTCCCAAGTGCCTGGCTCTGAGATGTCCTTCCACAGATCCAACCTTCTTCTGAGAGAGTGGTGGAGGGTACACAGCATCAGTATGTAATAGTGGGTGGGCATGAGGTGAAATGACACCACTTGTGTTGATGAATGAGCTGAGGGGGATGGCAGGAGGGGGAGTAGCTGCAGGATCACTCCTCCCATTTTAGGCAGTGGGGCAATTTGGGTGCTGTTGGTTCTCCCTCTGTTGACTTATAATTGCAGACTTGAGGAAAGCCCTCAGGGACGTAATTGGCTCTGCACCGTAATGGTTCAAGCAGCCCTGTCCTCAAAGAGAATTGACATGCCTTCTCCAGAACACATATGTATATTGAACTGTTTCTCCCAGAATCTGAACCTAATGTGACCAAGAGAGAGAGAAAGAGAGAGGTGGACTCAATGGTGCTTCCTTCTGACTCAGATGAGGAAGCAAGGAAGAAAGTGTCCTCACAAATACCAAAATGGACTGAAGCTAACTAGGTTTCAGTAAAGAAAAGTTGATCTTCTCAGAGATGATTGACAACTTTAAAATACAAACTCACAGGTCTTTCATAAGTGAATCAAAGCTATCTCAAATCAAGCATCGTTTTCCAAAATGTATCCAACTTGAATACACTCTGGCACTTCTCAGAAAGGTTTTTCCCCTCCTCCTGGATTGGCTTTCCATCTCTTTTCTATTTTGTTCTTTGTATTATTACTTCTTGACTTCACAGGTTCGACATGCAGAAGATAATGATCTCTAACCAAATTTCAAATTCAAATAACCTTTATTGGCATTACGACCAGTACTACAGAGCAAAGAGCATTGCAGGTAGTTGATACAACAAGGTGTGGTACAAATAAAACTACAGTAATACCTTGGATAATGTTTACCTCGGATAACGCTAAAATCGCATAACGTTAAGTAATCTGGGGAGGAGAATCGGATCGAATCACGTTAAGCTCCTATGGGATGGATCGGATAACAACCGCTAAAGCCTGTGCGGTTACAATGTATCTCTATGGAGCTTTAACATTATCCGATCCATCCCATAGGCTTTTAACATGGATCGGACAACACTAAAAATCAGATAACACCAAGACTTGTGGAACCAGGTCTTAGCGTTAACCGAGGTATTACTGTATAAGGAACATGGGATCAACTGCTCCTACCTCTAGGGTGCACACACACAGGCACACACACACCAGTGGCTCAGTGAGTAAAAGCACTGTGCTTGGAGACCAAAAGCATAGGGTTGAGTTCCCCAAGAGCTGCACGATAGGGAACATGAAAGGAGCCTCATTCAGACATCCCCTGCAAAAATCCTTTCAACCCAGAGTAATCTCTGATACCAAAACACACACACACCTCCAGGGTAGAGTCTAGTAGCACATATTAAAAAAGCAGCCACTCTATCCATAAAATCAGTCAAGTCATTGTTTAAAAGAAGCAACTGAATGAATCTGGAAGTCCATTGAAACTTCTCAAAAAGGGGTTTAAATTTTTAAAGTGGATTTCTTCATAATATGGGTAATAGAAACAGACATGGATAACTGGATCTCTAACCAAAGATCAACAGTAAGCCAAAATACAACATTTAGGATTTAATAATAAATATAAACAATTTCAAGTGTTAAGCAGTTACATTGCTAGGTAATAAGATACGGTAATGGAGTAGACCATACAGCCAGCAACTCAACGCCGAGTGTTGTACAGTGGTAAGTAACCTGACTCCCTAAAGGGGCAAACAGCTACGGGCAGATGAGCCCTTTTAGGTAGGGTAATGATCCTCTCAGTGGAGGAAATGCCACTGGAAACCATCATATTTATTTATTTATTTATTCACATTTGCTATCCCGCCCCAATCGGGTATACCCGACTCTGGGCGGCTTACAAGATAAAATGTGATCATAAGCTAAACCAATATTGGGCCCAACAATAAATTGGGCAGAGGAGAAACTCTAATTTCCAACGGTCATGGAGGCGGAAGAGGCCATGCCAGATGGACCAGCTGTGAAGGTGCACCTTGATAATATCCTCAAGGCTGCGGCAGTCCATTGCAGTTCTGGTGTTAAATCCTGCATGTCTCATTTTATATGTGCCGCAGGAGATGGCTACGAGATCATAGTGTGTGGGTCACTTCATGGCAAGCTGGGATCCACCTTAAACCAACTCACACCAATGGCATTTTTCCTACTTCAGGAAAAAATGCCTTCTCGGATAGGAGTTGCAGCTGACAAATAAGTATTCAACCTCGGTTTTATTATTTTCCTTATTTCCTGCCTTCCCCTGTGCTAATCTACCACAAACAGTAGAACTGTAAAGTCTGATTATTACTGATTATCCGGCGGAAAGAGGACTTTTAAATTACACTGGTGTTCTGGGAAGCATCCTCATTCCTGCTTTTGTGTGGGTGGAATCACACAATTGTGCTGTCCTGCATTCTCCATTTACTAAACCAGGGGTTCCCAATCTTTTCAAGCTGGGGGCTGGGTCATGCTCTTTCATTCATTCACTCCATTTTGCCCTGACTATGGAGGGTGGTACTTTTGTCCTAACAGCTTCACAGGGATAGCCATTTTATTTCTTGAATGCCCTTGGAGGGATGGGGGTCACATGAAATGATGCTGCAGGCCGGATCCAGCCCATGGGCCTTAGATTGGTAACCTCTGTACTAAACCAAAAAAACATTTCCCCAATAGGTTTTAGGAAGAAGACCAACTAGATGTTACAAACCTTGGGAGAAATAATACAAGACAGAATGTCTGAGACACCTTTTCCTATGTCTTGACATAGGAGTGCAACAACCAAAGCTCGTAGAGATCTTGGGAACTGTTTTAATTAAGTAACCTTTTCAACCTCTGTCTAACCTCTCTGTGTAATAAAATGCAGAAAAAGTGTTCTTTTGGCAGCTTTTACCACTACAGCACTGTAGGTGTGTGTGTGTTTTTAAAGCACACCATGAAATTGTAAAGATGGGACTTGCATTCCCACACGATTCCTGAATGCATAGGAACATATTTCCACCTGGTACCGGGTTACTTCTCACACCCTTTGCAGCTGCTTTGAAGCAGCCACATATAAGCTACTCAGTTCAAGGTATTGCATCCTCGGAAAGGAGTGTACAAAGAATTTTAGAACTACAGCACATCAAAAAGGCCTCTGAAATGAAAGCTGGCCTAGATTCTTTTTGCTGCAGTGCATGGAAAAAGCTTACACTGCTTTTTCCATGCACCTCTTCTTTGCCATCTCAAGCAACAGCTGTTCTGCCCCCTTTGGCTGTACCAGTGCTGTCATGAAACATAACATCTACCCTTGGTACCTATCGAGCAGTCAACTGCGAGAGCCAGTGTCAAATAGGGTTACCCCTGCTTAATTCTAGAGTCCAAAAAGGCAGCCAACAGAAAGAGAAGAAGAAACAAAACAAAACAGGGGCCCTTTGGTCTGATATTCTACTCAGCATTTTCTTCCTCCTCCTCCTGATTTCTCCTCAACCTCGAAATATGCAGGAATCTTTCGGATCCAAAATAGAAAAGGCGCCTTTTCTGTTTTGATTAACAAGAGAGTCTTCCTGGGAGATATTAGCACCTGCTTCTTCTCAGCAACTGGCTTGTTTAATTTATCCCTATCATAATAGCAGCTAAGATAAAGAAATCTCCTCCAGCAGTTCAGTTTCCTTCACCTCCCTCGGCACACACCTGAGTACCACACAATGGCAACGCCATTGCAAAAGGGGACTTATTGAATTCTTCAGCTTGTGACATCTTGGAATATGGGGCCGTGAGAGGCATTTGTTGAAAATGCCAGCATTTCTCTGCCGGGAAAGAATCGGCCTTCAGAGTAATAAGGGACACACACCTGCTAGTTCCCTCCACACACTGCCTCCTTTATATCCCTGGCTCCAGGAGGAAGGGATTGTGCAGCTCATTGTTATGTACAAAAGCACAAACCAGCAGTGTTCACAGCCTGGGTCTTCTACACCCACACATGATTTGACAGGCATCTCTCTCCCTCTGGTGCTGCGGGAGTAGGAGCAGCCACGCAGTAGGAATTGAATCCTTAGGGCTTGTCTGTAGGAAGTGTCTCGGTTGTGTAAAATATTCTAAAGTTTGTATATTGGAAATGCAGGTTTATCATGTCAGTTGACATACTTAACACCACAGCTGGTTCCCTACGGAGGCCCTTTAAAGCCAGCTGTGTTCAGTAACACCATGCGTTCTACAACCAGGGAGCCAGGAGAGAATTCAGTGATACAAAATGGTGAGACTGGAATGGTGAACATGAAATTTGGGGGAACAAGACAAGAATACTGGTGAAAACATTTGCCCACAGTCTAGAATACTGCGATTTCATCCATTAGTGATGATCCCCAAAATGTCATGTTATATTCATTTACTATTGATTTATTGGTTTTCCCTTTATCGCAATATTTCGCCAATGACCTTGTTGACTCACCTCCCTCTTCCCTACCTTTTCCTCACAAAAACCATGTGAAGTAGAACCGGAGTCACCTGTGAGATTCTTTGGGGGGGGGGCTAGAACATAGATTGTGCACTCCCACTTAAACAATAACAACCTTTCTCCAAGATCCACCATTTTGGCGGCAAAAGGTCAGTCAAGAACAACAGTAGGAAGTATCTCCAGAGATTCAGTGCAGTATAGATTCATCCTTTGGAACCAAGGATGGCCACTCTCAAAACAAAGAAAGTGGCCATTTCATTTCCTCACACAATTACCTGACAACGGAAGCAAGCTGATGACAACATTCTTTTAGTGTATACTTATTTTAAGAAAATACATTCTGATTGCCTCTAAGAAGTTGTATAGCTTCAAAAGATAACTTGCTGAATGCTAAGAGAGTTTAACTAGTGTGTAATCATTCCTCGCTAGAGACAGAGAATAAAATTTTCAGTAAGGGAATATAACATTTTTCTGCTGTGTCTAAGCCAGCGATTCCCAACCTTTTTATGCCGTGGGCCAGACCACACACCCCAGACAGCTGAGCAGGCCAGACCACACACCTCAGAAGCAGAAGCAGACACATTTATGGCTGTCATAAACATGTTTATGACAGCCACAGGCACATTTACAACTGACGTAAATACATCCACTTGAATTGCACCCGGAGACATACTGGCAACCAGTGCAGCTCCTGAAGCAGCGGTGAGGCACGAGCATAATGCCCACACCCCATCACTACCCGAGCAGCCGCATTCTGGACCAGCTGCAGCCTCCGAATGGTCAACAAGGGCAGCCCCATGTAGAGCGCATTACAGTAATCAAGTCTGGAGGTGACCAAAGCGTCTGTGATCATGAGCAAGGAGTCCTGGTCTAGGAGTGGGCGTAACTGGCGTATTACACGGAGTTGTGCAAAAGCCCTCCTGGCCACGACTGCCACCTGCTCTTCGAACAGTAGTCGTGAGTCCAGGAGGACCCCCAGATTACGTACCGGGTCTGTTTGGGGCAAAACTGCCCCATCCAGAACCAAAGATGGCTATCCTTATGGTGGAGGCCTGTGGGTATGGGCTTGCTGTTGTCTCCACTGTTGCCAACCTCCTGGGCCCTCTGTCTCTCCCCCCATCCCACTACAATGCTGCTTATGACTGTGCAAAGCTTCCCTTCTGGGATGAAACCTATGTTTTGGAGTAGAGCCAGGGAGGTGAGTGTCTGGCCGGTTGTGGTGGTGTTTCTCGGTGAGAACTGAACTATCACTTGGATCTGCTCTCCATCGACTGCCTCTCCATCCATCTTAGTAAAGGTCTCCCTTGCTTGATGGTCAGTTGTATCCAACTCTAGGGAATAATGGTTATTTCTGTTTACAAAGACAAAAAGAGCCAGAATTGTCTGTGTCTGCAGATGTTTTCATGGTCATGTGGCAGTCATGACTAGACACCGGACTCCATCGAATGCTGTTACCTTTCCTGCCAAAGCAATACCTATTTATCTATTTGTAATTTCTTGCTTTCAAACTGCTAGGTTGGCAGGAACAGAGACAGGAGCTCACTCAGCACTCAGGTCTCAAATTGCTTAACTGCCAACCTTCCAGTTGACAAGTTCAGCGTCTTAGTCACTACGCCACTGCAGACACACCATTTTAGGTTAGCTCACATGCAGTGCTCAAGCGAACACCAGTGCCAAATTGAGCAATGCATATGGTGGATTCTGAGGATCAAAGGTAGAACTAGATGGCCCAAGTGTCTCAGCCTGGATTGGGCTAGACAAAATTGCTTTAAATGCAATACATCGTTTAGGTCAGTTCTTGCAATTACTGACCACACTGCACCTTGAGCAACCCTGTTTTGTCTCATTTTAGAACCATCTTCTTTCCCTGAGGGACTGTGGTGGCTCAAGTAGTTAAGACACTGAACTTGCTGGCTGGAAGGTCGGAGTTCAACTTCCAAGTACTGGACAACAGAGTGAGCTCCTGTCTCTGTCCCTGCTCCTACTAACCTATCAGTTCAAAAGCAAGAAATTGCAAGTGGATAAATCGGGACCACTTTGGTGGGAAGGCAAACAGTGTTAACGTGCATTCTGGTGTTGAGACATGCCTGCCAAATGTCCACGGAAATGTCAGCAGACACAGACAGTACTGGCTCTTTGACTATAAACCGAGATGAGCACTGGACCCTAGAGTTGGATACGACTGGCTTTTGAGCAAGAGAGACCTTTACCTTTACCTCTTTCCCAGGAAAATAAAAAAGTGAAACTAAAAACTGCATTGCCTAAACCACTTCACACCCTTGAGAAACAGAAAGCTGCAAGACAAATGTACATCTGATCACACCCTTATACTCAACAGAAAGGGAATGTGTATTTTCTCCAGTGTACCAATATTCTCTCCTACAATGGGATTTCCTCAGACATATTGCCTTGACAATGAAAATTGTAAATTAAGACTAATCACACACGGAAAGCATGCTAAATGGGGGAAGCCAAGGTGAGAGAAACCATCTGTTGTGAGAAACAGGTGCATTTGAACATTTGAGGGAGCACCTCGTCTAAAAGGAGCCCAGTTTGTAGTCTAAAATGATGGGGTGGCCAAGAGAGAGTGGATTAGGAGCAGCCTGGCTTTGAAAACACCTACTGCCTGCTAGGAGAATTTGTCTGCCCCATGAAACAGATGGGCCTTTCTCAGCTCCTGGGCTAGCAGCTCAGTGGTGGGATGTCAAAAATTTTACTACCCCACTGTGATGTCATCACAGTGTGGGCGGAGCTAACATCATGACATCATGATGTGGGCGGGGCCAAAGAAAAAATTAAAATAAAAATAAAATAAAAATAAGCGCGCGCGTACACACACACCTCATCCTACCCACCCACAGTAGCACTATACATCAATATAGGTAAAGGTATTAAATACATATTAAAATACACACAGACACACCACATCCAAAGGTGAGTCACTTACCCTGGGGAGCAGGCTATAGGGAGCTTCAGGCTAGCAGCTTCTCTTCCTCCTCCCCACTTGGGAGGACAGCAAGGAGGCCATGCATACACGCCAAGAACTGTAGGCGCGCATGCACACCAAGTGCTTGGTGTGCATGCACAGTGGGGGAACCAGTGAAAAGGTAAGCCCTGAAGGTGGCTCCCCACAAAAGCTGCTACCGGTTCTCCGGGACACTGGGAAACATTACTAGCGGTTCTGGCAAACTTGTGAGAACCTGTTACATTCCATCACTGTAGCAGCTCCTCAGTGGTGCAATGGGTAAAAGCACTGTGCTTGAAGTCTGGAAGGACAGAGATCGATTCCCTGAGAGTTGCACAATGGAGGAAATGCAGGCATCCCCTGCAAGATCCTTTCAACCCGGAGTAATCTCTGACATGAAAACACACACAGCTCCTGGGCCCTCAGTAGCTGCTCTTAAAGTCAGTTCTCCCTGCAATTCTGTGGCTTGCAGTCTTTTGGTCCAGACATGTAAGTAATTTGTTTTTGTTTATTTTAAATAAACAAGACATTACTAAGGTATATTACAACTGTAGAGTAAGCAAGGGATAATTTCATCCCTTTGATGGTATAACTGTAACTTCCCTTTTAGTAATCTTTTTAAGCTACAGGTTATATATCACCTCACCGAGGAATGTCTTGTACTGGCTCACCACATAATCATTTTTTAAAAGAAAAGTAGCTTAAAAACAGGTTGCTAATTTTGAAAAGTACTAAGAAAAAGATATGAGTTCTCCTTTCAAAACTGCAGCTGTAATGGCCAATAGCTAATTATTTACTCCATGGAATGGTAACTTAACTAATTACTTTTGGGGGAGTGCATTTGCCAGCTCTTCCCTGAGGTCACCTTCTGATCAATGAATGATTCCTGCCCACTCATTGCTGCTGCCTTATAGCCAAGCGGCATTGGCTTCTCTCCATTTCTCCTCTCAAAAGTGTTCCTCCACAGCTCCGCCCTTATATTAAGCCTCCAAAATATGCATTAACTTTAAATTTAATATGAGAGAGAGAAAGAGTCACCGGTCTGCAAATAGCACAGATGTATTTTTTAAAAGGTTATTAGGTACAGCGGTTGAATGCTTGGTGTCTGTGATTATCTTCCTTCTGGGCACTGGTAACTTCACACATTTTACAATGTTCACTTCCTCTCTCCCTGTAATGAGCAGGGAGTCAATCCTCTGAATTCGACTAGAGGAAGACCCTTCACTCCCCCTTTTATTCTGTCACCTTTCTCCCAAAGCTAGCCTAACGCCCTTGCTGCTTCAATGTGTTAAAATTTAGGGCTAAGGAAATCTTCTCTAGCTTTCTCCATTGTTCTCCATTCCAGATGTTAACCCTTTCCTGGGAAACGGAGCAGTCCTGCAGCCATCTTTAAGTCAATACCTAATTTCTGGTGCATTACACTCCTTCCCTTTCTCCTTCTGTCCCTCCAGAGTGGGGCCTCTCCTCCTTCCCAAAGTCCTGTGGTTCTGCTGTTGCATTAGCAGCTTCTCAGATGCCTTAAGCAATCTTTTTTTTATTTCTCTAGAGTCGTGGCTGAAGCCAACAGTCCCATAATAAATTAATGAGATCTCTGTGACGCTCCCCACTCAGAAGGTGCAGGTTTAAAGGTTATTAAAAGTGCCAACCTTCATTTGAGCAGAAAGCAGAAGGCACACAAACTAAAATAAGCCCTTCCCGAACACATTGGAGCTCCCACGAGAACCAAGACGAGAGTGGCAAACCTCGTCTTTTGCAAGGATCTCAGGTTTCCTTGTGCCACCACCATCTGGTTAGTTGTGGAGTCCTGGCATAACAGTCCCTGCCAAGAGGTTTTTGGAAGATCCATCTCCTCACAACAGAGCACTTTTGCCACTCAACTTAAAGAAGCAAGCAAATGTAATCTCTATAGAGTTACAGAATCTGGTATCTCAAGAGATAGATATGGTTGATGGATTGCACAGTTTTAAAAGAAGGGAAACAGACTGTTTTTATTCCACCCAGTTTCTGAGGAAATAAAGCTTTGTATATCAGTTGTTGGAGACAGAAGGTATGGGTGCACTCATCTTGGGAAACTTCCCATAGGCCAGGGGTCAGCAAACTTGGCTCTCCAGATGTTCTTGGACTTCAATTTCCAGAAGCCCTGATCAGCAGGTGTACTGACTTGGGCTTCTGGGAATTGAAGTCCAAGAACACCTGGAGAGCCAAGTTTGCTGACCCCTGCCATAGGCCACTAGTTACCCACTATGCATATAGAACAGGGATGCCCAAACCTTTCAGGCCACGGTCTGGTCACATGGTTCAGTTGGCCGGTCACGTGGTTCACCAGGCTGATCAAGTGGTTCCGCCCACCGGAGGCGGAAGAAAAATGCACCTTGCAGTCTGTTTTGCAACAGGATGAGATAGGTTTTAAGCTGCCATTTTCTCTGCTTATACCAGGGGTGCCCAAACTATGGCCTATAGCCCGGATCCACTCACAATGCCAATTCATCCAGCCCACACCGCCCTCATACAGGCGTGTTTTGCTTCCACTTCCGGGAGCAATGAGAGTGGGCTGGGCCAGATGAATTGGTGTTGGGGGGCAGATCTAGCCCAGGGGCCATAATTTGGGCACGCTGATATCAGCTAGAAAAGCCTTCGGGTTTAGCCAATAGGGCTTTTCTTGGATTCTTTAAAAACTCTGGAATTGCTTTTGCTACAGAAAAAGAATGTTCCTCTAGTTAGGGATGGGTATCGTTTCTCTAGTTTAGAGAGAATAAACAAAAAACTCTCTCTTCCGACAGTACAAAACAGTGACTTATCCAAAAGCCCTGCTTCCCAGTAGGAAGACAACCTGCTGGCGCTATTAATATTTTACAGAGAGTAGTCCGTGTACACAGTATACAATCAGAACTGAAGTCTCAATTTCCAAAGGGCTTTGGAAAGAAGAACAGATGGAGATAGGCAACATGAAGTATCAAGGAAAATGTGAATACATTTTAGCTAATGACACGGAGGTTAAATATACCGGCCTGCTGTAGTGATGAAATAAAGCCGCTGACGTCTTCTTGTTACTCTTGCTGTTGCTGTGTTCTAGCTGAAAGGAAAGGGGGAAAGGGGTTGACAATGTGTCACTGAGCAAATCCACTTTCCGTTTTCACTTGGATGAGTGGCTGTTTCTGTGAAGAGAAATGGAGTGGGAGTAGTACCCGAGTGGGTATGACAGCAATGAGAGAGAGAGAGAGAGATTGGCCATCTTGTGTGTGTCAGTAAGAAGCAAGTCTTTCGTCAAAGAGACAACAAAGTCACGTGGAGAAATGGCAGACCCTTGGACACATAACAGTAGGAAATTCAGAACTGTGGAGCATTCAGATAGGAAACTGCTAAATGTTATTAGTATGCAGTCTGCTCATCTGAAGTTTGGGTGATGCTTCCTGTGACAAATGCCTATAGGCACACTCTCTTATACAGTAATACCTAGGATAACGCTAAGACTTGGTTCCACAAGTCTTGGTGTTATCCGATTTTTAGTGTTATCCGATGCATGTTAAAATCCTATAGGATGGATCGGATAACGTTCAAACTCCATAGAGATACATTGTAACCACACAGGTTTTAGGGGTTGTTATCCGATCCATCCCATAGGACCTTAACGTTATTCGATCCAATTCTCCTCCCCAGATTACTTAACGTTATGCGATTTTAGCGTTATCCGAGGTAAACGTTATCCGAGGTATTACTGTATAGGATAATTCAGTTTTTGCTTGTTAGCTATCAGGTACACAATTATTTCTTAGCAGGAATGTCTTTCCTTCTGCATTGCTATAGATCAGGGGTGGCCAACTGTAGATCTCCAGCTGTTCTTGGGCTTCAATTCCCAGAAGCCCAAGTCAGCACTCCTGCTGATCAGGGCTTCTGGGAATTGAAGTCCAAGAACATCTGGAGATCTACAGTTGGCCACCCCTGCTATAGATGATCTTAGATGTCTGTTACTTCAGTAGTTTTTCTAGATTAAGCTTTTACAGATATTCTAAGGAAATGGTGGTGAACCTTGGCACTCCAGCTGTTCTTGAACTTCAATTCCCAGAAACCCAGGTAGTCCAGGTGTTCTTGGACTTCAATTACCAGAAGCCCAAGTCAGCACTCCTGCTGATCAATGCTTCTGGGAACAGAAGTCCCAGAACCGCTGGATTGCCAAGGTTCACCATCATGGTTCTAAGGTATAGCAGTAGAAAACCCTTTAGAAGGCTGGCCTAAATACATCTGCAAATCTAAGCATTCCCTCCACCAAAAGGGTTGGACTGTTGGATTTTGGACTGTTCAAGCTAGAAACAGGTACTAGTGCAGTGGTGGTGAACCTTGGTACTCCAGGTGTTCTCAGACTTCAATTCCCAGAAGCCCTGATCAGCAGGAGTGCTGACTTGGGCTTCTGGTAATTGAAGCCCAAGAACACCTGGAGTGACAAGGTTCACCACCACTGCACTAGAAATATTATGGATTTAGAGATGAATGCTTGTTACTGTTGTATAGAGGTGACTGAGGTATGATCTGTTTCCCAGGGGTCACACAACATATGGGAAATTGTATTTCAGCTTCATCCTATTCTGTATCCAAGCTGGACCTTTTTGGGCCCAGGGCAGACTGATTCCCTGACAGATGGGTGGTTCACTTTAAGGGAGATCATAGCTTGCTAAGTGACCCTTTGATGTCTGGTTGAACCTTCAGTAATGATAGATTTGGAACCACAGTGTCTTGAAACTCCCTACAACAGTTTTACGTGCCTGCTTGTCTGTCTCCCCTCTTCTCTGGCATGTGGCTGCCATTCACTACCTTAAATGGTTCTTGACTCACATTGCCATCATCAATATATCAGTAGTGGCCACAAATCTATAGTGACAGCACAGTTACCTTCCCATCAAACAGCATCACATCACAGTTTACTCTGAAAAGCACTCTAGAATCACTAAAGAGACCCCTTTTGCAAGGTGACTCCACCGGATCATCCTAGCCATTAACAGCCTAGAATTTGCCAGTTTGAGACTACTGGCAAGTGGCAGTGAACCCTGGAAATGTCTCCATTCCCTCAGGGAATTGGTGCACTTAAGCTTTGATGGAGAAACATGCTGAACATTTATAGAGTGACAGTACTAGGGAGGCGTATGCAAGGATGAACAGAAGCAAACAACAACAAAAACCCTGTAGACTGTGAGTGTCATGGAGAAATGGTGAAAGTGGACACAAGGAAGCATCACCTGTCAATCAGAAGAGTGGATGAAAATGAGAAGACCTAGATTATACAGCCACAGTTCCACCCCTGAACTTTAACAGAACATCAAGCTTTCAAATTCAATAGCTGCAGGGACTGAGCAAGGCCAGTATATACCATAACCTTCCCAGGTTATTAAAAGGGCATGCACGTATATTTTGAAAAGCTCTAAGCCTTACTTCCATTCAAGAGCTTCCTAAACTGCAAACCAGAACTCAATCCCAAGTGACAATTTCCTCTCTCTGCCCTTCAGTTGCTGAGTGTATGAAACATCAAAAGAGCTTGCAAGCCAATGGGGGAATTTCTGCAGCCCAGGTGGGTAGAGGTTCCTTATCTCTTTTCTAAGCAAACAAGGGTGGATGGAGCTGCCTCGCCTGACATTTTGTTTTGTTTACTCCTCCTTCCCCACCAACCTTTTGCAGTAACTTGGACATTAGTTTCGCCTTCACTCAAAAAAGGTTGGTAGGAAAATGGCGTATCCGCATGGCAGAACCAGAGTCGTAGATGCTGCATTCCCTCCTGTGTGTTCAAAACTCTTAAAGGCATTGGCACAATTTCCAAATTTAAGGTTGGTTTCCAAGTTTAACTCCTGAAGGCAAGCCAGTGGTATAGCTCTAAAAAGAGTGGATACAGAAGAAGTGTACACACGGGATCAAAGGAGAGGGAGACAACAATGGAACGTCCCATTTCCCTTTGCTTGACCACTCCCTTTCCTCACTGTGGTTCAAAATTATTATGTTGCCATTGAAGCAAATGGGAGAGGGAGTTGTGCAAAGGATAGGGCTAGTCCAAGGATCAGCAAACTTGGCTCTCCAGGTGTTCTTGAACTTCAATTCCCAGAAGCCCTGATCAGCAGGTGTACTGACTTGGGCTTCTGGGAACTGAAATCCAAGAACACCTGGAGAGCCAAGTTTGAGGAACCCTGGCTAGTCCAAGACAATTTCTGACTGAGGTGTCAAGGTAAAATCCCATTCAAGCAAGTCCACAGTTCATAACACTTCTGGCTGGCCAACTTATTCTGGCACCAGCAGCAGAAAATTCCGCAAGCACCACTTCCCACCCCTGGCAATAATATATCTAAAGAACTTAACAGTTTGCTGATGACACTCAGAATGTGCTGCCTGAAAGGGCCACTCCAGTCTGTCTAACAACAGGGAACGCCTTTGGCTACAGAATCTGTAAAGAAGCAAGAGTACAAAATGCAGAAGCAATGCCTCTACTCATAACATGAAGAAATATTACCCATTTGCTCTCCAGGTAAGGATCTGGCAGTCTTCTCCATTAGAGATAAAACAAAATCCATGTCTCAACCCCCTCTAGACTACATTGGCCTTGAAACTAACTTTTCAGGCTAGAACATCTTTGTGTATGGAGTCTGGCGTTGGCAAGTAGGGCTGCACATGGTTATTTCATTAGAGCAGGAATTCTCAACCTGCGGTCCATGGGCCGGATGCGGCCCACGGCACCATTTCATGTGACCCCAACGCCTCTACCACACCCGGAAGTGCCATGTGGTTGAGGAAGGGCAAAATGGCCATCCAGCTCCGGAAGCTGTCTGAGGGAGCAAGACCTGGCCCCTGGCTTTAAAAGGTTGAGAACTCCTGCATTAAAGAGTGTGCGATTACTGTGGACGAGCAGGGGAAAGTACATAGGATGAGCAGAAGGCAGAGAAGTTCTCACAAGTCGCTAGCAGCTCTGGATCTGTCTTTCCCAGGCTTGGCTGCATTTTATTTTTGCCTGGCTGATAATTATTGCAGCTCCCTCATGCGGCACATTAGAGACCAAACCCCCTGCGTCTGCCACTTTCTGCACAGCTGCGCAATCTGATGCAAAACATGTAGGAAGGGAAGAGCAAGGGTTCGTTTGTCTGCTAATGGCTCCCTTGCTCCCTCAGACCGGAGAGACTTGACTTCAAATCTGCTACAGTTCAGTGTGCAGCTGCCTTTCTTTCCCCTTCCCACTCCACCCCCCACAGCCCTTTTCAGATGAGCCTCAATATGACTGCTACCCATTTAGGAGGAGGCAGAGTCAGGCCACTTCTTTCTAATACAAAGTTGGCCCCTTCAAGTCCGAGGAAAGCCATTCACTTCTCCTGGGGTCAGTGGCATAGTGTGGGTTTCAGCTGCCCAGGGCGTAAGCCAAATTCACCGCCCCCTTATTTAGGTACGCACATGAATTGTGGCAGGTTAATTGAGTCAATGTGAATTGGACGACTGATGATCTAGCAATGAATAAAACTTTCTTTTAATTTCCAAAAGTAATACTCACAGCTTCCCCGAAGGGACTAACCCACACCGTATCCTAGTTTGCAGGTGTTATTAGACAATATTGAACTCTATTCTTTATATGAAAGAATTAATTCTCACTGGATATTCATCGTGAACAATCCGAGCACAAAATAAAACACAGGTAATTACCACAAGGCAACTGGTTAGTACAGATGGTGTTGCCAGTCGCTAGAGCAAGCAAGATAACTACACTCATTTAAAGAAAGGGGATTCCCTGGTTCCGTCACAGATTAAATAATAAAAAGTTCAGTGCTCATTTTAATCGGTCTGAATTGTAGGTGTGACAAAAATATGAAATGAAGTGGTTCAAATTTTTAGTTCAGATTACAAGATATTATTATTATTATTATTATTATTATTATTATTATTATTATTATTATTATTATTATTATTATTATTATTATTATTATTATTATTATTAGTGAAATTTTGCCATCCCCAAAAAGTGCTGCCCGGGATGGGCCACTCCCACCGCCCCAACTACACTACGCCTCTGCCTGGGGTCACTGTGTAGCTTGCCTAAAGCCAGCTTTTCTTCTGGAAGACAAAATGGGGAATCAAACTCCTGGCCTGGATAACCCAGTCACTGAGCTATCCAGACAACAGCAGCAATGAAGCCTTAGGAATTGTCTCTCTTCTTCAGACAGTCCATAAGCCATAGGAATTTAACTGCCTTCTTTTTTTAAGGTGGGAGAAGGAGAAACATAGAAACCCAGTGAAATCACCAAATTGTTTGTTTGTTTTTGTCTGTCTCTCTCTTTCTGTCTGTCTGTCTCTTTCTTTCTTTGTCCATCCATCCATACGTACATCCATAGGTATGTATGTATGTTTATTCACATTTATATCCTGACCATCTGTTTACAAAACTACTCTGGGCTGCTCACAAACTATTAAAAACAACAAGATCATATATCAAAATTAAATAAGCAATCAGACATAATACAACAACAAGAAACCCTCAACTTATTTATCTGTTAGGAAAGTATTTTATAATAGGGTAATAACATTACAATCCAAAATGGTAGTCAATAACATTAAAGGGAAAGCCTTTTCAAACAAATAGTTTTTCAGTGATTTTCTAAATTCCATCAATAATGATGAGGCTCTAATTTCAGCTGGCAACTTGTTCCACAGGGAGGGGGAAAGAATGGCAGAGAAAGGACAGTATCATGGGAAAGAAATCTAGAAAGCCCTCTTGGAATCCTAGAGAACACTGGATCTGGTCCCACTTCTGTCCTGATGATTCGAAGCAGTCTGAACTATATGTATGATGAAAAATAAATGACGTGTACATTCAATCGGCATTGAGGGGGGAAATGTGTAGAGTCACACTAAAGCCTCCTGGGCTTTCCTCCTCTCCATTCCGCATAGAGTACTAGAACCCATGGCTGCAGATAGGTCCATGAGGGAAAGGACAATGTCTCCTGGAAACTCTAAAGGAGAACGTGGGGCTGAGCCAGGTTTGTAGTGACTGGGAACAGAGGGGGAGGAGATACTGAAATCTTCAAGACTTAGACAAGCCACAGAAACTATCTTTGTTTGGGTTCAAATCATGACTTACCCGGGTGATGCAAGAGCTTGACGAGGCTGATGTGGGGATTGAGCTGTCCCTTGGTTCTTTCGGTGACTCACTGTGTCACCTTGAGAGAGGCTTGCAGCTCATTTGTGCATCTGGTTTTGCTTATTCCAGCTTCCTGTACAGAGTGAGTGTTACCTATTTCTCTGGGGGCATCGCAAGTCCAATATCACAGCCTTAGCAACAGAGACAAAAGGGAATGCACATCTTCACGTGCACTTTAAATGGATGACACAAAATCCTGGGGAAAATACTCAACAGCTTTAAAAGGCTCTAATTATGCTCCAGGGATTGCACTAGGCATAACATTCCCAATAGCGGGAATACAGAAGAGGCTTCGGTTCACCTTCTGGTTGAGTGAGTCAACACTGTCATGACTCTCCATCTGTGTTTTTTCATTATGACTTTCTATCACAACCACTCCCCTTGACATTGACACTGGAACACAGCAGAGTTTAGAAAAGTTAATTTTTGAGGATTATGCCTCCCAGCCTCCTACGGCTGTGTCCCCTTGGAGGGGGCAGTCCGGCAGCCATCTCATGAAGTCTCTCACATGTCTAAAAGGGCCGCTGCTTCTCCCATCTTGTCTCTCCTTAAGCTCTCTTCAGTTGTTCAAAAGGCATGTAGAGAGTGAATGGAAAGAGGGGGGACTTGTTGGTACTACCCCCTCCATTGTCAAATGAAAGTGACAGTACACACATGCACACAAATATCTGGCCTCTGGCTTACATGGAAAGTCTATGCAGGTACAGCATCTCATCAGATGTATTCTGTCAGTCATTACCCAGACTAGCTAAATTCAGGGGAAGGAGAATGAGTTCAGTCCTGCTCTCTCTACCTTTGCTTTGCTAATGCAAAGTGACAGGTCTGAAGAGAGGAGACTCCGTTGTCTATGAAGGTTCTCCACATGAAGTAGAGACTTGCTTCCCTGCATTCTGGCTTGTGTGGAAAGCCTTCCTTGATTGAAAAGTCCTCCCTCTTTACACCTGTCCACATGAGCAAAGGACAGAGGGATGGGGTTAATTCACACTCTGATGCCAGCCCACAGCATTAAAACTGGTTCTAAGCCTTTTCTTCTAAGGCTTAGGTGCCACATATCTAGAATCATGTGTATTACCCTTAAATAGTGCCCCAAATGCAGGATCTTGTCCAGCATGGAGATTCAACCTGCACAAGGCTCGCATGACCCTGTAAGCAAAAGTTAAATTGAATCAAAGGGAACGATACCTGGCAGGGCAGAGACGAGTCCTTCAGTACAGTTGAATGGCTCAAGTGCTCGGTTGAGGAGTCCATATTTTAGCCTCCATGGAGCCATGAAACTAAATTTAAGCAAATCACTTTCTCAGGTTGATCCACCTTGGAGACTTGTGGTGAGGATAGAGTAGGGAGAAGGAGAGACATGTGTGCCATCTTGAGGTCATGAGAGGAAAAGAAGGGTATGGATGTAATCAGTAAATAAAAAAAGATCATTCCTAGTACAGTTGTACCTCGCTTAAAGAGCATAATGTGTTCCACAGGATTGCTCTTTAAGCGAGTTTGCTCTTTAAGTGAAACACAATTGTAAGTGACCAGTTGTGGGGGGATTGCAAACCCCGATTTATTTGTTAAGCGAGTTTTTGGTTGGTTTTATTTGTTAAGCAAAGCAAACATTCAGAGAAAATTCTGCTCTTTAAGCGAGTTACTCTTTAAGCGAGGCACTCTTTATGCGAGGTTTGACTCTATATCAGTGGTGCCCAAACTAAGGGCCGGGGGCCGGGTGCAGCCCCTGATGCCAATTCATCTGGCCCATGAAGTTTACTTCCACTTCCAGGAGCAACAAGGGCTTTGCGGGCCGGATAAATTGGCGTCGGGGCCTGCACCCGGCCCCCGGGCCTTAGTGACCAACTCCCTGAACCACATGATCAGCCCACGGCCCAAAAAGTTTGGGCACCCCTGCTTTATATCTTCCTCTATAGATGGTCTTAGTTTAGTTACCTCTTCATATTTTTTTTGTCTATCAGGAAGTTTACAGTGCAATGCTTCTGGATAGGAAAGCTTAGCCAGCTGCACACCACTGCTTATGTCCTGCCCAAGTGTACTTGCAATGTCTTCCACTCCTCAGGGAGGCTCCTTCTCTATTTCTTAAAGAAAAGATAATCAGAGAGGAACCTAGTTGGGTTGGAAAGATTTTGGAACAAAATCCCCAAAGTGGGGCTTTAAGAACTGCTGAGGCACAGAACTTCCTTGCTGCCCCACCTAAGAGGCTTTGCAGCAGGGTAAGGGGCTGCCTCTGCATTTGGGCCAGGACACTTTCCACCTGCTCCTGGGACCCATCCTGGCTGGGGCTTTAAGAACTGCTGAGGCACAGGACTTCCTTGCTGCCCCACCTAAGAAGCTTTGCAGGAGGGTGAGGGGCTGTCTCTGCATTTGGGCCAGGACACTTTCCACCTGCTCCTGGGACCCACCCTGGCTGGGGCTTTAAGAACTGCTGATTATATTGTTATATTTTTTTATATTGTATATTGGAATGTATTTTGGGATTGTATCTCTGCTTTATATTGTGGATTGTATTGTGGACCATATTGTGGATTGTATTGTGGATTACACTGTGTTTATATTTATTTTGTTGTACTGTATTTTATGATATTATGATATTGTATTGAACTGTTATATTGTATTCGATTGTATGTTGTGAGCCGCCCTGAGTTGGTTTCACCAAGTAGGGCGGCATATAAATCGAATAAATCAATCAAATCAAAGTATTTGGGAATCATTGGGAATCATTCTGGATGAAACCCTGACCTACTAAACACCATACAGAAAGTTGCTACCATAAATAACATACTAAGGAAACGGGCTGGTTCGAACTGGGGTGCATATCCACAAACGATAAGAAAAACAACTCTGTCCCTGTTCTACTCCACAGCAGAATATGGTATCTCCATATAGTATAATTATTCTGACACGTAATTATTATTATTGTATGTTTCAGCATATGCCAAACGGGAAATGTAGCTCTTAATGTATTTTGCTGGCATTGCCTCTCTGGAGGCTTGTTGAGAGGTACTAACATCTGCTCCCACATACTAATGAAAGATGGAATAGTAACAATCTTGCATGCTCCTAACATTGGGTTTAAGTGGGATGGATTTTTGCCAGCTAAAATGACTGTATTTTTCCATAAAACTCATTAGTAAAGTTTTTCCTACCTCTGGAATTTGAAGGAAGGCCTTGTTCGGTCTTTTCTTGTTTACTTATTTTGCTTCCTTTGTTTTCTCTCTCTCTCTCTTTTCAACCTTCTAACCGTGTGATCACATGGAGCCAGTATCCTTAACACAAAGGAGAATGCATATAACTGCCACTGTGACTAAAGAATGGGGAAGAATTGAGTTGTGAAGAAGTCTTCATTTGCCTGTGGCTATTCATTCATCCGTCCGTCCGTTGGTCCATCAGTTCATTTGTTTATACACTTCCTGCCCATCTGGTACAAGCACCCTTTGGGTAGCTTACAATAGTCCAAATAAAATGTTAGCAGTTACAAAACGTTGTGTAAAAAGCAAATAATAAGCATAAAAACAAAACAAAAATCAAATTAACTTCACCAGCGTGAGCAGCATCCACATCATTCTTAAAACAAGTAGTACAGGAACAAGTCAGTCATTCAGCATGATAGCTTATATCATATATTTCCATGATTGGCAGGTTAAAAGCAGAAGGCTTCATGGAGCAAAAATGTTTTCAGTAATTTTCGAAATGTCAGCAAAGTTGGAGTAGATCTAATTACTTAGTGAGTAAGAAGGGCAATAGAAATGCAACACACTACAACCAATCACAGTTGCTTGAACTGTGGGAGAGAGGACCATGATTGTCCATCCCTCAGAGACTTTTCAGCCAACAGTAGCTGTATCAATTCTGAATCAAAAGAATAAAAGAAGTACTGTATGTGAAAACAGTTTTTGCAACAACAAAAAGAGCACCATAAAGAATAAAAGCCCAGCAAGGGTTTTAAACAAAGCACCTGCATGATTTATAATGCTGAACAAAACTCAATAGATAAGTGAATCAAGTTGTGCCAGTTAGTCCACTCACAAAATAGTTTTGGTTTTTGGTGTTTTGTTTTTTTGTTACCCTCATTGGGGATGCTAGGGAACTATTCAAATAGCTAATGATGACTCTATGAGTGAGGGAGAAGGGACAAGCACTTTAAAGTGTGAACTGCCTAAAAGAAATCACTTCTGATACATGAAGTGATATTCTGTATGTTCCTGGTAGGCAAGGACACTTGTTGAGTGCATCAGCATTAGACAACAAACGGTAATCCATACATTTTGGAAAGGGAGATTGCACATTAAAGAGAGATTATGAAGTATATTTTCAAGCTTTTAAACCTAACGGTGTCTGCAAACGAAGTATTTTAGTCCAACAAGTCAATGCAACATGAGCCAAGAGAAAGGTTGCTGGATCTATTACACAATGACCTGTGTGAGCCATTTACTAGAAGATGACAAATACATTTAAATATTTTGGATGAATTTTGAGGTACCGTGTTACTTACCTACTAAAAGAGAAGACAGAGAGACATGGGATGCTCAAGACATATGTGGCCATAGTGAGCAACAAGTCAGAGAAAACCCAAGGCATTTCAGATGGACAATTGGGGTACCTCTCACACCACATGGAAGCTTTCCTGGAATAACAAGGCATTTTGCACAGGTAGACTGTCACCCATATTCTTGAGCAGAATGGTATGCCTGAAAAGAAACTGAGACCTATATTGGAATGCAGTAACTGGATGCATGCTTGAAGATGCAGAGCTGCCCAACAGAGTTTGGGGCGAAGTTAACTGCTGCCTGACACTCAGCGTTGAGTCGCTGGCAGTATGATCTACTCCAGGAGTTCTCAACCTTTTAAAGCCAGGAGCCAGGTCAGGCTCCCTCAGACAGCTTCGGGGGGCAGGGGGCCATTTTGCCCTTCCTCCACCACATGGCACTTCTTGGTGTGGTGAAAGGGGGGGGGACATGAAATAGCACAAGGGGCCGTATCCAGCCTGTGGGCCGCAGGTTGAGACTCCCTGATCTACTCTATTACCATAGCAGGATAAGCTGGCCAGACTGGGAGAAAAAACCCTAAAAACAAAAATTGATCTCATCCAGTGGGAAAAGGACCAAAAGCATTGGATCCCATTGGTTCATGGCCCCTTAAGAAAACTATGGAGCTGTGAAGTAACCATACCAGCCACTTGTGTGGAATGGGGCAGAGGGACTGAAAAATGAGTAAGCCACACTTATCAGGGAAGCCTACATGAGTAAGAAAATAAGTCAAGAAGTGTGTGTGTGTGTGTGTGTGTCTGTCTGTCTGTCTGTGTCTGTGTGTGTACGTGCGCGTATGTGAGTGCATGCCCGCGTGCCCGCATGTGTGTGCGTGCATGTGTGTGCATGTGTGTAAGCACATGTGCATGAGTGCATGTGTGTGCACGTGCATGCATACGCACGTAGCAGTCATTCATTCATTCATTTATTCGATTTATATACCGCCCTACTCGGTGCAACCGACTCGGTGCAGTCTTCAGAGTCTTGGCCTGGCATTGTTGCTCAGGGTCTTCAGCTGAGGAAGGCAATTCACAGGAGGAAACTAATGCAAGAAACTGGCAAGGCATAAGCGAAGTAGACAAGAACTAGGTTTTATCCAAAACCTGCTGTGGATAAAAACAGAAGATTTCATTTTGCTCTCAGTACGTGCTTATGGGAACCAGTCAACAGACTTGTTTTGAGCTAGTCACCTGCAAATCCATCAGCATACCTACTGTTCAGCCTGAACTGCTCACTTCTTTTTATTCTCCTCTAAATGGTGGCTCCAAATGGAAATGGCTTTCAAATACAGTAAATACTCTAACAAGCAGCTGCTACAATGGCACATCTATTGCATAGTATTAAAATGAGAGTATTTTTACCATCACATCATTCTTCCATGGTATTTCGGAGGAGTGAGGGAGTTCTCCTTTTAAACTAGATTTATTTGTTCCCTGTGTTTTGAACTGTGCCCTTATTTTAATGGGGCATTCTGATCAACACTTTTGGGAATCAAAAGGAAACAGGAAGGATCATTTAATTAATTAATTGCTGTCCAATTGATTAAGACTTATGGCAACCCTTTTCCAGGGTTTCCGTGGTCCAGAGTACTCAGAAGCAGTTTATAGTTCCCTTCTTCAGGGATGCTCTGAGACCAGAAAGCTTGTCTAAAGCCACATCGGCCTGCTCCTCTCTGACAAGGAGACCAAACTCCAACCCGGGACTCCACAGCAGGGGCTCTAGCTAGTCTGCTAACCACAGGAAAGGTGAAATCATAAAAAGTGATGAACATTAGTTCTCTCCCTCCCTCCTTTTCTCTTTCACACCAACACATGGAGACAAGGCTAAGATCTTGATAAGGTGTCAAGTAACGGCCACTGCTCCATCACCAACCAAGGAGAAAATCACAAAAAGGAGGACAGCAAATGCAAAAGTCACCCTTGCTCAAAAGCCAGTCGTATCCAACTCTAGGGTTCAGTGCTCATCTCTGTTTATAGCCTAAGGGCCAGCGCTGTCTGCACCTGCAGATGTTTCCGTGAACATGTGGCAGGCATGACTAAACACTGGAGTACACAGAACGCTGTTTATCTTTCCACCAAAGTGGTACCTATTATCTACTTGCAATTTCTTGCTTTCAAACTGCTAGGTTGGTAGGAGCTGGGACAGAGACAGGAGCTCACTCTTTCATGCAGTACCTGGGAATCAAACTCTGACCTTCCAGTCAGCAAGTTCAGCATCTTAACCACTTGAGCCACCGCAGTCCCATAGATCAACATAATTAGACATTATTATTATAATACAAGTGGAAATACACTACAGTAATACCTCGGGTAACGTTTACCTTCTAAAATCGCATAACGTTAAGCAATCTGGGAGGGAGAATTGGATCGAATAACGTTAAGGTCCTATGGGATGGATCGGATAACAACCGCTAAAGCCTGTGCGGTTACAATGTATCTCTATGGAGCTTTAATGTTATCCAATCCATCCCATAGGATTTTAACATGCATCGGATAACACTAAAAATCGGATAACAACAAGACTTGTGGAACCAAGTCTTAGCGTTATCCAAGGTATTACTGTATTTCTCACCACACTGACTGAGACTGCAACAACCTTGAGACACAGCACTCAGAGAAAAATAGAACATAAATCAAATAAATAAATAAAGTTATAGTGTTTAATAACACATGGACATGTCCTGTGCCTTGTATTTTCTGCAGCTTAATGAAAGTGAATTAATATAGGAATAAAATAAACAGGTTGTTGCAATTTTGTTAACATTACTAGCTAAGCAACAATCAGTTCTTTCAGAGGAATGGCCGTAAAAACACTTTCAGAATGTCTACTCCTGGGGCAAATGTCACATCTGAAATTCATACAACACTAACATGCCATGTTATTTACAGAAAATAAGGTTTTATTAAAATAACAGGTTGAAGTAATGTTTATTGTTAGGTTTTTTATTCATTCAGCACAATTCTTCACTGCTCCCTAATTTCCCTCTCTGGCTCTTCCAGACTTCCTTCTGAGACTCCAGGCTCCAAAACTGCCTTGCCTCGATCTTTCTACACCAGACCACTTTTCCTCTCCATTTTCGGCGCTTGGCTGCCTCTGCCTGCCATAAGGCATAGCTCTGTGCTCTGCAATCGGCTGGTCAAGCCTAGCTCAGTTGGAGCAAAGAGCAGCTAGGCTGACTCCACATGGGCGAGGCTCGTGCACGCTACCCTTTCCTGGGCCAGCCATGAGTTCCAGTGCAAAGGGCTGCCTGGGGAACCTGGTGGGAGCAGCAGCTGTGGTGGCTTGAAGGTAAGCAGGGCCAGGGCTGGGCTGGATTTTCTCGGCAGTACGACACCCCATTGCTGGGGGTGGGGGGGGGAGGAAGGAGGGAAGTGGCAGGGAGAGGAGCTTTGGCCTCCTTTACTTCTTTATTACAATTAACGCTGGAAAGAACGTTCTCCGGTGCAAATCTTCCCCCCAAATTTGTCGTCGTTATGCGGTTTTAGCGTTATCCGGTGCAATAGTTATCCGGGGTATTACTGTACTTACCAAATTGTATACTGTATACATTTAAACATGATATCACAAACATCAGTAGGGTTCTGGTCTACAATATCTGCTTGTCTATCTCTCCCCCACCCCACCCAGCTGTGCCTATGGGATATATGAACCAAAATCATTCACTGCCATTTTCCCTACAGCAGCACTTGCAAAGCTTTGATCTTCTGGATAATTTGGACTACCAGTCCCACAATTCTTTATCATCAATTGTTAAACAAAAAGAGTCTTTTCAGAGATGAAGCCCAAAATATCTTGAAGGACCCAAACACTTCCCAGCAATGCCCTAGAGCTTGTTTAGGATTGTTATCTGTTAGTTGCAATTAGATAAACACATGGGGTCTGTTTTTGCTTGTCATAATTCTGGGACAAAATCCCGGTGAAAATGGATGGCCACAAGCACCTGCTTTTGAGGAGTGTTTAATCACTGACATGTCATCGGATGAGCAGGCCAGGAACTCTGCCAAATCTGTTTTGTTTACCAATTCAAAGGAGTCAGCCAGAGGTGTTCGTTCTGTGTTGCAGGCTTAATTTTAATGATTAATCCAGAAGAGAACACAAAGAACTCGACTGTGCAGGCAATTGCTTGTGGACGGCCATTTTGGACACCTCAGATCACCAAAGTTGAGCAGTGACTGAGAGAAACAATGTTCATGTATAGAAATAACACACCTAGGAAAATACAAATACTGTATATATACAGTAAAACTTACATATATCTCAAGACGATACCACCATCCTGTAGCCTATTGTTATATGCCATCAAGTGATTTCTAAATTTATATTGATTAAGAAGTTATCCTATTACCAACTTTGTTCAGGTCTTGCAAACTAAAGGCCATGGTATCCTTTACTGAATCAGCCCATCACATATTTGATATTCCTCTTTTCCTTGTATCTTCCACTTTTGCTAGCAATATTGCCTTTTCCAGCATGTCTGGTCATCTCACAGCAGCTGGAATCAAAGACTTATACTGTATAATCATAACTCCATTAGCACAGATTTCAGTAACCACTAGTGAAGAAGTCAATGTAGGTATTTGTAGTTGTTTGCCAACTCATGTGACCGTTGTAAAGATGCAAATGCCTATGCCAGCTTCTTAACTGGAGGAGATTAGCCACTGAAATTTACACCAATAGAGTGTAAATTTCTGGGCTTAGCTAGCAAGATTCTGGCTGATATGTCCAAAGTACCATTTGCCCTTAGTCAAAAATTTTACTACCACATTGTGGGCGGAGCCAACGCCATGGGTGGAGCCAACATCATGACATCATGATGTTGTGGGCTGAGCCAACATCATCATGGGTGGAGCCAAAGTAAAAAAAATAAAAAATAAAATAAAAATACAGTACATATAAAAATAGAAATAAAAAACATATAAAAATACAAATTAAAATAGACATTAAATAGAAAAAAACATAAAATACTAATTAAAATAGACATTAAATAGAAATAAAAAACAAAAATACAAATTAAAATAGACATTAAATACACATAAAAACACACTACATAAAACAAACACACACCTCAACCCACCCACCCCAAACACAAACCCCAGTCACTTACCCTGGGGTCGGGGAGCGGGAGGCAGGCAGGCAGCAACAGCAGCAACAGGTGTGGCAAAGTAGTACGGTGGCAAAGCAGCGTGGCGGCAAAGCGGCACGGCGGCGCAGCAGACTGGCCCGGCAACACGGGCTGGCCTGGCCTGGTGGTGCGCTGAGGAAAGGCCACTGCCGCCGCTCCTCCAAAGAGGCCGCTGTGCCCTTCCTTGCAGCCCAAAATGGCTGCTCAGAAGTGCGCATGCGTCAAAATACCATTTGACGCATGTGCACTTCTATTTTTCAGTGTGCATGCATCAAATGGTGTTTTGACGCATGCACAATTCTGAGCTGCCCAGAAAAGAAATCTGGAGGGCAGCCGGAGAGGCGACCGAACCAGTCCCCAGGGGTTATTCTGCTACCGGTTCATCTGAACCGGTCCGAACCGGCAGCAGCCCACCACTGCCCTAGTTGCTTCTGAGGGTTTTGACTTGATTTGGCCTGGAATCCATTGAGTCCCTTCATATGTGCAGACCCAGAGAAGCAGACCATTCTTTGCTGTGGGAGTAAGAAGCAAGCTTCCAGGAGTTTTTCCTTTTCCATAAAGTTTATGGGACCAGCCTTCCAGCTCTCTGGCTCCAATGTCATCTTTCTTGGGATGTGAGGCATTGTTTTTAAAAGGTTCCATTTGGGAGCTACAGTGGCCAGAAGCCCCCAGCCATAAGCTCTGGGTGGTTATCCAAAAAGGCCAAAAACCCACACCAGCAAAGGTTATATAACCCACTTAGACTTCAGGAAGCTTCTTGTTAAAATAAGCGGGAAACCCAAGTTGCGTCAAAGGACAGGAATTACTCTGGAACGGATGAGCTTCAGATTTTTCACTGGCAGGTTAAGGTTTTTCTTTGGCAGCTCCTCCTCCAGCCGACTCGTAAAATACTAAGGAACAAAGTGGTGAGGCATGACCTCTTTGAAGATCTAGATGACATGAGGCAAAACTATTCATGTTAACATTTTTAAAAGGAAATGGAGGAAGGGGGGCTATGCAAACAAGAGTTTTTTTAAAAAAACACAACAGCAGTTTATGACCCTTATAAAAAATATCAGGTAGAGTAATTTGAACTAGGAGGCATCTCAACACAACCACAGGAGTGAATGGCAGCTCTGATGGTCTACCGCAAGACCTGCTTGCTTTATTTGTTTTTCAAATGTCTTGCAAATTCCATCCTCTACATAAAACCTCACCCCACCCCACCCACCCCATTTAGTTAATCCTTACAAGGACAAGAAGGGAGTTCAACGTGGTTCTTAGACTGCCCTGGAGTTTTCTCATTTGAGATGAAGGTAAAAGCAATTGCGATGCTTCAAGTCGTCTTCTTCTTCTTCTTCTTCTTCTTCTTCTTCTTCTTCTTCTTCTTCTTCTTCTTCTTCTTCTTCTTCTTCTTCTTCTTCTTCTTCTTCTTCTTCTTCTTCTTCTTCTTCTTCTTCTTCTTCTTCTTCTTCTTCCTTCCTTCCTTCCTTCCTTCCTTCCTTCCTTCCTTCCTTCCTTCCTATCTCTAATCTAATCTAATCTAATGGACTGTTGCAGTCCACAAGTGGCACGTGGCCTCCAGGGTGTTTTTTGTTTAGTTTGGTGGGTTTTGCCTCTCTCTCTTTTGCTGATACTGGCAAGGTTCTTTTCTTTAGGGGGGAAAAGGCATGCACCCACTTTACTTTAAATAGATACATAAATAAATACTCCTCTACACGAGGAATTTGTTCTTAAATCAGTTCTTTAACACACAGTCTGTATCTGTCTTTTGTTCTAACATCCAATTATTTTGTGTATGGTTTTGCCTTGTCTGGATAACTAATCCCAGAGTTTGACAACATCACCACCACCACCACCACCACCACCACCACCACCACCACCTCCATCATCATCATCATCATCATCATCATCATCATCATCATCATCATCATCATCATCTATTTATTTTTATTATTACTCGTATTTATTATCAGGTAAAACCCGACTCTGGGCGGCTTACATATAAGTTAAAACAAAATTTAAACCAATAATAATATAAGTTCTAATTTAAAACTGTAAAAGTTCATAAGAACATTAAAACACAACAGAAAGGGTGTTCATCATCACCATCACCATCACCATCACCATCACCATCACCATCACCATCACCATCACCATCACCATCATCATCATCATCATTATTATTATTATTATTATTATTATTATTATTATTATTATTATTATTATTATTATTATTATTATTATTATTATTATTATTATTATTATTATTGAATTTCCTGTTCTCAGAATAATGCAGCCATTCTAGGCACTCCATTCAGCCCCAGCCAGTAAAGCCATTTGTGACAGGATGATGGGAGATGACATAGTCTAACAATGCCTGCTTTGAGTTTGCCTAGTAATCTGTCCTATAAATCAGATTCCCTGGACCCCGAAGAAGAGAGTCAGATAAAAAGGGGGAAATAGATTGTTTTCACTGTGTGTTTGAGAGAGTGTGTTACAGTGCTTCTGCTTCTGCCAAGTACATCCTTTTTTGCCACAAACAAGCTAGAAAGCTTGTGCACAATGATATTTCAGTGGTGGCTGGCCAACTAGCCTCCCTATTTTCCATGTGCTCATCCATTCACCCACCAAACAAATGGCATGAGAACATTAGATCTGCCTAGTTGGATGAAAGCAGCCAAAGGCCTTACAGTCCAACTTTTTCGCTTTTGCACAGGAACTAGCTGGGTCCTTCTGGGACATTTGCAAACAGCAGGGCATGAAGGAGATTGTCTTTCTCTATCCCCCACCCCCACCCCAAAAGATGGTCATAAGAGCTGAACTGCTTCAGTACAAATCGGCTTCACTTAAGCTGTTGTGGCAAATGTCTCGTTCTGCTATTAAACACATCATCAAATTTGCCCCAGTATTCTTCTATTTGGTCCTTTCAGGAGTAATAATAATAATAATATATACTGTGGTACCTTTGGCTGGGTAGCTCTGTAGTTTGGAAGTTGCAGGGTTTAATTCCCCCTCCCTCCGTTTTCTGTTGTCTTGGTCAAGATGCACAGTCCCAGGATGTCCCCAGAAGAAGGGGATGATAAACCACTTCTGAGTACTATTTACTTCGAAAACCCTGAAAAGGGCTGCCATAAGTAAAAATTGATTTGATGGCACATTACTATTTATTATTTCAGTGACACCTTTTAAGACTGACAGATTTCTTTCAGTATGTGTTGTCATGGGCTACAGCAGGAGTTCGCAACCTGTGGCTCGTGGGCCGGATTCAGCCCATGGCGGCAAATCATCCGGCCCCCAGCAATGACCCTGTTGCCACCAGAAGTGGAGACATTTACGACAGCCATAAACACACACGTCATGGTTTACAGCAGTGTTTACGGGGGGGGGGGAGACCACATGTCTGGCCCGCTCAGCTGTCTGAGGAGGCGTCGTCCGGCCCATAGCACAAAAAGGTTGAGAATCTCTGGGCTACAGTCTATTTCTTCAGACACGTTCATACTGAAAGAAATCTATACTACCTGTATTTGCTCTTAAACAGACTAACAAGGATACCTCTCTGAAAAGACAACCAATGTTAATACCAGGGCTGCCTGTGTTTGATTAATGAGGTTCAAAGCCCCTTTGCACATCACCTTCACCCCATCTGGGTCATCCTTCCACTGACATTTGGACATGCACAGGATGAGAAATGGGACAGTGTTCCTTCCCATTACCTACCAAAAAAAGACGCTGACTGCTCTTTACAGCAGGGCCAGTCGAGTGTTTATCCTGTGCTGCTCTGTTCAAGAAAGGATTTGTTCACTATTACAATTCTGAGCCATGCAAGCCCATTAAAAGCACTAATTAAGGCATCAGAAGTCAGACAGTAACTGCACCGATGAGCAGCATACAAGGCAGTTTGAAAGTATTTTTGCCGTCTCCCACAATGCATTATGCATTGAATGTTCATGATTGTAAAGTTATGGAAACCAAACTGAATCCTTTGCATGCGCACACACACACACAAAAGGTCTTTCTTTGCTTATGGCTAATATTACCCCCATTATATGGTATCTGGCAACGAACAATGAAGTGGAACAGGCCTGGAGAAGGCTTTTATAGCTAGAGTTCCCACAATGGGAAGAACATAACTGCTCCAAGACTGCGCCAGAAAACTCTGTCTGAGGAGGGGAAAGATGGACTGGTGGGCTGAAAAATAGGAGGGCAGCAAACAGCCACCTTTTGGAGTGGAGCTGTGATCCAGAGACAAATGCTGTAGAAAAGTCAACAGAGAAATCAGCTGCTATCCGTTACCTCCTTACTTACTTCATCACCTGCAAGACCATTGCAATCTTCCCCTCTTCATTTGCTCCATAGCAATGATTGCAACTATCACAGGAGGGAGGAGGCAGTGAAAGGCAGAACTCGTGTGGTAGGTTTCCTTTTCTAGACAGAATATTTTAGCTATGATTCACACTGTTCTGTGTGGCTTGGCCTCTGTCGTCTTCTCCCTCTCTCTCTGAAAGGTTTAAACTGTAGGGCCTTATCATTGAAAAGTAATTACCGTATTTGCCGGCGTATAAGACTGGGCATATAAGACGACCCCCTAACATTTCCACTCAAAATATAGAGTTTGTTATATACTCGCCGTATAAGACTACCCCCTCTTCCACACACCTTCCACGCACCAAATAAAACATAAAAGAACATCAGATTTGATTTCAACATCTCCCTGTGGCTGGCACTAGTGTGAAAGTACGCATGTGCGAGCTCTGCGTAGAGAAGGGGTGGAGCAGAGCGCTGCTGCTTCCTGCCGAGCAGAACAGGTCGGTCACGCCGAAAAGGCTGGCACCCCTATCTCGCTGCTGATGCTCGCCGCAGCCACGCTGGATACCGCGTGATACTGGATGGTATGTAGAATGAGGTGGGCGGGCATCGGGAGGCCACTATGGGCAGCTATGTTTATCCCAACTGAAGTGCACCTGGCGTATAAGACGACCCCCCCATTTGGAGGCATGTTTTTCAGGGGGGAAAAGTAGTCTTATACGCCAGCAAATACTGTAGTTGGTATTGCAATTCCAACCCATAAAATACTTAGTTACCATCTTAGTTACAATTTCAAATGTAATGACTTTCCATGTTCTGTGGAAGTAACTAAATAGGAAGCTTTCACAAACTGAGTGCCCCACCTTAAATGTTTAGAAGAATTGGTCATTCTCTCTCCCTCATAGACTCATAATTTTCCCCATACTGTAGTCAATTTCTAAATCAAGAACTTGCAGCTCAGTGCTAGAGCTAGTTTCTTATATATAGCCCCTGCATAGAGTTAAATACATGCAGCTCATAATCCCAGGTGATATCCCAGAATGCATTATAACCTTTCAAAGATTGCAGAGTGGGGAGAGAAGCAATAACTAAGAATATTGGCCAATTTTGACTTATTTTCTATGCTTGAGAGTCTAGAAATGGTTAGTGTGGCATAAAACTCATGCATACTCTTGAGCCATGGCCAATGCAAGAAGACAAGGTAAATCCATAGATGTTTTTCAGATGTGTAACTCAAAGGAAAATGTTTATCACAACAGCAGTAATTATGATTCATGATGACTCACTTTGCAGTGATGCAAATCAGCTAAAGTATTTTCTTCACTTAGCACACCCATATTTTCCACAAGATTTACTCTGCTGGGTTTTCTTGCTTATTGTGCTCTTGTCCTCCCGCTTTATTAGCTTTCCCCCTGTGGCTCCAACATCACAAACAGATTTCAAAGGCCCCCATCTCTCATTGATGTAACATCAATACAACCAAGATAAAAAGCCGAGATTCCAAGAAACAGCTGTTGATCAGACAGTGTCAGTTTTTCCAGGGAATATTAATTGGCAAATTAGACGCAAAAGTTTCACTATTATCACAACCAAGCGGAAAAGCAAAGCTAAGCTTTTGGTAAGCAAGATACAACTAAGCCCAGTTTCCAAATGGTGTCCGCTGCCATCAGAACCTTGAGGACGGTTATGAGCACAGCAGGACATAACACAACATGCACATTCTCTGTAGAAATTGAGGGGCACATCCATAAAGTTATGTTCTTAATTCAGATATCAAAGTGAGCATTCCCTTTCCTCAATCTGATCCAGCAACAGTTGGGATCTACTGGACTTAGGACTCTGGATGTCCAAAATAATCTGGAACAAGCCATGTGTGGCTCTAGGCCAGGGATGTGCCCAGAGACATGTGCATCAATGTCTGGAGCATCACTCCTCCTTTGGGCGGGAACCAGTGGTGGGATTCAGCAGGTTCGCCCCAGTTGGCCAGAACAAGTAGCAGGAATTCTGGCCGGCCCCTCTGCCCATCCAAGTTTTGAAATAAAGTAGTCCTAATTCAGGTGCAACACAGGGCTTTCCCCCTGGTCACCCTCTACCATACCACGCCCAATGAGTAGGTAGTAAAAAATTATGAATCCCACTACTGGTGGTAACTCTGTTTTCGTGAGTTAGGAGAAACTTCTTAACAACTCTAACAATTTGACAAGAGAACCAGTTAGAACCAGTCTGGTGTCTGGACAGTCACTTGTTGAACTCTGGCTGGACTATACTGGGGAAATACAGCAGAATTATAACAGCCATCATCAGCTTGAGTTGTCTAAGCAGACAGTTTAGGATTTTAGGGCAATTTAACAAGTGGGTCCCTTCAAAGCTATAGTGATGGCAACAAAGGAAACATATACTTTTAGGAAAGGATCATAAAGGACTGAGGAGGAAGGAGAGACTCATCACGGAGGTCTAGTAAGGTGCAAATAGTCTTGGAGCTGGAGTTGGGAGCATAGAAATCCTACTCCAGGACAAATACAATTGGTGGAAGCATTGAAGATGGGCCCATGTTAGGGCCAATCTTTCACTGGAATATTGTGATAAGAAAATGTTTGAGAATCCATTTTTGTTGTTCAGTCGCACAGTCGATTCCGACCCTCTGCGACCCCATGGACCACCGTCCGCCAGGCACTCCTGTCCTCCACCATCCCCCTCAACTCGCTCAGCTCTGCGCCCACAGTCTCCACAACACCATCTAGCCATCTCATCCTGGGCCTTCCCCTTCCTCTTTTGCCCTTGACCCTTCCAAGCATCAAAGCTTTCTCAAGTGAATCCTCTCTTCTCATTTGATGTCCAAAGTACTTTAGCTTCATCTTTATTATTTGACCTTCTAATGAGCAGAATCCATGGCTTATACAAAATATGCAGCTTGTAGAAATATTGTACTTCATTCCTTATCTGGAGCCTGGTTGTTGTTATTTTTAAAGATCCAAATTGTTCCCCGTTTGGTCATTCACTGAGCAAAAACATTTCACACACTGTGTGGGTCAATCTTTTTCTCTCTCTCCCTACTTTGAGATGAAGAGACCACCATTTCCCATTTTGCCTTAGCAACATTGCTGCCAAGAGCTTCCTGGCCCCATTTGCTGGACAGCACCAGGACTCTGCCTGGCTGAGGATCCTAGAACAGGGATCTGCAAACTTGGCTCTCCAGTTGTTCTTGGACTTCAATTACCAGAAGCCCAGGTCAGTATGCCTGCTGATCAGGACTTCTGGGAATTGAAGTCCAAGAACATCTGGAGAGCCAAGTTTGCAGATCCCTGTCCTAGAACATGGCTTCACTGAAGGCCCTTGAAACGCAAGACACAATCAGCCTGTAAGTCACACAGAGCGGAAACTTTTCACATCGCTGCCTCTTGTCATGTCCGCGCACCGTGTCTGTCAACAAACCTTTAATTTAATTGTGCAGACAAGCCAAAGGGGTGGAAAACAACAGTTTCAGCAGATCAACGTAATTTGCAGGGAAATTGTGACTTAGTAGCAGGAAATGTGATGAGGACAGAAGGGGGTTCAATGGTGTATAAAATTTTAGCTTTTTTGGTATGGCGGCCCTCTAGGGCCATCCTCTCAGCCATGCCACAGATCCAGTGGCTGACAGGGAAGTTTGACTACCAGCAGTGGTGGGATGTCAAATTGTTTACTACCCCACCGTGATGTCATCAGTGTGGGCGGAGCCAACGTCATGATGTCATGACATTGTGGGTGGAGCCAAAGAAAAATAATAATAAATAATAATAAAAAATAAAAATAAGCACACACACCCCTCAACCCACCCACAACACAAGGACAGCAAGGAGGATAGCAAGGAGGCCGTGTATACGCGCCAAGCACTGTAGACATGCATGCACACCAAGAGCTTGGTGCACATGCGCAGTGGGGGAACCAGTGAAAAGATTAGCCCCAAAGGTGGTTCCCCCAAAAAGCTGCTACCGGTTCTCTGGAGCACTGGGAAAAGTTACTACCGGTTCTGGCGAGCTGGTGAGAACCTGTTACATCCCATCACTGACTACCAGACAGGTCAACATCTCCCACCAGGCCGCTAGGGGTGTCCCTGCCAATTGGCCAATGGTCTCTATTGCTGCCAAACAATGCTTAGCAGACATCCTTACAGCTTGTCCTTCTTGGTACAAAGGAAGCAGCTTTATAATATGGAGTCAGATGCTCTCTCACATCTTGTTGATGTCGACTGGCAGCGGGTCTTCTTCTCTCCTCTTTTCTTTGAGCCTCTCAAAGTCCAACCCTGCGTCCACGTCACGAGAGGTGGTAACAGGCCAGGATTGCTAGGATTGGGCGACGTATGGCGTGGACTTGTGCTACAAGACCATTACGACAGCCATGAAGGCCACCCTGGGTCACACTGAAACAATCTGACCAAAGGGGCTCTTATGAAATTGTTACAGGCCCAGCAAGCTGGCAATGGATAATCTATCGCTACAGAAATCCAAATGAAGTGTTCAGGGTGTTGGGCAGAAATTCTTCCAACCCTGTTGGGGACTATGGCAGTTGAACTTGAACCTGCCCCCACCCCACCCAGTCAGCATGCACTACTGACCTCCAGCTCTTCCTTAACACTCTAGAACAGTGGTTCCCAACATGGAGCCCACACCCCACAGGGAGACTTCAATTCCCAGAAGCCTAAGTCAGCACATTGGCTGATCAGTGCTTTGGGGAATTGACTTAGGCTTCTGGGAACTGAAGTCTAAAAACCAAAGGTTGAGAAACACTGCTCTAGGATAATGATGGTGAATCTTTTAGAGACCAAGTGCCCATGGAGGAGGAGGCAGCACATGGGCAGGTACCGTGCATGCCCATATACCCATGTGATCTCACTGGTACATCTCTGGTGGTCACATGGTTGCATGCACCCCCCTGTAGGTGTTCCCGACCCACCCACGGGTGAGCCAGCCTCCTTGGTGGGGTGGGTCGGGGTGTCTGGTTGCCTTACCTCACACAGCTGCCGCCTCCTGGGCAGGATTTCAGCCTCCCCTCTCAACTCCCCATTGGTGGAGAAAGAGGGGTGGTGGGGAAGCGGTGCTGCCATTGGACAGGGCTTCCCCTTGATGGCACATGCGCCCACAGAAAGGCCTCTGCATGCACATTGGCTGATCAGTGCTTTGGAAAATCGACTTTGGCTTTAAAGTCTAAAAACCAAAGTTTGGGAAACACTGATCTAGAAGAGCAGAATATAAGAGAAGATACATCCTTTTGTGGACTAGAATTCCCCAGTCAGCAAGGCCATGCTTCGTTGTAGTCTCCCAAAGGAGTCCCACCACCACCACAACCAAGAGCTTCGATTAAGAGCCTGCTCATAAATATGAAATGACATTTATGCTCTTTGGACTCCCTTCAGCCCACTGCTACTCCTCCCTCCTCCACTCAAAGCTGTGACTTGGAGCTTGTTGAGCAACCAAAGGGTTGGGTTTTGTCTCCTTGCTGCAGAGGAAGGTCTTAGGGGACCCTCCCTCCTCCAGACACAAACAGTGTTCTGTGATGTTTAACCCTCTGGGTCCTACCCAACAGCCTGACTTTCAAGAGGGCCTAACTCACTTTGCTGATGGCAGCCTTCAATGTCTTGCCTTCTCTGTTTGGGAGATGGGAAATAAACCACCCAGCCCACTCTCACTGTTCAGCTCAAGTGTGGTGTTATATCCTCAGGGGCTGTCGCAGATTGATTCCTTTCCCTTTGGAGCGATTTCAGCTACACCAACCATTTCCTCTGCTGGATAATAAATTTTTGGCTTCTGATTTCCTTTCCCCTTTGCTCACCTCCTGACATAATTTGGCTTTTGTTCCTTTAAATAGGTTTGCCCTGGTGCAGTGTCAGAGAGAGAGAGAGAATCTCTTTCTTGTCCTAACCTACATTTCCTTCCCTTTCAAATCTGCAAAAGCAATTAAAATTTAAGTGGAAACCTCTGCACTGCAGTCAGGGCAGGCTGGGGACAGACACAGAAAGTCCCTTGACATTTTGTTTCACCATTCATTACCTGAGATCTAGAATTTCAGCCTCTCACGCCTGCAGGCAAGAACATGTTCTTTTTTCTGACCTAGAACAGTGGTTCCCAACAGGGGGTACACAGCCCACAAGTGGACTCCCAATTCCCAGAAACCTAAGTCAGTACATTGGCTGATCAGTGCTTTGGGGAAATGACTTAGGCTTCTGGGAATTGAAGTCCACAAACCAGCATTTGGGAAACACTGACCTTCCTAGAACCACCGACTAGCACAGGGATCTGCAAACTTGGCTCTCCAGGTGTTATTGGACTTCAATTACCAGAAGCCCAAGTCAGTATGCCTGCTGATCAGGACTTCTGGGAATTGAAGTCCAAGAACATCTGGAGAGCCAAGTTTGCTGATCCCTGGGCTAGCACTCCACAAATCCCTCAAAAGTGGTGTTATAGGCATACAATGCAGCTGCAGTTTTGGTTTTGATGAGCCAGATGCTCCAGTGTTTTGTCAGCTTCCACCCCAGGGTCATTGCAGAAGATCCAGTCCAGCATAGATAACAACTGATTGGCATGCAGAGATACCCTAGAAAGCCTGCTTCCTCCTCAAACTCTGCCATTCTACAGCTAAAGGAAACATGATCAAGTAAAGCGAGGAGGGTAGCTTAGTGACCAAATTGTTCTGCTTCAAGAAGGAGAGTCACAGTAGCCTAGTGGTTAAGATACTGAGGTTGATGACCAAAAGGTCAGGAGGTCAGCAGTTTGAATGCTGCATGATGGAGTGAGCTCAGCTCTGGCCAACCTACTAGTTTGAAAGTAAGAAATTGCAAGTAGATAAATAGGTACTGCTCCAGTGGGGAGGGTAACAGCATTCCATGTGCTTCGGTATCTAAGTCATGCCTGTCACATGACCACAGAAATCTCTACAGATGCAGACAGTGCTGGTTCTTTGGCTGTAAACAGAGATGAGCACTGCCCCTAGAGTTGGACATGACTGACTTTCAAGCAAGGGAGCCCTTTACCTTACTCCAGGAAGCATGCTTGTCATGTGATAACTAGACAGACATCTACTTGAGGTGTTCTAGCTTGGATTTCTGACTCAGAGAAGAGGGACATTGGATTCTAAGTACAGTATTTGTTATTCATCCATAAAATTGGAGGCAGAAACAGACATTATAGGTAACCCATGATTAGAAAAGCAAAATTGCTAAGAGCTGTTTATGACTCAACGAATCTCTCTCACCTCCTGGAGATTTCTTTGAAGTCTGATTTGACAAAAACAGTAGATTGCGTTAGTCACATACTGTATCTCCAATACTAACATGCTTTCAGCTCTAATTACAAACTCTCAGCAATGTCTGGTTTTGTCCGTGAAATATCTAATATATTTCATAGAACATCTGTATATTGTGCCTGGTTTTTCGGGCGGGTAAATAATATAGCCCAGACCATTTGGTCAGGAAGATTAGGTTCAAATTTTTCAGTTCTCAGGTTGCCTCCCTGAAACATCACACTGAGTTACTGGGCTAGATGTGGCAAGAGGTGTTGGGACTTACATATCTCTGCTTTGTTTTCCTTTTTAAAAACATCAGGGGAAAGTGCAGCACTGTGGTGGCTTTGTGGTTAAGACACTGAGCTTGGAGACTGGAAAGTTGGGGTTCAATATCCGAGTGCTGCACAACCAGTGGTGGGATGTCAAAAATTTTACTACCCTACTGTGATGTCATCACAGTGTGGGTGGAGCCAATGTCATGATGTCATGATGTTGTGGGCGGGGCCAAAGAAAAAATAAAATAAAAATAAGCGCACGCACACACACCTCAACCCACCCACCCACAACACAAACCCGTAAATAAAATAAATAAATAAATAATACATTAAAATACACCCACCCACCCAAACACCCACCCACCCCAAACACAAATCAACCAGAGCTTATAAACCAGAGCTTAAAGCTTATTCTGGCTAATCTTTCTCATACTAGGTCAGATGGAAGGAACTACAGAATGAACTCACCACAAGATGGCTTCATTTTGGCACTTTTCAACTTTTCAACAGTTAAAGAAGTTAGATACTAAGTCTTTGCCTAACCAGTTCTCTAGGATAATATGCCTTAATGTAAATGTAAAACAGCTGTACCTCCTTAAGGGTTCTCCAATTGGAACAGCACAGGTGTAGCTTATTGATGAGGTATCTCCAAGACTTTGCTTAAAAACCCCAAGCCAGGCCACCAGGCCTGCCGGCTGCCAGGCCTTTTTAGGAACTGTGGTAGTACGTCAATATAGGTAAAGGTATTAAATACACATTAAAATACACACAAACACACCACAGCCAAAGGTGAGTCACTTACCTTGGGGAGCAAGCTATAGGGAGCTTCAGGCTAGCAGCTTCTCTTCCTCCTCCCCGCTTGGGAGGACAGCAAGGAAGTCGTGCATACCCACCAAGCACTGTAGGTGTGCATGCACACCAAATGCTTGCCACACATGCACAGTGGAGGAACCAGTGAAAAGGTAAGCCCCGAAGGTGGCTTCCCCCAAAAGCTGCTACTTGTTCTCTGGGACACTGGGAAAAGTTACTACCAGTTCTAGCGAACTGGTGCGAACCTGTTACATCCCATCACTGTACACAACAGATCTTGGGGACGTGAAAGGAGCCTCATTCGGGTGTCCTGAGTAAAGAAGTTCCAGCAAAAAATCCTATCAACCCAGAGTAATTTCTGACACAAAATTTATTTATTTATTTAGGGGGAAATATTAGTGGCCTGACTGATGGGAAGACTTGAGTTTTCTAACTCAGTGAGACGTGTCCAGCATTACTTTCTGGGTTAAAGGAAAGCACACATAAAAACTACTCACAGCCCAAGGCATGGAGTCAGTTTAGGCAAAACCACTTTCTGCTGATGGAGAGCCTATTCGTTGTCAGTTCCAAGTGCACTAATCATGGCAGTCATTCTATTGTAAGCCCCAGTGGTAATTTTGGTAACTACCACAATCTCCTTAAATTGTAGAAGTGGTAGTCTGGGCTTCTGATGAAACTGTTCATGCAACCAATTTACACAGGCAGGCAGTTCTGAGGCCAGACTTCAGACACCAGGCACTACCCAAATGAGTTCACCTCAAGCACTGAAAATCATTTTATCATCCAGTAATTGCAACTTCTTCAAGATGTCCTCATTAACTTCTCCTACACATGTGATCCAGGCCAAGGAATAATCTCTTCTTCATCCAAGCTCCCTGTTTTCATACAGTTGATGAATTCTCCCACAATTTTTCCTCAAAAGACTTCTGCTGCCTTCAAGGATAAGTCTGGAAAAAGAGACCCCAACAATCCACCTATACAGTATAGCCGCCCTGGATTCCAAGATCACCAGAGTTCAGTCAGAGAAACAAGATTCAATGCTAAACCCTAATGCAGTTAAAACTGAGACAATCAAGGAGAACCTTACTGCGGGGAACTCCACACAGCATTGTTTAAAATGTTGGAATAACATATCCTTCAGCTGGGAAGTTCCCTACCAAAAAAAGCCCCGAGTATACCAATATCCTTGCTTCCAGATCTAATTCACTTTCATTTTACTTTCTTGTTCCTATAGCCTACTTTCTTTAAAAATAATTTGTCAGCTAACCAAAACTGGCTGCTGGTGGGGTTCTTTTGCTTTTTTTTACCAACTCCAAGGATAAAACTCATCCTCTAAGTCAGGGGTCTCCAACCACCGAGCCATGGACCAGTGCTGGACCACAGGTTGTCCTGAACCAGGTTGTGGGGGTGGGTGGCACTGGGAGCCCCTTCTGTCCTCAGAATGCTACACTGGGTTTGCCGGCAAACAGGCTTCAAACACAGCAGGTAGACAGGTGGCCAGGGCCCTCCTCCACATTGCTTAACTATGGCGGGGCTCTGCCCCCCCCCCCCCGTGTGCAGTGTGATTGCACCATCCAATCCCACAACCACTACCGCTTACCAATCGGTGGAAAGATTGTTTAGCATGAAACCGGTCCGAGGTGCAAAAAAGGTTATGGGCCCCTGCTCTAAGTAGATTTCTAATTGGCTACCTTGATCCCTGACAACATAGATGCCACTTGTTTTACTACTGGTCTAAGCTCTGTCCCTCTGTCTGAGGCAAAAACTTTCAGTGGTGTGAGCAAAGATGTTCTGCAAGAGGCTGTATGTTTTTGTGCAGCAGGCCTAGCCAAAGAAAACTCGGCCAAGGATTCATCTGTTGATCTCATCAGAGATCACGAGGAAGATATGTCTGCCAGTTCTACTGAATTTGGGGTCGATCCCAGCCCAATTTAGCTGCCGGCAGCACAGCAGAACGTAGCTTCGCCTTCCCATTTGCAAGTCAAAACAAATGCCATCCAAGGACAGACAAGTTTTCCATGCACCTGAGGCAGAAAGTGCCTCACCTGTGGTTTAAAGCTACCACCTGGCAACAAAACTATAACAATAAATTAGTAACTAACAAAGGGTTGACCTCTGCTCTTTCTCTTGTTCCTCAGAGGAAGGTGGGTGTTATTATGGCCAGACAGACTTTGGATGCAGTGGTGGCTTTAAACCACAGTAATGTGTTGCCTGAAAACGCGTCACCAAAGTTCTTCAGCCAACAAGTTCTCCTTTCTTGCAGTTCTTCTCCCACTCGCTTTATCTTGAATGATAAGCAGTAGCAATTGTGCTTATCATTTCTTCCTAGATGGCTGAAATATTACAGCTCTCTGCATTTTATGAATTTTATGACTTAGCCTTTATTCTCATATTTAAGTGCCTCTTCGTTTGTCACTCTCCCAAGAACTTGTTAACATCTTGTGCTAAATTCTCATTTCAAATGCATCTAGCTTTTTTAAATACCGTGTTCCCCCGAATACAAGACACTGTCTTATATTTTTAAAAACTCCAAAATATGCACAAGGTCTTATTTTCAGGGGATGTCTTATTTTTCCATGACAAAGAAGAATACAGTACACATTTATTGCTGATACAGAGGATCGCCAGGGCAAGATTTAGGTGAGTGCCTTATTTTGGGGGAGGCCCTTATATTTCCGAAGTGGGGAAAAATAGGGGGGGTGCCTTACTATACGAGGAGGTCCTATATTCGGGGAAACAGGGTAGTTGCTGTGTTAAAAGACATGGTAACTAGCCATCCAGCAGAACTGAAAGCAAAGAATATGGATCATGGCCAAATACTGACAAATATTGGGCAAATGGCAGTCTTTAATGACACCGAAATAAAGGTTGCCCTTGCTTGAAGACCAGTCATGTCTGACTCTAGGGCAGTGATGGCGAACCTATGGCATGTGTGCCAGAGGTGGCACTCAGAGACCTCTCTGTGAGCAGTCATGCAGTCACAGCAGCACAGAGTTCGCCCCGCCCCTCTGCCCACTAGCCCAATGGGAGCATTTCCTCCCTCACCCCAGCACAGAGTTCACTCTGCCCAACAGCTCAATGGGAGAGTTTCCTTCCTCCCCTGTTGCTGTGTTGGCACTTTGCAATAAATAAGTGGTCTTTGAAAGGTTCACCATAACTGCTCTAGGGGGTGGTGCTCATCTCCGTTTACAACTAAAGAGCCAACGCCATCTGCATCTTGAGACGTTTCCGTGGACATGTGGAGCACACAGAACATTGTTACCTTCTCTGCCGAAGCAGTACCTATTAATTTACTTGCAATTTCTTGCAACTACTAGCTTGGCATGAGCCAAGAGAGAGACAAGAGCTCACTCTGTTATCCAGCACTTGGGTCTCAATCTGCTGACCTGCCGACCTGCTGGTCATCAAGTTCGGTGTCTTAACCACTAAGCCACTGCAGTCTTGACACCTACACCTTACCTAATGTTAGGGCCTCATTAATTAATCTTTTCAGGGTTGACCATGTGATGTGTGGATTTTAATTGTATACAAGGATCCAAAGTAAGGGTGACAGGGAGGAAGCAGAGTACTGTACAGAAAGGGCTATGGCCATGTGGCCACTCCTAAATGAAGATTTTTCCTGTCTCCTTACACAGACTAAAGGTTTAATTTAAGTATACTTCATGTTTATCCCACCATAACCTTCGTGAAACTGATGGTGTTGCAGCTGGCCTAGGCATGACTTCCTTGGTTTTAGCATAGTTGCATCATCTGATGTCCGACCATTCCACAAGGATGCAGTGGTGAAAGAGCAAAGCTTGCTTCGAACCTGTAGGATCTGGGAAGCTGAAGGAGGAAGTAATACATAGGGCATTGCCACCAAGATACAGTACATCTTGTTTTTTACAATTCCAACTGTGGAATTTTGCACAATAGGTTCTTGAGATCTTCTGTTTCTAGGCCAGATGCGAAAGTGTCAAAAGGAAGGCACCTTATGGTGAGTTCATTCTGTAATTCCTGTTACCGGACCTAGTGTGAGAAAGATTAGCCAGCAACAGAAGGTTGTTGTTTTCAGGGTACACCCGATTGTAGTTCAAAAATACCACAATGTTCGAGGAGGTGCTTTCTGTCAACCCCAGGTTCTTGAGATGAATGAGAGCAAAACTTCTTAAAAGGTTAGTGCTTAGGTTCTCCAAAGTTTGGTTCACCATTTTATGATGTCTGGGTTAGCATCTGAATTACTTGGCAATACAAAATGTTTCTTCTGTCTTGACCATGGAACTATTTAGGCTGGCTTGATTTATTCCTAAGAGAGAACAGGAGGGAGCGTGATTTTTAAAAAAATCTATGCCCTTTATGAGCAAATGCAATGAAAATCCTACTGCATTCCAGTTAGTGAGTGCCTGAAAATGAACTTGGATGACTACAGAGCTTTACAAGGACATTAGGTGTCACTTGCCCCCCCTTCCCCCTTTCTTTTCTTTATCAAAGTACAGTACTGCATACTTTTTTCTCTTCCTCTCTACAGCTCAGTCCAATGAAAACAAACAATGAAAACTAACAGCTTGTTTAGAGTGTCAGAGTGAGAAGGCATTAAACACAATAGGACACAGACACAGAATACGGCATGCTGTGAAAAGATACAATTAGAAAGGAAGCCTTCTAACACCTTGTTCTGGGACTGCTATGAGCAACAATGCTGTTGAGCGCCTAACCTCTCTCTCCCCCAAAAAGGGAGGAGGAAATGGTGCTAAACCTCCCATTAGCTCTCCTTTCCTACATGCCTCTAGGCTTTGGATGAATAAGAGGGGAAGGGGTTCAACAAGCATTGAAGACTTTATTTTCTTTCTTTCTTTCTTTCTTTCATATCCAGTCCATCTGGGATGTTCTCCCATCTGGGCAGGCAAGAGTTTGAGAGTTGAGACTTGAGTTGCCATGAGGCTAAACCTAAACCATCCCTGGGTCCTCTAAGTCAGTTTCCCAGAGTGATTCTTCCTGGTCACTGACTCCTTTTTATTATCTGCTGGGCAGGAACGACACATTTCAGGTCTGCATTTTGTCACCCTGCTTATTAAACTTATACACGGAGCACATAATGCGCAATGCAGGGCTGGAGGGATCACAATTTGGGATCAAAATTGCTGGGAGAATCGTCAACAAATTGACATAGGCAGATGATACCACCCTAATGGCAGAAAGTGAAGAAGACCTAAAGAAGCTGCTGCTTGGGTTGAAAGAAGAAAGTGCAAAAGCTGGCTTGAGACTCAATATCAAGAAAACCAAGATAATGGCAACAGGCCCTATCAGTCCCTGGAGAATAGATGGGGAAGAAGTAGAAGCAGTGAGGTTTTACTTTCTTAGGATCAAAGCTCACTGCAGATGGTGATTGCAGCCATGAAATAAAAAGGCGACTGATTCTTGGGAGGCAAGTGATGAGAAACCTTGGGAACTTAGTGAAAAGTAGAGACACCACATTGCAAACAAAGATTTGTCTAGTCAAAGCAATGGTATTTCCAGTGGCAATGTATAGTTGTGAGAGCGGGACCATTAGGAAAGCTGAATGTGGAGGAAGAGATGCCTTTGAGTTGTGGTGTTGGAGGAGAGTTTTGAGAGTACCCTGGACAGCGAAGAGAACAAATAAGTCAATCTTAGAGGAAATCCACCTTGACTACTCCCTAGAAGGTCAAATAGGGTCAGAATTGACTGTGTGACTGAACAACAAAAAGAATCAGTTACTGTAGGAAAGCAAGACGTGGAGCAGATCCTGGCCTGCAAACTGGCCAGCACTGAGGGTTATGGTTGGGGCAGGGGGAGGGGAGCTTCTGATCACTACTGACAGTCCCAGGGTCACCTTCTACATTTGCCATGCAGGGAAAAAGGAGCCACTGGTGCTTCCCAGTGATGGGCAGCAACAGGTTCACACCAGTTCGCCAGAACCGGTAGTAACTTTCCCCAGGGCCCCAGAGAACCGGTAGCAACTTTTGGGGGGAACCACCTTGGGGGCTTACCTTTTCACCACTCCCTCCCACTGTGCATGCGTGCCAAGCACTTGGTGTCCATGCACGTCTACAGTGCTTGGCGTGTATCCACAGCCTCCTTGCTGTCCTCCCAAGCGGGGAGGAGGAAGAGAAGCTGCTAGCCTGAAGATCCCTATAGCCTGCTCCCCAGGATAAGTGACTCACCTTTGGCTGTGGGGTGGGTGGGTGTATTTTAATGTGTAATTAATGTGTATATATTTTAATGTGTATTTTTATGTCTTTCATGTGCATTTAATTTGTATTTTTATGTGCTTTTATGTCTGTTTAATGTGCATTTATTTTCATGTGTATTTTATGTATTTTCATGATGTATTTTTATGTCTGTTTAATTTGTATTTTTATGTGTACTTATTTTTATGGGTTTATTACATTGGCTCTGCCCACACCATCGTCTCCACCCATGATGTTGGCTCTGCCCACAGTGTGGTAGTAAAATGTTTGGCTGCCCATCACTGGTGCTTCCCCTCCCAGAAGAAACATGGTCAGCACCCAGGTAGTGCTGGGGTGGCCAAAAAGCCTCCCCAGGAAGCAATGCTGTTCTTTCTAGAGAGGGAGCTTCGGTGGCCTCATTTTCGCTGCATGTTGATTCCCAGGTGCTGTCAGTAACTGGGAATCCTCTCCACACTGGCCACAGAAGCCTGCCTGGGGCCGTTGAAAAATGGCACCAATTGCACACTCTTTGAGAACTACACCCAGTGGTGGGATGTCAAAAATTTTACTACCCCACCGTGATGTCATCACAGTGTGGGCGGAGCTAATGTCATGATGTCATGATGTGGGTGGGGCCAAAGAATTTTTTAAAATAATAATAATAAAATAATTGTACCGAGTAGGGCGGTATACAAACCGAATAAATGAAATGGAATGAATGAATTAATAAAAATAAACTAAATAAAATATAAATAAAATAAAATAAATAAAAAATAAGCACACACACACACACACACACACACACACACCACACAAACCCGTAAATAAAGACAATAAAATAAAAATTACATTAAAATACACCCAACCACCCCAAACATAAATCTGTATTTATGGTACTGTGGTAGTATGTCAATATAGGTAAAGGTATTAAATACACATTAAAATACACACAGACACACCACATCCAAACATGAGTCACTTACCCTGGGGAGCAGGCTATAGGGAGCTTCAGGCTAGCAGCTTCTCTTCCTCCTCCCTGCTTGGGAGGACAGCAAGGAGGCTGTGCATGCACGCCATGCACAGTGAAAAGGTAAGCCCCGAAGGTGGTTCCCCCCAAAAGCTGCTACTGGTTCTCCGGGACACTGAGAAAAGTTACTACCAGTTCTGGCGAACTGGTGAGAACCTGTTACATCCCATCACTGACTACACCAAAGCTTTCTTTGTGTGAAAAAACCAGAACTGCTGTGAACTGAGGTAAGGCAGGGTGGCCAGATTTGGGGGGGGGGGGGATGAAGAAGATGCCAAGATAATCCTCCACAGAATCCACTTTTTAAAGAATTCTGAGTGATTTTGCCTCATGGGCCTCTTCTCCCCCTTCTTCCCCCAGCAGCCAAGAAACGGATGCTCAGGAAGATGAGGTGCAAAATTCCTCCCCAACTTCAAAGACCTTTTCTTCTGGCGGCCTCTCTTTGGTTCCTTGGAAAGCTCCGAATTCATCCGCTGGCAAACCACCTTTTCGAAAGGCTCGCTCTTCCCTCCTTTAAGGCACACGGCCAGATTGCAGCAAACACTCTGGTGACAGAGGTGGGGGAGAAAAAAGAGACCCGGGGGGAGACTGGGGAAGTTTCCTAGCCTGTTTCACGGGGGAGACACCGTATTGGCAAGAGGTAGCGAGCCAGCGAAAGGGATGAAGAGAAATCCCTGGCAAGGAGAAAGGAAATATTTCTTCTCTACCCGGGGGCTTGCCCTGCCATCATAGATGCTACTTCGGCTTTTACCCAGACAGGGAGGGAATGCCACAGGAAACAAAACTACTTTTTTCTCTCTCCTGATTTTCATTGAGTAAATATAGTTAGAATGCCAACACAAGGTTGCCGTCTCTCTCCCCACCTCCTGCTGCCATGCAAGGGAGTTGTGCTTTTCATGGGCTGTCCTGCTGTGAGACATGAAGGCTTGGCTTGCCCTGCACTTCCATATCCCAAATTATGAGTCAGAGCTCTCTGCTGAAATCCTAAAACAGAATAAAGATGCCATTTGGGGGAGGGAAAAGAAGCCCTGAACCATGAATGTGCTATATGTAGCAGAAGCAGAACCATTTTGTGTTAAGAGTCACTGTCCTAGTTACACACACACAGTGGTGGGCAGCAACAGGTTCGGTACCCCCCCTGCCGGGAGGGGGTTAGCAAAATTGGGTGGCCTCTGGGCAGGGGGGTGGCTAAATTGGGTGGCCTTCAGGCAGGGAGGATTATTATTATATTATTATTATTTATTAAATTTAGTACCCCGCCCCAATCGGGAGGACCCGACTCTGGGCGGCTTACATCCAAAATAAAAACAAAAAATAAAACCCAACACTAAAACGTCAGAGTTAAAACCATCAGAAGTTAAAAACAACACAGGATAGCGAAAGGGGGGGGCCACGCCCACCTCCCTGCCCTGCCCCATCAGGTTTTGTCCCTGCAAGTGGTTCAAGGTCTCCCTTGCTCAAAAGCCAGTCGTATCCAACGCCAGGGTGCAGTGCTCCTCTCCATTTACAGCCAAAGAGCCAGTGCTGCCTGTTTGCAGATGTATACATGGCCATGTGGCAGGCATGACTAGATCGCCCATGACGTAGGCTCCGCCCATGATGTAGGCTCCGCCCACGGTGGTAGCGAAAATGTTTGCAGACCACCACTGCACACACCCCCAATCTTACTTGAAATTGTAAAAGATACTGTATGTGTTAACTTTCCCATCCTTACATTGCCTAGAAGCCTTAGATATGTTAATCTTCTATTGATCTCTTAGTTAAAAGGGCAGAGGGGAGAATATTATTATTATTGTTTCAAATTTATATTGCCGCCCACTCGCTAGCCCCTTGCTAGCAGTTCCTTGGAAATAGTCCCTGTCATTAGGCCCTGCCAGCATAATAATCTCCAAAGATGAAGCTTCTAGTTTCAAAGAGACAACAGGACATATGTTTTTTTCTGTTTCCTTTAACTTTTTCCTATATAAACTCTCTGTGTTCCTGAATAACCTGTCTTGCCTTCTCTTACCCAGTCTATTGGGAAGTCCTATTTTGCAAAAGAATAAAGTTCTCTCTCGTTGTATAACTTGCAATATAAGTTTTATTCCTTTCGGTGATCTCACAGCCACTTGAGCTGAAATTTGCATTTGGCAACATATAGGCACAGGAAATACACAGGTATTTTATTTAGCAATGGCTTTTTATTGTCAAGAGTATCTACAGAAGCCTGAAGCGAATGTGAAAAATATACGGGATTAAAGGTTAATTGGGGAAAACCTGAAGCGACACTGTGTAATTGTAATGAAGCTGAAAAAGAAAAGATAAAAGAATGATGTCAAATTAAAATTAAGGAAAATATGAGGTATCTCAGTAGAATTGTATCAGAAAATGTGAATGAATTATATAAAGTAAATTTTTGATAAACTAAAAATAGAAATCAAAAGTATGATAAACAGGTTGAAAAAGTTAAAGTTGTCATGGTTTGGGTGAGTAAATGTATGTAAAATGAAAACCATTCCTAAAATTAATTTTCTGCTAGGGAATTTACTAATATCCATTAATCAAAAGGAATTGAGCAGATTGCAAGGGATTGTGGACAGATACTGCCATGGAAAAAAAGAGCCCCAGAATAGTAAAGACACTTTGGTATGTAAACCAAAAGGAGGGGGGTTTAGGAATTCCTAATCTAAAATTGTATTATACAGTGTTTCGATTAAGGAGAATAATACAGTAATACCTCAGATAACATTAGTATCGAATAACACTAAAATCGCATAACATAAAGCAATCTGGGGGGAAGAATTGCATCGGATAACATTAAGATCCTATGGGATGCATCGGATAACAACCGCTAAAGCCTGTGTGGTTACAATGTATCTCTATGGATCCCATAGGATTTTAACATGCATCGGATAACACTAAAAATCGGATAACACCAAGACTTGTGGAACCAGGTTTTAACGTTATTCGAGGTTTTACTGTATTGAAATTAATGCAAAGTGGTCAAAAAAGTGAATGACCAGACTGGGTAGAGTTTAACAGCCTTAAAGGAGAGTTATTTTTATGTAATTCAATGTCAAAAATTAATAAATAACAAAACTTTGGAAGACTTAATTAAAGTATGGAGGAAACTGAAAAAGAAAGCATCACCAAACATCTCCCCAGTAATAGAACTTATGGATATGAAAGACTGCCTGATAGCCAATACAAAGGATGTAAGAGCCATTTTATTGCAGAATAAAACACTGCTAGTAAAAGAATGGATAAATAAATATAGTGAGGGACGAATAAGAGAATCTGTATGTGAGAATCTAAAACTCAAAAAGTTACAAAGATTATGGATGGAGCAATGGGACAAATGGATCAGACCATTAGAGCTGGAAATAAGCCTTTGAGAAAATAGTTTACAGTGTAAGAAGAGGTCTCACCACCTTGAAGAACAAGGCTCTCATTCCATCGGCTAGAGAGGCGCATCTCTCTAGCACCAGGAGGAGGGCCTTCTCCGTGGCCGCCCCGGCCCTTTGGAACCTCCTGCCAACTGAGTTACGTCTACAGACAGAGCTCCTGCCCTTTCGGAAGGGCCTAAAAACCTGGCTGGCAGGGCAGGTGTGGGGGTCCAGGAACATGGGGTCCCATGTTGGGTGGCTGATATGATGGGACAGCCACCCCTCCCTCACTCTTTTAAACTTTTAAAATCTTTTTAAACCTTTTAACCTTTTTAAATCTTTTAGATTTTTGTAAATTCATGGTTTAATTCTTTTTTAATTGACTTTTAAGTAATTTATGAACCTTAAGGTTTTAATTTATGAATTTCTGTAAGCCGCCTAGAGTCAGGTTCGCCTGATTAGGGCGGGATAATAAATCTAAATAAATAAATAAATAAATAAATTGCAAGTAGACTTTATAAGGAACAAAATAAAGAGATGGGGGGAATCATTAAAGCAAATATGGGAAAATGAATTGAGAATAAAGATAGATGAAACTAGCTGGAAGAACAAATGGAATCAAAGAGTAGTAAAGTCTCTCTATATAAAGGGGAAAGAATTCAATTATAAACTTATTTGGAGATGGTATATGACCCCGATAAAACTTCACTGGATGAATAAGAACAAATCTAAGAATTGCTGGAGGTGCAAGGGAGAGGAAAGATCATACACACATATGTGGTGGCACTGCAGCTACGTAGAGACAATATGGAAAGATGTAGAGAGAAAAATAATATTAAAATGTGCAGGAACTATTAATACAGATCACCACCACTCAGTGATGGGATGACAAAAATTCTACTACCACGCCATGACGTCACGGACGTCATGGGCGTGGCCAATGGCATGACGTCATGACGTCACGGCCGACGTCATGACGTCATGACGTTGTGGGCGGGGCCAAAATAAAAATAAATAAAAAATAAAAATAAACATACACACACACCCCTCCCTCTCAGCCCACCCACCCAGACACAAATAAATAAATAAAATAAAAACAACCACCCACCCAAAACACAAATAAATTACCCACCCACCCCAAATAAAAACCCCTCGCTTACCTTTCTTGGGACCCGGCACCCCGATTGCTGTCCACAGCCGCCGCCGCCGCCGGAGCTGCCTGCACCCCTGTGGCGTCCTCCTTGGGCCGGTACCTTTTTAGCCCGGCTCCGGCCATGGCGAGGGGCGACGGGCAGCCGCGGCTGCCGCGCCTCCCTGGGCCGTCCCCATGCCGCACCGCCGCCGCCTACAGCTTCCTCCTCCACAGCGCGCGGCAGCCGAGCTCAAAAGGGACCGACCCAAGAAGGAGTCCACAGGGATTCAGGCAGCAGCAGCTCCGGCGGCGGCGGGCGGCGGCTGTGGACGGCGGGTGCAGGCACCCGGCCCACAGGCGCCCGGCGGAGGCGGCGGCAGCGGTGTACCCCGCCGGGCGTCCCCAGGGCATGGGGCTTGTCAGCAGCGGACGGCCGAGGCAGCCCTCAACGTGCTGCGGGGAGGCGCCCCCCTCAGAGGGCTGCTGCCGCCGCCGCTGCCCTGAAAGTTCTAAATGTTTTGAAAATCGGAGCGAAAATGGCTCTAATTGACTGCGCATGCGCAGAAACTCAATCTGACGCATGTGCAATGCGTCAGATTGAGTTTCTGCGCATGCGCAGTCAATTAGAGCCATTTTCGCTCCGATTTTAAATTTTTTTTTTCTTTCGGTCAGGCGTCCGGAACCGGACGCCCCAAAAGTGGACTTCCCCTCACGGAGAACCCTCCGGGATTGGTCTTACCGGTTCCAGAGATCCGTCTGGAACCGGTGACATCCCATCACTGCCACCACTCCAGTTTTGTGCTTTCCAATGGATTCTGACCACTGAATAAAACTACCCAGGAATGAAGAATGTTCAGTCCTGGCAATTTATTCTATTATTTAATTATTTATTTTGACTTCTTTAGCTGCCCTCTCGTCGAGGTGACTCCGGGTGGTTTACAGTACAAGAAACACCCACAACATGACACCCTCCGACAACCCATACATATAGATAAAACATCATAAAAACTCTAAAATCTCAAAATCACACAATCTCAAATGTAAAAATCTAAAATCCCCATAACAAAATTGTCAGAGGTCATATGAACCAGTGGGGTGGAGTAGATGAAATGGAAGGAAACAAGGCTCTTAAAATAAATAGTAGGAGCAAACATTTAATTGCTCATAATAACTGGACCACATCTCTCAGCAAAAGCAAACTTGTCAAGTATTCAGGCAAGCTCTGACTTGAAGCAGCCTGCGATGCTCCCAGGAGCATACCTGGAGGGGCCAAATCAAAAATTTGCAAGAAATGTGAATCCAAAATAACAGATGTAGAGGACACCTACCCCCCCCCCCCAAGGTTCTGTGTGACTGGGAAACTTTAACAAGGGACACACACAACAGTCTTATAATTGTGATGGCCTGGAACACTGAGTGCTCAGGAAAACAACAAGAAAAACAACATTGCAATATAACCATGACAGAATTTAGAAAACATTTTTTCCAGACTAGAACCCCCACCTTTATCTCCCTATAAGCATAGTCAGTAGCTGTTATACTTAGTAATTTGAGAGTTATGCTTATAGGCCAACAAACCAGTATAACAGCCACCCCTCTCTCGCTCTTTTAAACTTTTTCAACCCTTTAAACTTTTAAATCTTTTTTAGTATTTTGTAAATTTATAGTTTACTTTTTTTAAAATTAATTTTGAACCTTAAGGTTTTAATTTCTGAATTCGTAGGGGTATAGTGGGATTGTTTAGTTTGTTTTGCACTCATGTGTGATCTTTTTCTTTTTTGTAAGCCGCCTAGAGTCAGGTTCGCCTGATTGGGGCGGGATAATAAATCTAAATAAATAAATAAATAACCAGTATCAACCAATATGAGGAAGGTGGCAAGCAGTCCACTCCTTTTTTTTTTAACTTTATTTTTTATATAGGTATTTTAAAAAGTAAACATACAAAAAAGAAATATAAAAGGCATACAAAAATAAGGAGTATACAAAAATGACAAAGTTAAAAAGAAAAACAAAACAAAAGAAAAGAAATCAATCATGAAAAAAGGAAACACTTTCTCCACTTTTAAATCAATATAAGTACATCATACAACCCAAGTACGAACCTCCATAATGTGTAGAAACTATCTCTATTAAACACATAAAAAAGTTACATAATTCTTTCTTTATAACTCATATTGACTAATTCTCTAATACATTTGGTTTCCTACACTATTGCAATCACTCTTCAATAACACCCCTGTGATATTTACAATGTCCAAGGGCTTGTAAAAAAAAAGACTCATAATTTCCAAAAAACATTTTGTTCCGGTACAGGAGTGACCCCTTTGTTCTTAACTGTCACATATTCCACAAAGGGTTTCCAGACTCTCCAAAAATTGTTGACTTTAGTTCTACCTTTTTTTACATTAATTTCACAGGTGAGTTTGTCATTCAGTGCCAGCTCCCACATTTCTTTATACCAATCTTGAATTTTTATCAAGACCTCATTTTTCCAATTTTTCGCTATACAAAGTCTAGCCGCTGACAACATCACAGACATCAATTCTTTGTTATCGTTGCTTATATTAAACTTGTCGACCTCCGTTAACAACACTGTGTCTGGACCCCATACAAGCTGCTTATCTAATATATTATTTACTTCATTTTTCACATTTCCCCAAAATTTTTCCAAGCATTTACAATTCCACCACATGTGCACATATGTTCCCATCTCATGTTTACATCGCCAACACTTGTCACTAACCCTGCTGTCCATACGATGCAGCCCGACTGGGGTCCTATACCACCACCAAATTAGCTTATAATTGTGTTCCTTCATTCTCACAGACATAGTTCTCATAACCCTTCTTTTCCATTTTCTCTTCCAATTTTCTACTGAAATTATCTCGTTTAATTCATATTCCCATTTATTTCTCAAGACATCCTGTATATTTCCACTTTTATTCAAAATTTTATAAATCTTGCTTACTATTCCCTTGATACCTATGTCACCCCTCCTTAAGTTGGTCAACATTATTTCGAATGAAGTTAATTCTCTTTTTAAACTGTTATCTAACAAATATTTCTTATTCCAATTGTTTATTTGGAGAGTTTTAAACCAATCTAACTGCATACACAAAAATAATTCTCTTCTTCTTTCATTATCCTTGCAGATATTGATCCAATCCTTCAGCAAGAGAGCCTCCTTTTCTATCAATATGTTCTAATCCTATCATCAATTTGTATTGGGAAAATATTCATGTCATCTATCTCTAATACAGGCGAGGTACCTGGGACAAGCTCCTTTTTCATTCTATTCCATTCTTCTATTGTTACTTTTGTCAATTTGCATCAATAACTCTGTTTATAATTTTCCTTTCTTTCACTCAAAAATATTGACTTATCAAATTTCTGGGACTCCTCTCTCTCAATCTTTTCCCATATTACTTCTTCTCTGTTCAATATTCTAATAACATTTCTTATCTGAAAAGCCTTATAGTAATCACGAATATTGGGTATCCCTAAGCCCCCCTCTTTTTGAGATGCATACCATAATTTTTTACCTATTCTAGCACCCTGTTTTCCATTACAAAATTTATTTATTATATTTTGATATTCCTTTAACTCTCTATCAGTAAACTTAATCGGTAATGCATCAAATAAGAAATTTAGTTTGGGTAACAGCATCATCTTGCTTAGTGCAACCCGTCCAAACCATGATAAATTTAATTTATTATATCGAGATATTTTCTGTTCAATTTCCTTCCTCTGTTTATCATAATTTAGCCCTTTAAGCTCCCCAAATTTGTTTGAAATTATTATCCCCAAATATTTAATTTTGTTTCCAATCTGAATCTTGTACTTTTATTTTATTCTTTTCTCTTCTTCCTTGGTCCCATTGCAATATATCATTTGCGTCTTGTCCCAGTTAACTCTCAAGCCTGTAATGTCCTCCAAATTACTTAAGTGTTTATGTATATTTTCTAGTGCCTTTGTTGGGTGTTTTACAATAATTAACGTGTCATCTGCGTACAGGTTTATTTTGTTACCCTTCATGCCTATTATGTCCTTGTCCTGACGTATTAAGTTTGCTAAAAACTCCATGGCCAGTATAAATAATGTTGGTGACAATGGACAACCCTGCCTTGTACCTGCTTCCAAATTTATGTTTCCTGAGTATTCGCCATTGACTCTAACCCGGGCTGTTCCAGATTGATATAACTTTTTTATTACTCCCTGAAATTTAACCCCAAATCCATATAATTTAATCATCTCTTGTATTGTTAGCCATTGTAAAGAGTCAAAGGCTTTAAAAATATCCAAAGATAAGAATCCCACTTTCTCTTTCTTTTGTTCAGATAAGTCCATCAAATCTATTACTCTTCTTGTTAGATCTGACATATATCTATTTTTAACAAAACCTACCTGGTCCTCCTTTATATAACAAGATATAAAGTTATTTAATCTATTTGACATTATTGATGTGAAAATTTTTGCATCCTGATTAATTAGTGAAATCGGTCTGTACGATTCCACCTTTTCTAAATCTTTGCCTGGCTTCGGAATTAATGTAATTATTGATCTATTCCATGAGTCTGGAGTTGCTTCACCTTCTAGAATTTTATTAAATAGTTTACTCAGCCTCGGAACAATCCAACTTTTAAAGTCCTTATAGAACTCAGCCGATAATCCATCTTCCCCTGGGGCTTTCTCTGCTTTTAATCTCTTTATCGTTTGCTCAATTTCTCTTTCTGTAATCTTTTCCTCCATTATATTTCTATGTTCTGCTGTTATTTGTGGCAATTTTTGATTTTCGAAACACTCTCTGAGTTTGTCCAAATTTATTCCCTTTTTTGAGTACAATTCATTATAGAAATTTTCTATTATCCTCATTTTATCAATTTTTTTATTACATCTCTTTCCGTTTTTATCAATTAATACCCCAATCTGACTTTTAATTTTCTTCTCTCTTGCCGCTTTTGCTAACAATTTAGAATTCCTATTGCTATACTCAAAATATTCTCTTTTTAGATATATCATATCCCTTTTAACCCTTTCCATGTCTTTCCCTTCCAATTCCTTCTTAATTTTTTGTATGTCCTCAAAAATTCTCTTGCTCTTAGTTCTTGCTTGTTCCAGGTAGAGTTGCTTTAGTTTTACTTCTAACTCCTGATACCTAGTTTTATTCTGCTTATTTTTTACACTCTTTAATTTTATAGATTCCCCTCTAAATATCGCCTTCATTGTATCCCATACCATGCTATAGCTGACCTCACCATTATCATTCCAATTCCAATATTCTTCCCATTTCTCCATTATATTTTTCCTGCTAGCATCATCCCTAAATAAGTTTGTATCATATCTCCAATTATATACCCTCTCCCCCCCCCGCTGTCCAATTTTATCTCCATCAATATTTTTGCATGATCTGACTCTTTGAATGTTCCTATTTTTATATCTTCAATGTTTCTAATTAACTCTTTTGTAACAAAAATATAGTCAATTCTAGATTGCATATAATGTGCCTGGGAGCAAAAAGTATATTCCCTTTCATTCCCCTTGATCTCTCTCCATGTATCTTTTACCCCCAGTGCCTTTATCCAATCATCCAATATATATTTTTTACGCTTTTTCTGACTACCTGTACTATCTATTGCTGATCTTATTAAATTGAAATCCCCTGCTATTATCATATTTTTTGTTCCTTCTCTCTCTAAAATTTTTCCCATCTTGTTTAAAAATTCTTCCTGCTTGTCATTTGGTGCATATATATTAACCAATGTAATTTCTTCCTCATCTATATTTCCTTTAATTATAAGATATCTCCCTTCTGGGTCAGCCATGCTTTGTGTCATATTAAACCCTGTCTTTTCTGATATTAGTGTTGCAACTCCTCTTGCTTTTGATGAGCCATAGGCCTTCTCATATATTTGCATACCTCTCAGGACCATTTTATTTGTTTCTGCAGATTTTTGGTGGGTCTCTTGCAGAAAGACGACATCTGCTTTTTCTTTATTAATTGCTATTTGTAATCTTTTTCTCTTTAAGACTGTGCCTGTACCCTTCACATTCCATGTTAGTACTTTTAAATTCTTGACCATCAAATTTTATTTAATTTCCTTAGTTTTTTACAATGCACCCTGGACGTGTACCACCTATCCCCTGTATTACAAAAACTATAAAAACTAAACATTAGACAAAAACAACCTAAAGATATATGAAAACTAACTTGTAAGACATAATAAAAATACAGAAAAAAAAACTTACCTATGCTTCTGCAGTCTTTTACCCTCCCCACTTCTTTTCCAAGAATGTCGCCTCCGTATACCAAAGAGGGGAGGGGGGGTCAGTGCAAGATGCCATTGCTTTCTCTAAGGTCCCCCTCTTCCCTCCGCCAATATTTCTTTCTTTATTAATATTCTCACTCTATAATTTCAATGCTCGGTTCTGACGTGTCCAGCCCTCCTGCTGCTCCCCTCTCCTCCCCCTCCATTCTCAAAACTGTTACCGTTTCCCCAGACATATGCAAATCCGTTCTTAACTCAATCCACTCACTTGATGCCACCTTGATCAATCCAATGTGTGTTAAGTAACCCAGTACATCCGTCTTAGAATCAATAATATGCATTTTTTTATTGTAGAAAAAAGCTAATTGTTGTGGGAACCTCCAGTTATATTTAATACCTTTGGCAGTCAGTAATCTTGTAACCGGTTTCATCCTGTACTTCCATTTTCTTTCTTCCGGGGCAATGTCGTTGTAAATTTCCACATCATCATTTTCTATTTTTAGAACGCCAGAACCAGCTTGTTTAATGTAAGCCATTACTTTAAGCTTATCCGCCCAATTTGCAAATTTGACCCAAACATTTCTAGGTACGTTCCTACCCCTTCTCCCCCCAATTCTAAAAACTCCGCCCAAATCCTCAGGTACAAAATTTTCCCCCATTTGTAACGAAATAAGCCAATCCACTATCCTTTCTTTAAGCCTATCTGGCGTTCGTTCAACCAATTTTCTAATCACAATGTTCTGTTTCCTCTGCCCCTCTTCCACCAGAAATATCCTTTTCTCTTGTGCTGTCACTCTTAATGCGGTATGGTGTTCATGGAGGTAAAGTTCATTCACTGTTATCGATACTTTTTTAACATCCTCTTGAATCATATCTGTAATCATCTTAATCTTTTTTGTATTCTCTGTAACTTCTTTCTGTAAGTCGGAAAGGGATCTCGCCAGACTCTCATGTTGAAGTCTGGCGATCTCTCTATCCTTCTTCATTTCATCATTATTAGATTTTATCTGTGCTGACATCTGTTGTAACATTTTAAACATTCTTTCCATATCCGATGATTCGGAACTTGGTGCCTCTGCAACAGCTGGGGTCTCCAAAATCGGTGGTGGGGTGTGTTTCTCCTTCTCCTTCTGGTCCTTCTGGTCCTTTTTATCCTTCCTAGTTTTAGGCTTAACAACTTCCTCTTCCTCCCTCCCCTTCCCTCCCTCCATTGTAATTTCACTGAGATCCGATAATCAAACAATCAATCGATTTTTTTTTACAATTTTCAATCAAAATTTCCAATTAGAATTCCAATTAATTTTCTATTCAGTATTCCAATCCAGAAAGTTGGTAATTTGATTAGTTATTTGAAAAAGTTAACCACTTAATAAACGCAAAGCAAAGCCACCCGCTATTCCCCTTAATTAATAAGTTCTATATTAATCACCTAAAAATAACAAAAATTGTCTCAACAGCTCAAAAAATTATATATTCCCCCCTTCCCCTTTTTTTCCCCTTTGTGTACTATAGCAATTTTAATACTGAGGTCAATCAAAAGTTTTATTAAATTTTAAACAAGAAAAGAAATAAAAGGAGAAAAAGAAATAAGAGAAAAGAGATGAAGAACAGCCTTAAAATTAGTGACTTATATAGAAAGGAAGAAGGAGAGGGGGGAGCAACCAATGGTTCTTTTCAATACAATCACAAATAAACACGTTAACTCAAGCTTTATAATAATGGGTTAGCCTCTAACGGAGGGAGGAGAAGGGGGGAAAGAAGGAGTACAAAATAACAATAATAATAATAAGAATCAAAAATCGTGGGCCAGGAGGAAGCAAGGAAAGGCACCAACGCAAAAAAGAAAAAGGAGGGGAAAGGGGGCAAGAAGGGGGGGAAGGAATCGGTACACAAACTGGGACTCTAAAAATGTATAGGGACAACAAAACAAGACAAAAACACTTTAGACTACACCACGGGATAACAAGTGAAAGAGAGAACCAAACAGTACAAACAATAAATTAACAAAACCAACAAACATATAACAATCAACAAAAAATAAAATGGCGCTTCCCTTTCGCTTCTCGAAGCGATCTTGCTGAGTTTTGTTTTTGGACTGAATAAGTTTCGTTTTATTCCGCCATCTTCATTTCCTTTCTCAAATCTATTTAATTGTTTTTAATAGCAAAAAAAAAATCCAACGCACAGTTCAAGTCTTCAAGTAGTTCTTAATGTAAAATGCCTGCAAAACCGTTCTCATTAAAATCCTCCGTTTCTAATCTCCGTATTTCCTCGTTCTCTTCCTCCTCACCCTTCACTCTATCTCTTCTCTTTTGTTCCCACTCCTTAGCAAGCAAAAATATGGCTCTGGCGTACCTCAGTCCATGAGAAGGAAACAAAAAAACAACAATTCCCTCTTCACTCCTCTCCCTTCAAACAGCATGTCCCTTTAAAAGTTGTACGAGAGTCCTCCACTCACGCGCCTCTCGCGGCACCTCGTCTGCCCCCCTCGGGATCCCTCTTGTCTCTCTCTCACCCGGTAGAGTAAATTCCACAGTCACAGTCCAGGGTCCCGATCTGGGGCAAGCTCCGGTACCTCGATTCACTGCTCAATCTCAGCCAGTTCTCTTCTCTTCTCTTCCAACTCCGACGCTCCGACGCTCGGCCGGCTCAACGACTTTGGCAATGGCCGGGAGCCTCTTACGAGGCTTGCACCACCACCGCCAATCGGAGCCCGCGCCTCCGCGCCTCTCTCACCGATGAAAAACTTGTCCACGGACTCTCAAAAAAAAGTCTCCCGCCAATTTTTTTGAAGTCTCTTTTAAAATTCGTTCAAGATCGCATTGTTAACCCATTAGAGTGGCGGAGCAGAGGGTAGGCGATGTTCACTCTACGCCATCTTAACCACGCCCCCAAGCAGTCCACTCCTGTCTAATATCTTTTAATCAGTGATGCTGGTAATTCTGAAACATTCCCAACACAGAACAGCACAACAGATACCAATAAGGTTGATGTTCAGCTAAACAACGCCATGTGCGTCATTACTGGAACTCTTCATCCTACATCAAGTAGCCAGCTTCCAGTACTTGCTAATATTAAACCATCGAAGAATGGAGGAGGCATTAAAAAAAAAGGTCCAAATACCTAATACAAAATTCTTTTCCCATTAATGCAGAAACAACTTAGTTTCTAAAAGGTTGTGAGTTGGTGCATAGCCTTATAAGGAAAAAGCTTGATATCAACACCAAATGGCACTCAAAATGGCAATCTAACTTTCCTAGAAATGCACACCTTCTTGACGATCCATCTAAGAGGGTTCCAGGTTTCCACCTTCCAAGATGGGAGTCCTTCATAAACTGCATTCCAACTGATCAAAGTAGATGTGCTTTCTCCATTGATAAATGGGGCTTTAATGAGTTGCCTTCTCAATGTGGAGCTGCAGGACAAACAAAACGCACATTGTGTTGGTTTGCAGATTTAGATATCCAGGTGACTTTAGAGCAGTGTTTCCCAAATGCTGGTGTTTGGACTTCAATTCCCAAAAGCTTAAGTCAATTCCCCAAAGCACTGATCAGTCAATATACTGGCTTAGGCTTCTGGGAACTGAAGTCCAAACACCAGCATTTGGGAAACACTGCTTTAGAGAGGTGCACCTCTTATTACCGTCTGTGGAGGAATGCCTATGACATTTGAAGATTGATTTGGAATGCCCGGAATATGTATTTCTTATTTGTATTTGTTTGCTTGTTTGCCTTTCCTAGTTCATATCTTTGACACATCTATTATATATTTATTGGGTTTTACCTATGTATGTTTTGTGCTGTACCATAAGATAAATAAATAAAACACAAGAGAGGCAGATCTGGATAAACAACAGCTCATTCAGTAACAGGAATCAAACACAGGACATATTCCCCATTAGGCTGCAGATGGAGGCTGCAGCATCCTATTGCTTACCTAGCAGTAAGCCCCACTTGAACCCTATGAGACTAGTTTCTGAATAAACATGCACGAGTGATATGTTTCTATATCAGAGAGTAAGCAAAACAAAAAGACACAAACCATTGTGGCACCATAAAGACTAACTGCTGCATTTTGATGTTAGGTTTTGACCTGATTCACGAAAGCTTACATCAGCAATTAATCTTTAAGGCAGGGGTGCCCAAACTACGGCCTGCGGGCCGGATCTGGCCCCTGTGCCAATTCGTCCAGCCCATGAAGCCCTCGTTGCTCCCGGAAGCAGAAGTAAAACGTGCCTGTAGAGGCACATTTTACTTCCACTTCAGGGAGCAACAAGGGCTTCATGGGCCAGATGAATTGGTGTCAGAGGCTGGATCTGGCCCACAGGCCATAGTGACTGGCCCCCTGAACCACATGACCAGCCCAGGGCCCGAGAAGTTTGGTCACCCCTGCTTAAAGGTGGCACAACCTTATCTTTTTGTTTTGTTCACTCTCCGATATGCTTGTACAGACTAACATGGCTACCATTTTTTAAAAATTAACTACGAAATGCCTCTATATGTCACCCTGCTGCATTCATAGCTCCCTAATTTTTTGAAGGGATATCTACATATTTGTGAAGAGAAATAAATTTCTGTCCCTTCCTTACTCTACCCACTGTTGTGGCTGTGGTCGTGTGTGGTATTCTTCCAGGTTATGCTGGCTCTATATTTACCAGTTAAATTCATATCATTCCTTGCTTTCCTCAGGTTCAAGACAGCTCCTCTCCTCTTTTACAAACAACCCTGTGAGGTAATTAAGCTTGAGAATTTCCAGTGAAACCAGTGAATTTCATTGTTCTCATGGAATTTCCCAAGCCCAAATCTCTCTCTTTAACCACAATAAGGTAAAGGTTTCCCTTGCTCGAAAGCCAGTCGTATCCGACTCTAGGGGTCAGTGCTCATCTCTGTTTCTAAGCCGAAGAGCCAGCGCTGTCTGCTTCTGCAGACGTTTCCACGGTCATGTGGCAGGCATGACTAGACCCCGGAGCGCATGGAACGCTGTTACCTTCCCACCGAAGTGGTTCCTATTTATCTACTTGCAATTTCTTGCTTTCGAACTGCTAGGTTGGCAGGAGCTGGGACAGAGGCGGGAGCTCGTTCCGTCCTGCAGTACTCGGGAATCGAACTGCTGACCTTCCGCCTCCCAGTCAGCGTCTTAGTGACTTGAGCCACAATACAACCTCATTTATAGAGGTAAGAGAGGGCGGAGAGATTCCTTGCCTTTGTGTTGTAGACAACCCATCAGTTGCTGGGCCAGGCAAAGTCCTCTGTTGTCATAAGTGTCACTGAACTCCTGGGTCCTTCTGCTGACAGCTTCAACTCAGCATGAAGGGACTATCCTGCTCTCCTATTCCCGGTCTGCTAGCACCGACCTAAAAGCCCTTGCAGCAATAATAATTTCATGTCAGAAATTATTCTGGGTTGAAAGGGTTTTTTTTGCTGGAGTAACTCCACTCAGGGGACGCCTGAATGAGGCTCCTTTCATGTCCCCAAGATCTTTTCCCACCAAAGTTTTCTCTATTTCTTGCTTTCGAACTGCTTGGTTGGCAGGACCTGGGCGCTCAAACCATCATGAAGTACCCGGGTCTTGAACTGCCATTGCCAGCCTTCCAGATAACAAGGTGAGCTTCTTAACCATTGAGCCACTGCAGGCACCACAGCCCTTGTGGTAGCAACAGGAAGTGTTCCACTGGCAGGAATGAGTCCTGTTCTTCTGGCTGGCGAGTGACCCCTTTGTTCCAAAGCAAAACTAATGGGGGAACTGGAAAAGCACTGAGCAAAAGTGTTCCTACCAGGTCTGAAAACACTGTTATCTAATTTACTACTGGGAACAGCAACAGGGTCAGGAGACCCTGTAACTGGATCTATCCATCACTGTCACAGCACAGCAGCCAGTGTTTCTGCTCCTGAGACTCACAGGTTCCTTGTTGGGGATGGGGGGACTTTTCCATCCTGTGCAAAAGCTTCTTTGATACTCCCTGGCTGGGAGCCCTGGAGCCTCCAAGGTTAAAATGCCAGAAGACATTGCAGAACTGGCAGAGATCCATAGGAGATCCAATGCAAACTCACTCCACATCTGCAGGATTTCAGTAATAAGATAGAGTCCCTGTCTGGTTAGCAAATAAATTCCCCCCCCCCCAAAAAAAAATTATTATGACCCCAAACATTTTTGTGCTACCGCCAGTGTATACAAAAGCAAAATCCAAACAAAGTCAAAAAACAAAGAGAGCCATGTGATCCTTACATAATACAAATGCAGGAGGAAGTTGATCCTTTTATTGGCTCATAAAAATATCAAACACTGTACAAGCTTCCATGATTCAAGAACACTTCTTCAGCCATGCACCAATTTCTTGTGGATCATGCAGGAAAATTGTAAATGATTACAGTATTCCAAAAGTCCATGGCAGAGGTCCATACCAGGCCCCGTTTCTTAAGAGACCTGAGGGCGGCAGGGGGTGGTGGCGGCACATCATTGTGTAGTGGTTGGTTGGATATCATGTTCCACTCCTTAAAATAAAGGAACCAGATATATTCATATGCCTCAACAACCAACAACCAAAAGTTGGCATTCTTTTGTAGTTGCAAGTTCCTGTTTGGTCAGACACCAGGGCAACACAAAGACCCAGAACTCTCCTTCAGGGAATTGGGGCTAAAATTTAGTTTACCAATTACGTAGTGCCTACTGTAGCCAAAATCAAACATCATTGACTAGGAGCTCAGTTCCAGAAGGGATGTGGTCATTCCACTCTTGCTTAAGTCTGAAAACTTTGTACTCACATGATTTTATCAAAATATGTGAACCGTTTCTCTCTTACCTTCAATAACCAGGAGGGTGGTAGAGTCAGACCAGAGTTTGAGAAAGTCAACTTTCTGGACTACCTGAATGCCCAGCAAATGTGGCTATCAAATCCTGTACTATTTTTTCCCATCCTCATCTGGATTTTCATTTGGGAAAAAAGTAGCAAGTGGTGGAAAAACACAGGCAGGTCACATAGAAAAGGTGTGATCCGGACCCCGCAGAATCCCACTTAGGGGAAGCAGACCAACAGCACAATACAAGTAACACTGGAAGAACCTACAGGGACTTAACATAGATCATTTTTGCATGGCCTGTTGGCATCCTAAAATAGCTTTTCTTTCACATCCAGCTCTCCCCCCTCCCTGCCCACAACCAGCTGATTCCCACCCCCTCTTTTCCTTTGGCACAGTCATCTAGATTGATCCCTGGCAACTCCTGCATATACCTGGCATAAGGAAATTTGAAGAAATAGGAGCACTGCCTGGATGAAGGTCATTTCTAGCTCTAGAGTAGGTAAAATAATTCAGCTTTTGCTGCCCTGACATGGCTGGGAAGAGCAGCCAAAGCAGGAAACAGCAGCTCCTCAGTTCCACAGGACAGCAGATTCTGGCTCCGTTTATGGAATCCCGGTTGAGATGTCTTCATCATCCTCAGTGGGGAGGTGGCAACTTGCAATGGCCTCTGCAGTGCTTTGGGGAAATTGCTTGTCTGGAGGTGTAAAGAACTTGGCTTTTCATTAGCATCAATTATCTTGTTCACCAAAAAAACACATCAATATGTCCCACTTCTGCTAACAGCCTCACTTGGTAGTGTCCGTGGGCACCTCCTTGAACCCTGTGCAGGATCCCTTGTGGGAGACTCAGAGATGGATAGGGTCAAGGGTTGGAAAGGCAAAAGCAGAAAGAGGTGACTTCACAGGAGAAAAGGGGAGGCTGCACCGAAAGAGTCATGAGCCCAATCCCTAGTGCAGTGATGGCCAACCTTGGCACTCCAAGTGTTCTTGGACTTCAGTTACCAGAAGCCCAACACAGCACTCCTGCTGATCAGGCCTTCTGGGAATTGAAGTTCAAGAACAGCTGGAGTGCCAAGGTTCGCCATCACTGCCCTAATGTTACTCTCCAGCCATGAGTGATCTTTTAGATTTAAGCTGCACTGAGCACCAAGTCTTACATTTTAGAGTACATTCTAGGAAGTTTATAAATGGGTGTGCAGAGGATGGGGGGGACAAGATTTAGACATATATCTCACCTGAAATCTACAAATTATTTTACAAAATATTCAAATCTAACTAACTAGAGTTGTAAAAATATACTACTATGGATCTGGCAGATTGATAAAGTGAATATTGGCATGTTGGGGAAAAAGTAGTACATGTGGATCTACAAGGAGGAGTAAAAGTACAACCAAGCATCATAAGCAAAGTCATGCACATGTATGTCTACAGTTTCCATCATTTTTTCACACTTCTGTTAGCTAGAAACCCTCAAGATCCAGTGTTATGCCACCTCAATTCAGTTCTACCACTACAGGGTGGGCAATGCAACCATGCCATGGCATCTAGTAGACCAGGGGTCGACAACCTATGGCACCAAATCATCCAGCCCCCGCCCTTGCTCCAACCACCGCTGCCATGGATGCATTTACAGCAGCCACAAACATGTTTACGATAGCTGTTGGATGCATTTATGGCAGCGTTTATGGCAGGAGGACCACCAGTCCGACCCCCTCAACTGTCTGAGGGAGTGTGACCCGGCCTCCCAACTTTAAAAGGTTGCTGATCCTTGTAATAGACTGTCCTCCTTCGTGTAAGTTAGAATATTAAGCAAGTGTTGGCCATATCAAGGACTAACAGAGTGACTGGTGTCATACCAGGTAGTTCTTGAAATTCCCCAAGAAGCAGATGAAGGAATATGAAGATTCTATTTTAACCATTCAAATTAAAAGTCATTTACATACCTATATAAAAATGCCACAAATACATAGGTGGGCAGACAACAGATGCAGAACTAAATCAGCCTTCCCCCAACTGGTGCCCACCATGGATACGTGGAAGATGTGTGGAGTACTTAGCTTGGGATCATCAAAGAACCTGAGAATATTGTTCCTTTATAGAGGAGGTGACAGTTCTCATCCACGAAGCATCACGCATAAGCTAGGCAGAATTTCAATTGCCTGATTTAGTTGTAAAGGAACTTTAGGAAGAAACAGACTTGTCCCCTTGACTTAGTCAGCTGGAAAGTCAGGGAGCTTGAGGCAGTGAGTTGAATCGCATAATTCCCACAAAAAGAAAGATTGTCTCACTAAGGATTGTAGAAAAGCTTGATTTAATATAAGACCCAAGGTATTAAGCCAGGGCTGGGCAAACTGCATCCTGCAGGATAGGAAAGGTTGGCCTACTGGCCACATGTGGCTTGAAGGCCATTTTTGTAGGTATTCACTCTGATATCTTCTCAGGCCAAAGAGTGATAAAACACTTCCTTTTAAACAAACACTCAACTCCCCCCCCCTTGAAATAAATAAAAACTTTAAGATAAACACCCTCCCCACCTTCTTTAAAATAACAAAAGTTGACTTCTATTTCTCTGAATAAATGGCCTCCAGAATTTCATTGCTTGCCTACCTGGTCACCTCATGGTAACAAACATTTCACTGCTCAGGGCCTTGAAGATGAAACTCAAACCCATGCCTTATATCAGGGATTCTCAACCTGCGGCCTGTGGGCCGAATGCAGCCTGCTGCACCATTTCATGTCGCCCCCCCCCCCACCTCCACCACACCAGGAAGTGCCATGTGGTGTAGGAAGGGCAAAATGGCCATCTGGCCCCCGAAGCTACATGAGAGAGCGTGACCTGGCCCTGACTTAAAAAGGTTGAGAACTCCTGCCTTATATATTTCCATAAGGTAATATTCTTTGCCCATAATAGCAAAATTGAGGTTCATGATTATGCATCTTCTCAAGAGTATAGAAAAGAGTATACTTTTGTGACAGAAACGGGCAGGCTGACGTGCCCACAAGCAGGCTAGTCTAAATGCAACTTTATTGGGAGGGCCAAGCAGCTAAGGATGGTCTTGTCAAATCTGGGGCTTTCTCTCTCCTAAAAAGACACATGGCCACCAAGGAAGGTGGTGAGCTCTTCAGGGCAGCAACAGGCGGCGCAGCTCCTGGCTAGAGGTGACAGGCAAGGAGCAGGCAAAGTTCTCACAGAGATAAGCAGTGGCTTTTCCATCTTTCTTCTCCAATGAGGACAGGAAGTCCAGCTGCTGGTACAGGAAGCTCGTTGGATCACCGTCAGCAAGAATCAGTACCTGAAACAGAGACACGATCAGGAAGGTGGTCTCAAACACCTATCAACCAACCAAACGCCTGACTTAAGGTGATTTCTGAAGCACAACCCGTTACCTCCCTAAGAACCATTCAACCTGACACGTGTCCAGGTTAAAGTGTCAAAGGCTGAACATCAGTCTTGCCAGACAGGTATAAAACCATTGAAGGCCCTAAGAACCCCATGGGGGTGGATATATGCCACCTATTCAGCTACATCGTGGGACAAAGTGGATGGGCTTTTGAGGATGTGCCAGGAAGCAGCTAAGGCTACAAAGGACCATTACTGTGTTTTCCTGGATTAATGCTGATTTCCCTCTCTCTCATCTTCCCTGCTGCATGAAACACAAGCTCACTCTATAAGCTGTGTGACTTAACTCTTTCTTGTTCCACTGATCCTTCTGAAATGGCACATCTTGCTCTTTTCTGTTCTCTGTTGGTGACATGCTGTAATCTTCATTATATCAATTACACTGGCTTGCCTCCCTGCTTTTTGGCAAAGTGGAAGCCCTGTTTGCTTCCAATCAACTGAAAGTAGCGTGAAAACAGCAGTTCCAACCAGTATTTAATACAGCACTAGGACAACCAAGAGAGCAAAGAGTCTTCTGTAACCTTTACTCAGAAGGCCACTGCAACAAAAATCTTTGCATTTTTAATTATAAGCTTCCCTTTTGCCACTTCTATTCCTAATTGTTTCTTGTTCGTGTTCAGCAGCATTATAGAGTCACTGCCTGTTGCTCAGTTGAAGCTGGGAAGGCTATAAAGGCTACTTTTTAAAAGTGGTAATGGTAAAGGTTGCCCTTTCTTGAAAGCCAGTCATATCTGACTCTAGGGTTTGGCACTCATCTCCATTTCTAGCTGAAGAGCCAGTGTTATCTGCATTTGCAGACGTCTCTGTGGACATGTAGCAGGCATGCCTAGACATCAGAGTGAACGGAATGCTGTTTACCTTCCCATCGAAGTGGTCCCTATTTATCTACTTGCAGTTTCTTGCTTTTGAACTGCTAGGTTGGCAGAAGCCAGGACAGACGGGATCTCACTCTATCACACAGTACTTGGCTATTGAACTCCAACCTTCCAGTCTTAACGCTGAAAAGTACTACAGTAAAACACCGGATAACAATTGGATCGGATAACGCTAAAATCGCATAACGTTAAGTAATCTGGGGAGGAGAATTGGATCGAATAACGTTAAGGTCCTATGGGATGGATCTGATAACAACCGCTAAAGCCTGTGCGGTTACAATGTATCTCTATGGAGCTTTAACGTTATCCGATCCATCCCATAGGATTTTAACATGGATCGGATAACACTAAAAATCAGATAACACCAAGACTTGTGGAACCAAGTTTTAGCGTTATCCGGTGTTTTACTGTATTTCAAAAAGGAAAAGGGAAGGGGAATTAAAGTTCATCTCCCCCTAGTGAACGGCAACTAACTCGGGATTTTGGTCAAGAATGATTCTTAAGTGCTGAACCAAGAGTAATTACAGTCATTAAATACAGGAGAAAGCTTTTAATTAAAGATGGGTATTTACTACTGTTTGCTGTGCTGTAGGGGAGGAGTGTTGGCCTGCTCCTTTTTTCTAGGGACCACATATTGTAATCACAGGGATGGGCCAATCTGCCCCCAGAGAGCCCTTACCCCGTACCTTTCTGCGTGTTTATCAGGGGGGTTCTAATCTTTAGTGTAGGTAGGTGTGCTCTGTTTACTCTGTTCCTAGTTGTGCAACTGCTGGGAACCGACAAAATCAAGCCTTGCAGGTGTCAGAGGATCCTCCCATTGTCAATTTCTAGCATCATGAAATGACTTCCTAAGTGAGCCACTGGAGCAGAGATTCTCAACGTGGGAGCCATGCCCCACAGGAGCACTTCAATTCCCAGAAGCCTCAGTCAGTACATTGGCTGATCAGTGCTTTGAGGAATTGACTTGGGCTTCCAAAAAAACCAAAGGTTGGGAAACACTGCTCTAGAGCAGAGGTTCGCAACCCACAGCCCACGGCCCAGCCCGATGCCGTTCCATTCAGCCCGCGGCAACAACCATGGAAGCGGACGTGGACACACTCAAACCCGCGCATGCACAAACACACCCGCCACCATTGCATCAGGCCCACAGCACGGTCTGAGGGGGAATTGTCCAGCCCATGGCACAGTGAGGTTGAGAACCCCTGCTCTAGAGGATTGAACACTTCCCCTGCTCCATTGTGGAGGGGCAGGGAAGGTAACATTATTATTTTTTGAATGAGCTAGACCATCACTAATGAACTGAATTACTTAATTACATTTTGAAGAAATGATTGGCTTTGTGTGAAGTGCCAATCAAAACCATGGCTGCAGGCAGTTTCTCACCTGTCACTATCCTCAAGTGACTCACTTATTACGCTGTTTCAGGATACTGGAGAGATGAGTTGCTTGTGGTTGAAATGCCATTTGGAGGGCGAGGATCACACCAAATGTCGTATCACTCCTCCCCTCAACCTTAAGCAACCCTATTGAGAGCAAACCAGCTTGCACTAAAAGGCCCCTGCAGCCAGTCGTTCTGAGAAGCTGTGCTTCTGCTTTGGATGCTCACATTTGGCAGACTGGCAAAGCAACTGCATTTTTAATAGATAAAATCACCACTAATCAGGCATGAAAAGGCAGACAAGACAACATGCTCCGGCATCAACCTATGGATTCTTAGGTTTTTAAAAAAGCAAAGACCAGAAATTCCAGACTCAATGGCTTTTGTGGATACCACCTTGTTAAGAATGTTTGGGAGAGAAGACTCCCCACCCCTATCTTGTCCAAGCATTTCAACTAGTAGTTTTCCTGAACCCTTTCAATCACAAACTTCTGGCACCAATTAAAAAAAAAAAAAGCTCTTGGAACTGTCACAGCAGCTTCTCAATCTGTTCTGTGGTCTTCTCAAGGGAACACACAATGTATAAACAAAACAACATTCCCTGGGCTGAAAGGGGAGAGGTGGACCGTCTTCAACTTGATGCAGAACATTCAGTGCATGTCCACCGCTTTTTGCTTAAGGTGCAGAGAGTCTTCAGTGTTCCCCAGCTCAGGCATGAGGTGGCAAACTTTGGTACAGGCAAATGAACTGAAGGATATAGCAATCTCTCACGTTACTATGAAATAACAAGCTTTGTAACAAGACAGAAGCTTGATTTTGTCATCAAGCCCACAACAAATTACTGACGGGGAGACCCTGGACATGAAGAGAGAAGCCAGATATGAATCATTCAAGCAAGTCTCCCCTTACCCAACCCCTGCACCACTCTTGATCTGAGTCTATGTGCTGTTCTGTAAAGCACTTTGGGAGAAGACGTCCGTGTCCCTCCCTCCCCTCTTCCTGCCACCCTCTCTCCTTCAGTCCCATCTGTGCCACAACTAAGCTGTGATCAGCAGAAGCGTGCTGCTGCCCACCCCCGCGTGCCCAGCAGGCTTCAAACATACCGCTCTAATTGAACTCAAACGGCATTAATCACTTTTGCAGCTTGCCAGCTTGCTTTCTGTACCTAGAGCCCAGCCCCAGCCCAAATTCTAGCTGGCGTAGCTCCCCTGATGTTGGATTGCTGCATGATCACGTGACGAGCTGACTGTCAAGTTGGAGGATCAAGGTAGGCAGCTGATCGCTTGGATCTGCTGCCTTGCCCAAAAAATTATTCCAACAGAAACTGATCGGCAAAAGGTGACTCTTGACATTGTTGGACTGTAAGGTCAACTCCCATTTACCAGCCCAACCCACAGTGAGGAAGTTGCAATTGACTCCCCTGTGCCTTTTCTCTTCCCTCTGCAGATACAGAAAGAGAGATCAAATCAACTTCTCCACCAGACTGGCCTCTGGCCCTCCCTCATTCAACAAGTGTGAGAAATGAAATTTACACACAACTACACAGCGGCTTAGTGGATAAGATGCTGAACTCAACTGGAAGGTTGGCAGGTCAAAAGTTCAAAACCCAAGTGCTATTCGACAGAGTGAGCTCCCATCTCTGTCCCAGGTCCTGCCAAAGCAAGAAATTGCAAGTAGATAAATGGGGGACACTTCAGTGGGGAAGGTAAACAGCATCCAGCGTCTAGGCATGCCTGCCACATGACCATCAGAAACGTCTGCAGACACAGACGGTGCTGGCTCTTTGGCTATAAATGGAGATGAGCACCAAACCCTAGAGTCAAATATGACTGGCTTTTGAGCAAGGGCCACCTTTACCTTACCAAGAGCAGGCTTGGATCACAACTTGTGTAAGGGCCCTTTTCTCACCAGCATTTATGCAACCAAACTTATCTGCTTGCACAAAAGGACAGGTGGATGAGTGGCATGCTGCTGATTCAGTGCAAGCCACAGTATGCTAGAAAACATGGCTGGCTGTGTGCAGAAATTGCCATTCTCTTGCTATAAATCCTCAGCACAGGAAGGATCAGGTAGGGACTTAGCACTCTGCACCCCTTATACAGGTACACTACAAAAAAGGAGGCTCACTATCTTAGCAAGATAAGTGCTTGCTGGGCCTGGCTGAGGGATTTCTGGCTGCTGGAGTTTTTAAAAGTAAAACGTCCATGCTTGGAATGGCTCCCATTTCCAAGAATAAAGTCCCCTGTTGGATTTGATAGAGGATTCATCTAGTTTAGCTTCCTGTTTCCAATTATGGCCAGTCACATACCTTAAAGCAGGAGTGCCCAAACTACAGCCCAGGGGCCGGATGCGCCCCCAATGCCAATTCATCCAGGCCACGAAGCCCTCGTCGCTTCTGGAAGCGGAAGTAAAATGTGCCCATACAGGCGCATTTTACTTCCGCTTCCAGGAGTGATGAGGGCTTCATGGGCTGGATGAATTGGCATTGGGGGACGCATCCAGCCCCCAGTCCTTAGTGACCGGCTCCCTGAGACATGTGATCGGCCCCTGGCCCAAAAAGTTTGGGCACCTCTGCCTTAAAGAGATCTCCCAAGTCAGCAGCTCCACCTCGGCCTGGCAACATAGACTATATTCTGAGCTATATGTTGCCTCCAAATGCGGAGAGTCCTATCACAGTTAATGTAATTTGACTAGTTGGGCCAATAGCCGATTGTTGAAGTGCAGAGTGCCTACATTCAGCAACAATCTTTTTCAGGATAGTCCCTTCTATTCCCCTTTCCCTATGTCTTCTTAGTTTATCCCCCAACATGAAGCAACATGCATGCTATTGCTTAGTCCTCCATGAGCTGTTTTCTGCATGAGGGTCTCCTCTCACATGAAATTAAGCCTTTGGAAAACCTTGGGGCTTCTCCAAGCCTGTTGATACTCCATCCACCTGCAAGCTTAGCATTGTTCCAGCTGCATTCAGAGGTAGAGGATCACTAAAATGACATGATAGACAACAAACCCTTTAGTTTATGAGATGCTCAAGATGACTGAGAGGAGAAGGAAACACCTTTCTGCCCACATACTTAGAGTGTGCCTCTGTACTTAAAGTCAGAAGTCTTTACAGGAAAGATTACTTCCTGGGTCCTGTTTGGGTTTGCTATCATAAAGACAGAGTTGCAGTCAGAAATTCTAAATTGGGATGGCCAGATTCTAATCAAACTCACCAGCAGGGTTAAATGGAAAACAGGTAAGGAACAATACTTGTAAATACACTACATCCACAAGGAAATACAAAGGCATGCTTTCAGGGCAACCATGGTTCTGTGACAACAATAGCCAATTCACCCCCTTTGGGAGAGGATGTAAGAGGTTGGGAAAAGACAGGATTCCATTTCTGTCATCTCAGTAACAGGACTAAATACAGGACTAAAGCAAAGAGTTGGGAAGAGTGTATTAGTCTGGCATCAATCTATCCCTATCCTCTACCAGCCAACCCAGACGTCATTGGCTGGAGAGAGCAAAGCACACCATGGCAGGTCAGAAACGGGCAGATGTGCTTTCATCAGCCATGTGCTTTCATCAGCCTGTCTGATGAGAAGTTCCCTGAACTCCTGCCTGACTTCCTCCAATGCGCAAGGCATGGTTTCCATGCCACATTACTCTCCATGTTGGAATCTCCTGTTTCCAGCAGTTCAGGACATATAACTGGTACAAATAAACAAAGTTTAGCTCTGATGTGCATTAAACTGGGGAGGAAGGGGGAGGAAAAGGATCTATACTATGCTTCAGGACTAAACCATATCTACCCCACAGCAAACCCAGAAAGCTCTGAGACAAGTAACGGAGCATGCTCTGCCACTGCTGCGTAAAGAAATGAAATTTGGTCAAGGTCGTGCTCTTCCTGTGACTAGAATGCAACCTTGGAGCACCTACCTTCACAACAGAACTATTCAGCTGCAGAACCCCTGAGATTGGGATCAGCATCAGTTTGCACAGAAGCATCACTATGCCTCCTGTCCCTGTATACACGCACACACGCCCGCACCACCTACTTAGCTCTTGCAGTTGTCTTCACAGGCAGGTGCCCTTACATTTAAAATGTCGCTGTGTCTGCCTCCCTTCATGTTCTTTTCATGACACATCAGCTGCGGCTGGACCACACCTGACTGCCTCTTTTAAGTGCCTTCTCCCTTGCCTTGCGCAAACCTTTACCACCCCTCCTGCCCAGCAACCTCCCTTCTGGCAAGAGCCCTCTTTTCATTACATATCCTGATTTCTCTCGGCCCACAAAATGTATCTTTTTCCAAGTGCCACTCCTCCCTTCGCTCTTCCACTCTACAGACATTTCACATTGGGGCCTTCTGGGTGTTTTCTAGGCCAGATCAAAGCAGCAGAGCCGCCTGCCGCAGAGTCGTCAGGTCACCCCTGTTAGAAGTGCTCTAATCATGGCTGAGAAATAAACGGTTGCAGCACTAATTAATTTTTACAATACAGAAATGTATTATTGGTTCCCTTGGGTCTTGGCCGTTAATGGAAAGTGTGCTGGGATGAAACTTGTCAAGAGTAAAAATCAGCCACCTTTGTTCAAGGTGTAAAACAGGACAAGCCACGTGGAAATCAAAGAGGATTGAACACTCAGGAAGTACTTCTGTCATTTTAGGACAAAGGACTTGTCTCTCAACCACACCGATGTATAAGGGAAGTGGGAAATGATCAGGAAGAAAGATTGTAAGGAGAAGCATCTCTTTGTTTTCTATCACACACATTCATAGACTGTGCACCTTCCACCACTGCTGCATATTGAGGGACACCACATTAGGACTTTGTGAAAAATGAGGCAAGATATCACTTCTGCAAAGCACCATCAAAATGAAAATAGAAGCCTGGTGCTGTAGACCCTTGTTGTTCAGGGTTGGCCAACCTTGACACTCCAGCTGTTCTTGGACTTCAGCTCCCAGATGCCCCTGATCAGCAGATGTACTGACTTGGGCTTCTAGTAACTGAAGTCTAAGAACACCTAGAGTGTCATGGTTGCCTATCCCTGCCCTAGCTCCTTCAAGTCAGGAGGGCTATTGGGGGGTTACAGAAAGTTTCATTTGGATGAGGGATATACCCCAGCCTATGAACTTCCCAGCCTAGAAAGTCCAGAGATACAAGAGGCTTAATCTGATACTATGTGCTGATATGAAGCCCTTTTTGCTTCTACCACCTCTCAGTCAGACCCACCTGCCACTCAGAAAGTTTAAATGGCAAGCTCTTGCTCAGACATTAATCTTAAACCTGCTGCCTCTCTGGCCCTTGTCCAGAGTATCTGATTCTTCCCTTAGATCGGATCTTCCAACAATATCAACATATGTTGAGTCAGATGGATAACAAATAGTGAAGCCCTTTCCAATATGGTACTTCCAACAGATTGTAGGCTATCCAAAGCTATAGTAAAGCTTTGTACTAGTAAGGTGCAAAGTGCAAAAGTGACTGGAAATAAATTCTGTATTGTGTGTACTCACGTGGACTGACTGCAGAAAACACCCTCAGACATGAGCACCACCTCAAACAACCTCAGCGGTGGTCAAACAGATGGTACAAAATCCACCTCCTTATTTGGCTATCATACGGGTGCTCAGACTACAGCCCGTGGGCTGGATCTGGCCCCCGACACCAATTCATCTGGCTGATGCCACCCTCGTCGCTCCCAGAAGCAGAAGTACAACACGCGTTTTATGGGCGCGTTTTACTTCCGCTTCTGGGAGCGACAAGGATGGCGCAGGCTGGATCCGGGCTGTGGGACATAGTTTGGCCACCCTGGTTTAAGCAGATAAAATGGGAGCCTAAAATCTATCTCATCCTGTTGCAAAACAGATTGCAAGACACGTTTTACTTCCGCTTCCGGTGGGAGGAACCACATGACCGGCCCTGCTGAACCATGTGACCGGCCCATGGCCCAAAAAGTTTGGCTACCGCCAGCCTATCACTACCATACAGCACATCATACCTGTTTTTCATCCAAACCCTCTCCATATTTCAAGCCAGCTGCTATTCTAGGCAGCTCAACTCTTTTTTTTTTAAAGCACCTTCCACCTTCTTCTATGCACAACTTGATGCTTCCTCTGAGTAATGGAAAACCTGCCATTACTGGTCAATGGCATATCTTGACAGTATGCCACATACACATTCTCTCTCCTTGTGTCCTTAGAGTCAGTCATTAAGTTCCACTTGCAAGAGCCATCCAGACTAAACATTCACTCCTTTCCGGGTATTTTTAACTGAGACCTGCTTTCAAACATCTGTCTAAATTAATTACTTTTTTCTGCGATATCCCATCAATCCTGAAGAATATATGCTGCCTTCTCTTTTCCGCCTCTTCCTCCTATCACAACTCCCCTCTTCCACTCACATCTATCTAAGCCAGGCCCAGGAGCCCTCTTATAAGCTTTCAGTTTTGCCCACCTCACCTTGCTGGTGCACTTATGGCACCTATACCAGCCCCACCCTGCCATCCATAGTACATTTTCTTACCTACTCTTTTGTCTGCCACTCTCTCTCCCTGGCTTTATCTTGAATTCCAGGAGTTGATTAATTACCAATTCATGTCCAACCTAAAATTCATTAATCCATTTTTGCAGCCTCCCTGAGGTCCTCTTGCTCAGGAAGGATAAAGGAAACCCAATGCATTAGCACTCAATGGACAAAGGAGATAATAAAATCCTTTATAATTACCCTTAAGCCATTGGCAGGGCAAGGAATTATAGACCCGAAGAAAATAAACTCCAGCTGAAAGGCTCCCCACCTGTTTTTTGTACCACAAGGGGGTGTAATAATGACTTCCCTTCTTCTCAGTGAGACCTTTCAACTTTTGAGATTTTAAAGAGACAAATGATGTCAGATTAAGGGGAGGTTATACGTCTTCCTTTTTCTACAGTCTTTTCCTGAAATCATAAACCATTACTGCAAAGCAAATTGATGATTAAGAAATCCCCTTCATGTGGGACAAGGCAACCTATCATGTAAGCTGAAATAAACAATGTCAGAGAATACAGGCAGCCCACAAGGAAAGGTCACTCTTCTGAAATAGTCCAGCCTTTTATTTTTCAGTTACCCTGACATAGGTTTTCTTTTATGCCTTCACTGTCCTCAGCCTTATATGCTATCAGAGCAACGTTTAATGTGATTCACCGTGGTGACTCAAAAGATTTTCTTCCAGCACATAGGTCCTCAAACTTGGCTCTCCAGCTGTTCTTGGAATTCAATTCCCAGAAGCCCAAGTCAGTACACCTGCTGATCAGGGATTCTGGGAACTGAAGCTCAAGAACAGCTGGAGAGCCAGGCTTGAGGACCTATGTTCCAGCACATCCGTGGCATCTTCATGTCAAAGAGAGCACTGTGGCATCATCGACTTGCACCTCCATCAGTAGCAGAAATAAACAACAGAGAGGGCAAACGAGGTCATAGGATGATGGAAGAGAAGAAGAATGGCACTGACAAGGACAGCAGAACCACAATATGGATTTGTTTTGAGAACAATGGAGTCAAGTCAAGGGTTGACTGGAGATAGTTGTTAGAGGGGAGCCAGGTATAACGCTGGGGAGTCAGAATGAAGGAATCTAATCAGATTAAAAGGGCCGTGCTGACTGGCTGGCTAGAATGAAGCTCTGATCCACTATAAGAACCCTAACTGTGATGTTTCAGCCAATATAACCCCTAATCATTGTAGTGTAGCAATCAGAGCGGGGATTCTCAACCTGTGGCCCACGACACCATTTCATGTGGCCCCATACTGCCTCCACCACACCAGAAAGTGCCATGTGGTGAAGGAAAGGCAAAATGGCTGTCCGCCCCACGAAGCTGTCTGAGGGAGCATGACCTGGCCCCCCTGACTCCTCAGTTAGAGTCTTGGATTGTAACTTGGGAAACCTGGGTTCCTCATATGGCCATGACCTTTGCCCAGGGTGTTTGTAGATGATAAAGTGGGGGTAGGGAGTACATAATCTTGAGTTCAGTGGAGGAAAAGTACAGATGTAAAAATAATAAATAATAATAAAGCAAACTACTGCCTTGAATATGTTTCAGTTGTTTCTGATTCCCCCACCCCCTTGAATGTATGGAAGTCACCAGATTGATGAGATACACATATGCATGAAGCCTACAAACCTTGGCCATCCACAATTAATACTTCAAAAAGTGAGAGGACTGTGCCCCAGGCAATGTGTCTGGTGGTTCTGTGAAGGTGAAATGACACACAAAGCCACTTAACCATGAATTAGGACCAATAGTAAGCACTTCAGTATAGAGTTGAGAGTGACACTGCATGGAGAAAACTATCACCAGGCAGATAAAGGGGCTAATTAACCTGCCAGCTGTTGCAGGAGACCATGCCCTGGTTATAATCTGCAGGAATGGCAGATGGGCTCTGAGGAGCCTGGGTTGAGGAGTGGCAGATGGGCTCTGAGGAACCTGGGCTGTTTTCTCACTTTGCTAGCTCAGCCCAGAAAACAGCTGTCCTTCCAGCGAAGACTCTGCCTGGCTGGGTATCTGAGAGAAAAGTGCCTTTGCCTTCTGCCTTAAAACTGTTCTTTGCTGCTGTCGTTGCTCTCTTTTCACTTCAAGATGAATGTTGCTATGCTGTTCTGCAAGGGAATTAATTACCGGCATCACCAAATTAATTATCTTCACCATGGCAGCCTTAGCCATCAGCACCTTATCCCATAGTGCAAAGAGGGACGTCAAATGATGTGCCCACGCTTTGTTTAAAAGAAATCTCTCTATTTAGCTTGTCTGCTTGCAAGTCCCCAACCAGAAGGTGGAAAGGGGGGAGTGCATGAGTCAGGGCTCGTTCATCACCTACACGAAGGAAGATCAACGGCTAGGAAATAGGTACTCCAAAGAAAATGAAGACACTGTCTTCTGTGTACAGCTATAGTACAAATCAGGGTGCTAGAGTCCTGCTTTGTCTTACTCCACCTCTTCTCCAGGGAGTTCAAAGACGTATACTGTATATGTTTTTTCTCCCTGCTTCCATGCTATACACACAGCAGCCTGAAGACATGGATTTGACCCATGAAACTTCATACTGAAATATAACACTTTGCCTTTAAGGTGCTGCAACATCTATTTTATTTTATTTTAGTCTGAAAGGTTTGGCTTGCATGGACTAACATGGCTCCTTCTTTAAACATTCACAACAACCCTGTGGGGTAGGTCAGGCTAAGCTCACATAGTGAGTTTCATGGCTAAGTGGGGAAATGAACCAAGTCTCCTCAGCATAATCAGGACACCATGAATGGCTCTCCATGTAGGCTAGGTAACCAATCCTACCACATCACCTTTCTTTTACTTGAGTACTCTGCCTTGGATAATACTTCCACCCAATTTGTCTACTTATTTGACACTGTAAACTGCCATTGATCCAGTCCTGGTTAGCACATCCATGCAGTCCACCTTGGATAATGTGGAATGATTAGCTCTCAGCACATCACCAAATACTTTTGGACCAAACTTCTATTTCAGTTTAATTTGTCACCTTGATTTCTGTCACACTAAAGCACTGCTCCTGAATTCTGGCATGTTCTCAACCACAAGACCGGTCAAAAACATTTTGCTGCTTAAGGCAGACAAGATGACATCACATGTAGCTGAAACTGAATGGACAGACTTCAATACTGGTGACAGGCAAGCTGGGATTCACCTTAAACAAACTCATGCCAATGGCATTTTTACTGTTTGTCACATCCATCAACTGTGAAAAGGATTTTCAGAGGAAAATGTATACTGTATTCAGATACAAGTAGCAGCGGATGACAACATGAAATCAACACTCAAGAGGCCAGACAAGGGATTGCAATATGTAATAATATCCTAGCATTCCATTCTGAGCCAGGCTCTCACCCAGATCAGTTCAAACTACAGTACAGTAATACCTCGGATAACGTTTATCTCGGATAACGCTAAAATCACATAACGTTAAGTAATCTGGGGAGAAGAATGGGATCGAATAACGTTAAGGTCCTGTGGGATGTATCGGATAACAACCGCTAAAGCCTGTGCGGTTACAATGTATCTCTATGGAGCTTTAATGTTATCCGATCCATCCCATAGGATTTTAACATGGATCGGATAACACTAAAAATCGGATCACACCAAGACTTGTGAAACCAAGTCTTAGCGTTATCCAAGGTATTACTGTAGTTTGTTCTTCCCCGGAAGGAATCTGTGGAAATGTTCCCAAACAACATGGGTTTTGCAATGTAAGTTCAATTTTTTTTTTTTTTTTGCATGGGCCCAAATACTACAAGACATTTATGTGTACTCAAAAACTGATCAGATTACTAGAGTCCATTTAATAATCTAGGGAAGAATGGAACAGTGGTGATAAGCCACAGGAAATGATAATCTGTATGTTGTCCTGCTTGCAAGCTTTGGAAGGACATATGGCTGATCACTGAAAACAGAATGCTAGACTAAGTGGATTTAGGCCTGATCCTCCATAGTCTTTTCTCATGTTCTTTCAAGCTGTGTGCAATATGATTATTAAAAAATCACCACCATCAACATCTACCCTAACTTTCCATCAATAGATAGAGTGGGATACCACCCAAATGGGCGGTATAGAAATGTAATAATTAGATAGATAGATAGATAGATAGATAGACAGACAGACAGACAGACAGACAGACAGACAGACAGACAGACAGACAGACTTCAGAGTGGTTTGCCATAATCATGGTGGTTTGCCATAATCGTAAAACACAATTAAAATCTAAAGCTGATAACAAATCAACCACAGATTCATTAAAATGAAATAAAACCAAATACAACCACAGAAAAGATTGATCAAGCAACCTTCAAAATAGTTAGAAGCTTATCAGAACCTACCAGCTTGGCGGCCTACAGGTACAAAACAATCTATCAGCCATTACGCCAATATGAATGCTAGCATATTGTGGAATTTTTGAGAAGATAGCTTAGCATGCTCCTATAAGAAATATAATGTACTGTATCAAGGACTATCTAGATCAGCACTTGGAAAAGTTTTTGGACTATAATGTGCCAAATCCCCCAGCTAGCCTGAATGAGGCAGAATAGGTAATAATCATAGAACTGGGTACATGATGAAATGCCTAAAATGACTCAGTTCCTACAGCCGTATAATTAAGTTTCTCTGGAAAACCACTCCAGAGAGACGATGGAAAGGAGTTGGCCAGACTCTTCTTATCACATGAAGCTCTTATCACATGCAGCAAATCCAATAGCTTCCTTTTCATACATATGAAAGGATGGCCAACAGAAATCCAAATGATACCCTTAAAGGCCAGATATGGCTAAGAAGCTCCCAGCAGCTGAATTCAAAACCTACAACCCAGCAGCCTATGAAGGGCTGGAGGGCACACCAGAGAAAAGTTAAAAAAAGAGAGAGAGAGAGAGAGAGAGAGATGGTACCTTGCTATCTGTAATGAGAGAATGTCCCATAATGCAGAAACCTATGGCTTCCCAGCTAGGCAGGCAAACAGGATTCAGAGCCTCAAATGCCATGTTTTCACACCTGCTTTAATGAAATGAGTGTTTTGTGTTCAACTCTCACGTACTCTAGCTAGAATAACCAATGATAAGGTCCGATGGAAAGCGTAGGTCCAAAACATCTGGGGAACCACGGCGACCCATTCCTGACCAATGGGTCATACTTCTGTGCAGAATGTAATTATGGGGAAATGACTTGCTACTGCCATAGCCTTAGAATTCACTGGGGTCCCATTCCATACACCTGTTGTTTTAGACTAGAACTCCCATGATCCCCCTCTATTGGCCATGATGGGTAGGTCTTCTGGAAGATCAAACCCAGCATATCTGGATATTGCCATCTTATGGTTTGCCAAATGTCATTTCAATGTTCCAGGCAATTAAGCAGTTCGTTGAAGCTTCCAGTAGCAATGTGAAAGATAGCTTCAATTACTACTTTCTTTCCCTGGCTCTGAAGGGAGGAAGCTCTTGCTTTCCAAACACTCCCTTTGAGCTTGGACCTGAAGTTTCTTTCACAGCACACTTTCTACCACTCCTTCTCTGGATGTCCAGCATATAGTGACAACTGGTCACTGACACATTCAGCTGCAGGACAAAGGACCATTGCTGATGGCTGGAAGTTGTACCTCTTTCACAGATCCATCCCCTGAAATACCCTTAAACAAGATGGCTAGTGACCCTTTCTCCCTCTACACAACTCATGGAAGACGAAACAGGGGGCGGGAGGGGGACCAACCAGTGTAGGGTTGCCATACATCCCGAAAAACTGGGATTGTCCAGGATTCAAGGTTAGAAAAATTGTCCTGGCCAGTCCAAAATCATGTTAAGGTCCCAGATTTTTAAAACTTACTGATTGTGCATTATAACACACCATTAAAATAAACTGAAACTCTCACCATCAAACGAGCAATTTCCTGCCACACTAGAGTTGGAATATACCTGGAGACAAATCTTAACGTCCTCGCCTCACACCACCGCCTGATAAGTGTAACCAGTGTGTTTCCTGGAACTGAGGATGTTAAGAGTTGACCACAATGCAACTTCTCAGAAGTACAACAGATCATCTTATAGTAAAAAAATTAACTGTTGTAAATAAATTCATTTATGTGTTGATATATTTAATGTGAAAATGTTTTATAGCTGTCATTATATTATGTTTGTTTTAAAAAAGGCTATTTTGTAGATAAAATAAAGGTAAAGGTTTCCCTTGCTCGAAAGCCAGTCATATCTGACTCTAGGGTTCAGTGCTCATCTCTGTTTCAAAGCTGAAGAGCCAGCGCTGTCTGCTTCTGCAGACATTTCCGTGGTCATGTGGCAGGCAAATATACTTCTGTCCCGGTTTTGTGGGAGAGAATTATGGCAACTCTAAACCAGTGACTTCTTGCTTAATGCCATCTCCTCAACCCATACTCTCACAAAGGTAAGAAATGTTACCTTTTTTGAAACTACTAGAATACCCCAACCAGCATGGGCACTACTCATAATCTAAAAATAGAATTTCTGTCCCATCCCTGCCCCAAACTTCCTAAATAGCAATTTGTATTGTTGGTGAACATCCTCTTCTTTCTTTTTTCTGGCTGTTACAGCTTTTCTTCCACAGCTCTTTGCAGAAATTAAGAGGAAATCAAATTAAACAGGGAGAATGGAATTTGATTTCCATTCTGGCTGATTCGATCACATTCTCTCCTCCAGGCTCACTTCAGCATTACATCTGGGAACACACACACACACACACCTCAAATGTGTGCAGGTAGCAGAGAACACAAAAGCTGACACAGCTGTTAGGAGAGGAATAATTCTTTAACCCTGGCAGCAGCAGACGGGGTGCCTCACTGCCAACACGGTGCTTTTGATGGTTTGTAAAATGGGTCACTGCCTTTAATCCTGCTAAGAGAAGGCAAAGGCAAAGCAGGAAGAGATGTAAACCATGGGCAGCAGCAAACAGCTACAGGTACAGATCAAAGCCCAGCATGAGACCACCTGGGAGAAGCCAGTTATGTATTTCTTCTTCTTAACAGGGTAGTGGGGTGTTGAGGGGTGTCCCAGGCCAAGCACTGACCACAAGGATGGCTACGGCAGACTCCAGTTCTCTTAGAGCCAACCTTGCCGGTGGAAGCAGACAGCTCCAGAAGCATTCCTCTCTCCAAGTTAACACTCTCATGGTCTTATGACATAAGACATACTTGCACAACCCCAGTGCTTTTGATTATTTGAATTACAGGCATGATGGAGTGGGAGCAGCAGAATTTTAAAAAAAAACCCACTAATCATTGTGGGGAAAGGCTCTCAACATGATGTGTACCTAACTCCTTAATATAATCTCTTGCTCGCTTGCTCATGCACACACATCACTTGCTTTGCCTGTACAAAGCATCCAGGTAGGATACAAGTGACTTATTCCACTTTATGCTCATACAAACCTTATAAAGTAAGCTAGGCTGACAGTAGATGAAGACTGATTTCAAGAAAGAGCCAAGGCTGAGATCCCAAAACAAGCTAATGTGCTTCGTTATATTTGTAATGAAGCTGCGGGTCAAAGTGCAAGCAACTGAACACTGTCTGTTTATCAACTAGAGACCTATGGCTTAAGGCTATTTAGAATATCAGACTGCCTTCCTCACATTTTAAAAACATGTGTGAAGAAGCACTTGGGGAAGAGCAGAAGCCAATGTCTGTGTGAGAATATGAGGATACTGTCCGTCACTCCATGTGGAAAAGGGGGGGGGGGGACATCATGACATCATCAGCTGAGTGTGTGGCTCCTATGTAGACCTAACACCATGAAGAGAGAACTCAGTAAAAGCAAACAGGTAGGGCCAGATGTCCGTAGAGCTCCCCAGGGAGACCGACTCCTCTAGCTTTTCACTGTCACCATCCAGGCATCTACAGGCACTACTTTTCCCTCTGGTGCTTCTCCCAGTTTAATTCAACTTATGTTCTCCAATAAACAAGGTTTGTCTTTGGGTGGTGGTGGAATATGTAGTGTGCTTTCATGTGTTTTTATGTCTATTTAATGTGTATTTTAATGTGTATTTATGTGTTGTTATGTCTATTTAATGTGTATTTTAATTTGTATTTATGTGTTTTATGTCTATTTAGGGCAGGGGTGCCCAAACAAAGGCCCAGGGGCCAGATGCGGCCCCTGACACCAATTCACCCGGCCCACTAAGCCCTTGTCACTCCTGGAAGGAGAAGTAAAACATGCCCATATGAATTGGTGCTGGGGTTGCATCCGGCCCCCGGGCCTTAGTGACTGGCTCCCTGAACCACATGATTGGCCCACGGTCCGAAAAGTTTGGGCACCCCTGATTTAGGGTGTATTTTAATGTGTATTTTATGTGTTTTTATGTCTATTTAATGTGTATTTAATTTGTATTTTTATGTGTTTTTAAGCCTATTTTTATGTGTACTGTATTTTAATGTATTTTTTAACATTGGCTCCGCCCATGATGTTGGCTCCACCCATAGACATCATGAATTCATGATGTTGGTTCTGCCCATAATGCCAGCTCCACCCACAGTGTGGTAGTAAATTTTTTGGCTGCCCATCACTGCTTTTGCCCATAATGTCTATCCCCAAAGTGGCAACTTCACCAGCCACTTCTCCACTGTCAAATTAAAAAAAAAATTGGACTGATTGAAAAAAGAAAACAAGCCTGTTAGTCCATAAAAGATAAACAGGCATTGTAAGTCTGTTCTTAAAAATAAGCGTTACAGCTTCAAACCACAATGTACAAAATGTTCAGAAACAATATTCATTCCAAACACAATCCTCCTACCAAGCCAAGAATTTTGACTCCTATAATTAGATTTATGACGCCCTACACTTCTACACAAAAATCTGGCACAAGAGGTGGCTTAGGTGCCCAGCTCCCTGACCTTCTCATCTATTTTCAATAACCCCAATTCTCTCTCTCCCCATCCCTACTCTAGCCCCACCTTCCCCATGATCTCCTTTTGTTCGCTACAACACATCACTAGCAAGATAGCTCATTAAAGAATGAAAAAGTCCATGTGATGCTTTTCAAACAAAGAAAATCACACAAGTTCAACTTCTAGATTGCTGGCATAGAGCTCCCCACACCCTAGTTGTTATGTTGACTGGGGAATTCTAGGAGTTACAAATTAATTCTTAGAAAGTAATTTTTCAAAGCTGAGTTTGGACCTGGTCACCAAGTAGAACCAGAACCACCACCTCCAATCCAGTGCTTCCCACTACCTCCACTGTCTCCTTGTCTTCACTTCATTGCCTTCAAGGAACCCAGACCAAAAGAAAGGAACCTCTAAATTCAATAACTAGTAAACCAACTGTATTCCAAACAAACATGCACAGAACTGTTCGATTCAAATTACAAGAAGTTGAGGTTGTCTGCCTCCTCTTTTGGTGCCCGCAGCTGAACAACTGTTGGCTCTTCAAATGTTTGGGGATGGTACCTCCCATCGGTCCTGGTCAGCCTAGTCCACCCTGAGGGAGAGTGGGAGTTTCAGCCAGTGGTGGGCATCAGCAGGCTCACACTAGTTCGCCAGAACCGGTAGCAGAAATTTTGGCTGGCTCTGCCCATCCAAGTTTTGAAATAAAGTAGTCCTAATTCGGGTGCAACGCAAGGCTTTTTCCCTGGCCATGCCCACCATACCACGCCCACAGTGAGGTAGTAAAAAATTTTTGAGCCCACCACTGGTTTCAGCCCAACAACATCTCGAGGATTCGCAGGTCAAACACTGCTGCCATGGTCATGAATGTGGACTGTTGTAGTTTGATGGAGATTTCACATGGTCACAGAGATGAGAAGCAGGTAGTGTGGGGGAAGAGAAGACAGTCACTCTACAGCAGTCCAGGCACATGCACAGTGCTAAGGAGAAGCACGAAGGCTTTTCATCTTGTACACAGATCTTTAGGATCCAGCATCTCGACCAAGAGATCAGACTCAGATGCAGTGCCTTCATTGTTCACTATTCCTCTAGATCAGGGGTCAGCAAACTTGCCTCTCCAGATGTTCTTGGACTTCAATTCCCAGAAGCCCTGATTAGGAGGAATGCTGACTTGGGCTTCTAGTAATTCAAGTCCAAGAACACCTGGAGAGCCAGGTTTGAATAATCCTGATCTAGATCATAACATAGGGAACTAGAACTCTAGGATCCTGGCTCACGTTTGTAATGTATCTTATGTGTCACCATCAGCCATCCAATCTTCAGCTTTTGTTTCACCTTGAACCTCACTCCTCCCCTCCTTTTCTCTCTCTCTCTCTCTCTAAAAATCTTTCTTTCAAAACACTCCTTTAGAAAGATTAGTATCTTGAACATGGTTGGCTTTCTCTGGAGAGTCCTATGGGATTCCCATCATTGTCATTCTATAATCATCAATCCAATTGCTCATCAGATTTGATTTGACCTAGCTAGGAAAGTGTCAGGGATGAACACCCAGTGCAAATAGCATGAGGGAAGAGCCAACTGCTGACATATGATTCTTACCTTGTTTGGAGTATATGTAGAATAATAACAGTTTAGTAGCTCTCTGGTGTCTTCTCCTGTTGGATCACCACAGATAACAACCTGTCCAGAGAATAAAACAGAAGCAGGATGTGTTTTGTCTTCCCTAAAGAACATACAGCCAGAAAAACCCTCAATGGAGATAGATCAGCAAAACAGAACTACCTTCAGCTCACAGTTCTCTTATTCTTTGTCCACAGTTTGGATGCTTAAGGGGGCTGTTCTATTTCTCAGTCAAACCCATAGGGCTTCTCATCTGATGGAATCAAACCATGAGGAATCTGACCCACTCAATAAGAAAAAAATGCCAAAGTGAATGGCAATGGTGGAAGTCGTTTTGTATAAAAAGGCAGCTGCTGGGTTGAGCAGCAAAGGTGTTTGGGAAAGCCCATTCAGACATGGGGAGAAGAATCCCATCACCACTTTTGGGACCTGACAGAACAGCAGAGATATTGCTCAGAGTTGGTATTCATGCATTCAGGTTGGCTGCAGGACTGGGAAACATATAGTGTACTTTGAGGATTGGTGGCTCTGTACGGAGCTTACAGAAAGCACACCAAAACTAGAATGCAAATAACTATTTGGTTCATTGAGTCCTCTGCTCCTGCAGGCCTAGGAACAATAAGGGGAATCTATGAGCAATTCACGAACAGAGATGCTGCTAGCAGTTGGGGGCAGTGGGGAAATACTGCTCGGAAGTCATGCTTCTCTTCATAGGAAACTTGAGTTTCTAGAGCTAGGTAAGGTTACTAGCCAGTGATGGGATGTAACAGGTTCTCACCAGGCCGTCAGAACCGGTAGTAACTTTTCCCAGTGTCCCGGAGAACCGGTAGCAGCTTTTAGGGGGAACCACCTTCAGGGCTTACCTTTTCACTGGTTCCCCCACTGCGCATGCACGCCAAGCACTTGGTGTGCATACATGCCTACAGTGCTTGGCGCATATGCACGGCCTCCTTGCTGTCCTCTCAAGCGGGGAGGAGGAAGAGAAGCTGCTAGCCTGAAGCTCCCTATAGCCTGCTCCCCAGGGTAAGTGACTCACCTTTGGATGTGGTGTGTCTGTTTGTATTTTAATGTGTATTTAATACCTTTACGTATATTGATGTACTACCACAATTCCTATAAAGGCCTAGTGGCCTGGCTTGGGGTTTTCAAGCAAAGTCTTGGAGTTACCTCATCAATAAGCTACACCTGTGCTGTTCCAATTGCTGTTCCAATTGGAGAACCCTTAAAGAGGTACAGCTGTTTTACATTTACATTAAGGCATATTATCCTAGAGAACTGGTTAGGCAAAGACTTAGTATCTAACTTCTTTAACTGTTGAAAAGTTGAAAAGTGCCAAAATCAAGCCATCTTGTGGTGAGTTCATTCTGTAGTTCCTTCCAAATGACCTAGTGTGAGAAAGATTAGCCAGAATAAGCTTTAAACTCTGGTTTAAAAGCTCTGGTTGATTTGTGTTTGGGGTGGGTGGGTGTTTGTTTGGGTGGGTGGCTGTATTTTAATGTATTATTTATTTATTTATTTAATTTATTTACGGGTTTGTGTTGTGGGTGGGTGGGTGGGTGGGCTGAGGTGTGTGTGTGTGTGTGCTTATTATTATTATTATTATTATTATTATTATTATTATTATTATTATTATTATTATTATTATTATTATTATTATTATTATTATTATTATTATTTTCTTTGGCTCCACCCACAACATCATGATGTCATGATGTTAGCTCCACCTACACTGTGATGACATCACGGTGGGGTAGTAAAAAATTTGACATGCCACCACTGTTACTAGCACTTAATAATGTTTGATGGGTTGATTCCTCCCTTAATACAAAATCTACACCATCCTTTTGACATTGCACTTAGGTTCCAGAGCACAATTCTCCATACAGTTTGGTACAGGAGTGATCTCAGTCAAAGTTCACTGAAGAGTGCTGAAGAGCAAAATGCAGGAAGAAATGAAGCAGGAACCAGGAAGTGGACACCACACTTTAAGAAGGATGCTAACAAACTAGAACAGGTTCAGAGGAAAGCAACAAGAACATTGGAAAACCAAGCCCTGTGTGGAAAGACTGAAGGAACTGGCCATGTTTAGCCTTGAGAAAAGGAGACTGAAAGGGGATATGATAGCACTTTTCAAATACAGTACTTGAAACACAGCCATAGAGAATGGGGTCAGTATCTGTTCTCAATCTTCCCAGAGTGCAGGACACGTAATAATGGGCTGAAATATTATAGAATTAATACAGTACAGTATCAGGAAATTTTTCTTCTGTTTGAGCAGTAAGACAATGAATCCAATTACCTCAGGAGGTGGTGAGTGCTCCATTGCTGGAGGCATTCAAGAAACAACTGGGCAGCCATCAGTCAGATCTGCTTTGATATGAATTCCTGCATTCAGCAGAGGGTTGGACTCAATGGCCTAAAAGTCCCCTTCCCACTCAGTTATTCTATGACTCTATGAACTAGAAATCGTATGTTCAGAAGGATTCAGAAGCTGCCTCATTCATGTCCATGAGGCAGAATAATCTACACTGAAGAAATCAGTGACAACAGGGTGACAAGCCAGTAGGAAGGATCATGATGTCCCATAACACGCAAGTCAGTAAGATGGCCAATCCCCTCTCCATACAAAACATTCATCCCATACATTAAGACCATAAAACAGAATCCAGAATGTGGAAACTTTTCTACTTTAGATTACATTCCCCAGATTCCCCCAGCAAGCATGGCTACATAGACCATCCTTACTGATCCCACTATGGAAGAATGGGAGCAAGAAATTGCTTAACAGTCCTTTGACTCAACAATCCTACAGACAGATCTTCTTTTTCTCCCTCATCTTGTTTGCAACAGTCCTGACATCAAAAGCAGTAACTTCACAGATAGCTTGTGGACAGAGCAATGGGAGCCCCTCACCACATCTGGGGATGGGACCATGCATCTTTTGCACAATCACAAGCCACCTCTGATTAACTCCTGTCCACAACAATACCTGTTTGAGGGTCAGGTGAAAAGCCATTGTGGCTCGAGCCATCTCTGGGAGGACGACAGGAATCTTCAGCAGCCTCTCTGAGAATGCAGCCAGGATCTGCCCAGCTTTCTTCACCCATTCCTTGCGGCCAGTGTAGCTGGCTGCCCGGAGCAGGTTAGAGACAGCGACAGAGTTGGGACTGGGCTCAGCGCCATCTTGGTCTAAAAAAAGAGGAAAAACAACAGTCAGCCAGTCCTAAGTCTAGGGGGACCACAGCTAACTCTCACCAGATGCATAAACTGTTAAGAAGGAGGAGGAGGAGAAAAAGAAGAAGAGCTGGATGCAAACAATGGCTTATCAAGCCCAGCCATCACTGACAGCAGTGGCCAACTGGGAACCCCTCCGGCAGCATGAGTGAGCAGCAGCACTTTCTCACTCGTGCTGTCCAGCAACAGATGTTTATTGGCACACTGTCTCAAATGCTTGAGGTGACATAAGAGCCCTGGTGGCACAGTGGTTAAGCTGCTGTACTGCAGCCAAAACATTGTAAATTCAGTCCTGACAGGGATCAAGGTTGACTCAGCCTTCCATCTTTCCAAGGTCAGTAAAATGAGTACCCTACATGTTGGGGGCAAGATTCCAACTGCCTTGTCAACAGCCCAGAGAGTGCACTAAGTACTATGGGGAAGTACAGTAAAACCTCATATAACACTAAAACCTGGTTCCACAAGTCTTCGTGTTATATGATTTTTCGTGTTATCTGATCCTCTATGGGATCCATAGAGATACATTGTAACCACACAGGCTTTCACGGTTGTTATCTGAAGCATCCCATAGGATCTTAATGTTATCTGATGCAATTCTTCCCCCCAGATTCCTTGATGTTATGCGATTTTCGTGTTATTCGATACTAATGTTATATGAGGTATTACTGTATATGAGTGTAATTGCTATTGCTACTGTCACCAACCTCCTTCCGAATTCCAAAACAGAATTCGACCCGGGGGGGGGGGAGAACCAGGTGTACCCAGGTGGGACTTCTAGGCCTTGCTTCCCAGTCCTCCCCTCAAGCTGCCAGGCAACCAATTACTGCCACAGATACCTCCTTTGTATCCAGCCCTGAGAATGGTTTCTCCAGCCTGAGTCCTTCTTTATCTCCCTTCCTCCCAGGTGATCCTCCAAGGACATGCTATGGGAGTATTGCACTGGTAGTGTGATAAGAGAGACGTTGAAAGACTCCAGTGACTCCATGAAGCACAACTTCCAATTGTCTTTCATAGAAAAGAGACCCAGTCAGGCCTCCCTCCTTTTATTGCGATAATAAGCAAAACAGGTTCCATACATTTAATTGAAATATCCAAAGGCAAAACATAGCAGTTGCTAAAATACTAATCTGTCTAAAAGACTTAAAAGAAAAAGATCCCATTCCTGGGTCCTTAGCTCTCTAAACCTAAGTCCACATCACTTAACTGAAAATAAGATGTAAAATCTAAGAGTAGACCTAATCTTGTCCTAGAAATTTCAAAGTCTGAAGATTGCTGGAATTTCAGCTAAGAGTTGCTTTGGTGAGAATTACAATAATTCCGGAGACCCAATCTCATTCCATCTCCCAAAGGAACGGCCTGGCTTCAGCCCCATTTCAAAGTTCAATCTCTGCTATTCCTGGCAATGATTCAATGCTTCAAGGTGCTCCGCTGCATCCGATGAAGACCCCCTCTAACCTCTCAAAAGCAGGGCTTTTTATCCTGAAAAAGTCCCTCTTTCTCCCACCTTAGGAATTTATTGGTGTCCTTGAGATTAGATTGGGGAGATAAGATTTACGTTATCTCTCCAAGATTTTTCAAGGTTGAAACTGACTGGCAAGGTGCCCAAGGTCGAACTCCCCCCTTCTCTCTAGTGTGGGTAAATGACCTACAAGTTCAAAGGAATATGAACATGAAGTTCAGAGTGCAAACAGGTGTGATGAGTTCTGGGAAATCCCTCCTTTTGTGACTCTTAGAAACCACTAGAGGTGCTAATCCTGATGATGCAATGCCATCTGGGAAATCCCCATGCAAACAGCGCAGAGAAATTCCATCTCTCCTAACGAGAAGTGGCAGAAATTGACTACATTTAAAGTAATGTTTTCCAGATGTTCTTAGACTTCACATCCCAGAAGTTCTGATCAGCAAGAATGCTGACTTGGACTTCTGGTAACTGAAGTCTAAGAACACCTGGAAAGCCAAGTTTGAGGAATCCTGGTCTACATATTTGGCTGTGGAGCATGAGTTTGGGAGTTCAATTCCTCATTCGGCGTCATGGGACAAGACCCAGCCTTGTGGCCTTGAGCCAGCTGAAGAGTCCCAGGGTATCCCAGAAAAAGGGAATGGTAGATCATGTAAGAGTAATCTCTGTTTCAAAAACCCTGGAAAGGATTGCCATAAGTCAAAACTGACTTGATGGCACACAATTATTATTTATTATGCTACTTTTAATTTTTTTATTGCTTGTGGGTTGAACCTTGGGGTAGATATGAGAATATGTAAGGAATCTTTTAAAAATCCATTCAAAATACTTAAAAATGTCCTTAAGGAATATTTTTTTAAAGTAGCTAGGAAGAACAGGTTGCTTACCTGCTTACCAACTCTAAAATTCAGTGCTCATCTCTGTTTATAGCCAAAGAGCCAGCACTGTCTGCATCTGCAGACATTTCCGTGAACATGTGGCAGGCATGCCACAACACCAGAATGCACGGAACACTGTTTACCTTTCCACTAAAGTGGTCCCTATTTATCTACTTGCAATGTCTTGCTTTCGAACTGCTTGGTTGGCAGGAACTGGGACAGAACGGGAGCTTGCTGCGTTGTGCAGTACCTGGGAATTGAACTCCAACCTTCCAGTCAGTGAATTCAGCGTCTTAACCACTTGAGCCACTGCAGTCCCTGAACCTCTGTGCACTCACATATATGAATGTTCTCTGTGCCTACACAGAGCAGTCTGGAAGTTTCTGGACCTGAGCCAGGTGTTCTGGCAGGTGTCCTATCTCCAGGTTACTGTCTTTCATCTGTGACACATTCAGAACATCTCCTTTTGTCCATCGAGATTTTGAATAGGCCTTTGTCTGTCCCCTCTCAGGCATAGAAACAACCCACAAGCGTGAGTCACAAAAACCACAAAGGAGACTACCCATTGCCATATCCTGCCACTCTGTCCAAACAATCATTGATACTGCTTGTTACATTATCCCAACTGAACTCAGCTGGAACATACTCCTTAAGCAAACACGAATAGATAGGGACTGTAGCATGACAGCCTGCTTTTTAAGGGTAATGGTTGGACCTCGGAAACTGAATTGTGTTATCTCCAGCATCCCTCTCTGCTATCACTCCCAGGCTGCCTGATTCATCTTACTGTGACATCACAGCAGCTAAGCCAACAGACAGATCAACTTGGATTCTCACCACCCTGTGTACATTCAATGGCCCATTACTGATCCAATCATTCCACTTGCTGCCAGATACTGATAGGCTGTAGTTTATGAATGTGCTTGTGTTAAGATACAAACACCAAAGTATGACAAATGAATATAAATCCAGACTCTCTGCCTCCTCTGTCAGCATGGGTCATTTTATTTCAGCCAAGAGTGATATTCCCCTGGTTCATGCCTATATCAAGTTCCTGGTTCGATGTCCCACATTTTTTGAAAATGGGAGCATGAGATGAGACTATAGGTAGACACATGCCTCCCCTTAGCCTCACACTTTAGCCTCAGGAGATAGCCATGTAGCAATAACGAGTGCAGGAACCAATGCTGATCGTCTCGCCTTAGGTGCAGGCACTGAAAACACCATCGAAAGGGCCCATACCAGCATTTCCAAATCCATGCTACTCTTTTCATCATATGTACAAGCCCTCTTCCTAACTGAAGTATGAAATTGTTTGATTAGCTGGTGGCAAGTCTTCACACACACATTTCATTTGCGAAGTACCATATAATTATCCTGTCAAGTTCCCAGTCACATCCAACAGTAGAAATCCCAAACTTTTGCCAGCCCACAAGCAGATCTGATGTCACAAAAATGTTGCTCTACAAAGAAGGGCGAGTGCACAGAGAACTGCAAAGGACATACCTGTGGCTGAAAAATCATTTATCCTTTGTTGGATGAAACCATAGACAGATGCCTCTGTTCAAGTATTTGTGGAAAGAGGAGGGATGGACGAAGGGTAAAAAATACTTATTAAAGGCGAGGCAGTGTGGTTTTAAACACTGTGCCACAGTAGACCACGGGAAAGGAGGTTATGGCCACAGCAGAATTCTAAACCTACTTTCCCCCCATCCCTTGCCTGTGGACTCAGAATCACCCAGACTTTTGCAAGTCATGGTAACTCGAAAGAAATGTGCCCAGGAGATACCTGACAGTCCCAGGACCCTGGGGAATTGTACTCCTAGATTAGTGGAACAGCAATTATCCACCAAATCTCTTCCAAACGCTTCCCTCCTTTTTCTTCCGAGTTCTCATGCCATTTTTACAAAACCGTTCCAGCAGAAATTGATCTCTTTGTCTATCTGTTTATCGATCTCTGTTTCTGGATACTGAAATTCTAACTCCCAGCTACAAATCTCATTATAAATCTCAGCAACAGATGAATAAATAACACAAAAGTGAGGCAGATTTAGAAGCTGCAAAACTATGCATTGAACTGCAAGGACGCATGACTTCCTTGATTTTATGTGGAACAATAAAAACTGCTCAGCATACAAGATTCCTGCTCCAGAAAAGCTTTCTACTACAGAAACAGGCACACTCTGGTATGAAACTATAAGCAGGTGAATTCCACAGAGGTTCTTTGATTCACTGTGGAAATGAATGGATTTGTTTTCTTAAAAATGGAAAGTGATCAGTGCATTTCCTGAACCAATCGAAGACATTACCCTCAGAAAATGAGACGTTTGAATGAAAACCTCTCCCAATAAATACCCTCCATTTTACTTCACTTCATGAGCAGGGGAGGCCTCAAGAGCACCACTGAAGAGAGGAGAAAGATTTCATTCTTTCCCCCAAAAGATCAGTGGTGCTTGAGTCTTGCAGACTTTCTAAGCACAAGGAAAAACTCTTTCTCCTTCCTGCTGCTTTCCTGCCCAAGTTAAAGCAGAGTGGACAAAGCAAGTCCACAGGTGGTCCCCACAGGCTATTTTTGTTAAGTCCTGGACACTTCCCATTTCTTTCTTTACTTTTTGCCATCTGTGTGATCACTCAGAAAGCCCTGGTGGCCAGAAAACTGGCACCTGGGTCCACCAAAGTTGCCCATCCCTGGAGTGAGGGAAACAGGGGAGAGGTCTAGCGAACTGTCAGGGAATTGGGAAGCTCAGGCATCAATTAGGGCCAAAGAAGGTTTGGGATTTCAAAAGATTGTCTCCCCAATTGTTCTCCAAGGTCAATTGGTGGCAACCTCAACAGCTTCCCTATGTGGAACTCAAATAACCCTCCAGGAAAGCCCCACATACAACAAAAACCATCTACTGTTGATTAGGTTGCCAATGGTTGAAAGCCAGTCACATCCAACGCTAGGATTCAGTGCTCATCTGTTTACAGCCAAAGAAGCAGCACTGTTTGCACTTGCAGATGTTTCCATGGTCATGTGGCAGGCATGACTAGACTCTGGAGCACACAGAATGCTCTTACCTTCTCCACTGTAATAGTACCTATTTATCCAATTGAAATTTCTTGCTTTCAAACTGTTGTTTAGATCAGGGTTTGGGAAATATCACTGGACTACAGCTCCAATCAACCACAGGCAACACAGCCAATGAATTAAGGGCCACGTTTACACACTGCTGGTTTCCAAGGATGTCGTCAAAATGAAAATGAAAGCAGAAGACAGGCCACCCCAGGCAACATGGCCATCTCCCATTGTGTATTCGCTGCCAAGAAAGTTCTACCACGGTCATATTCCTTGGCAGAAATTCATAGGGGTAGAATAGGGATACAGGGTTGCACACCCTCCATGGAGAGCCAAAACTGCAGGTACATGTTGGTCTGTATCAACAATTCCAGGAGTTCTAAAAAGAGCAACATTTTTATAAAGCTAGTAGGTTCTCAACTGCCCACTCAGGACCAGACCCTTCCAAAATATTTGGTACCTATTTCTCTACTTGCAAATTTCTTGCTTTCGAAATGCGATGGTGGCAGGAACTGGTACAGAGAGGGAAGCTCACTCCGTCATGCATCAGTGAGGTCTCAAACTGCTGGCCTGCTGACCTTCCAGTCATCAAGTCCAGCATCTTAACCACTAAGCCAATGCTATTTCTCTAGCACAGTATTTGCGTTGTCCATAATTCTGCTATAAGTCTCACATAGATAGAAAGAAATGCTTGTTAAAAAGAAAGATTTTTACTGATGCCAGAGTGTCAGACATGCCTGTTTTTGTGGGACACTTACCATCCTTCATGCGGAGGAGCAAGGAAGGATCGGAAGCCTCTGTAGAGAAATAGGCAAAGCCCCTGGGATCCCAGAAGAGTTCATCTTGCTTTTGCTGCAGCTCCACAGCCCATGCCAGCCACCGCGGGTTCAGCGAGGCCTCATAAAGGTCAAAGAGAGCTTGGATCACAAAGACATAGTCTTCTAAGAAGCCATGGATGAGAACAGAACTGCAGAGGACAACAAGAAGGCAAGACACAGCATTATATATTGGATTTCCAGTCTACCACCTCTACCTACCTCTCATTAATACTACTAGCATACCTTTAACTCTTGTTAATACTATCAGTAGGGTAGATCATATAATCCCATGGTATGCTCATTTCTGATCATCATACAATCATAAAATAGGATCATAGAATAATTGTTAGAAAGGGCTCACAAGGCCATCAAATCAAATCCCTTGCTCAATGCAAGAATCCAAATCAAAGCAACTGTAACAGATGGTTAATTTTCTCTTGAATGCCCAAAACAAGAAGAACATCCTGACATTAAGAGTTGTTCCTCAGTGGTAAGGATTACTTTGGAAAGCGGTGAACACTGCTTCATTAGCGAGTATGATGCAGAAATTCTACGGCCATCTGCCAGCAATGCTTTAACTGTGGATTCTTTTATGGCCTGGGAGTTGGAGGATATGATCTTAGGGATCCAAACTCTACATTTCCCTGAGAGATTCCTAAAATAATAACTGGGGAATGATAAAGCCCCGGAACGAAAGCAGACATCCCTTCAAAACATGGCAGAACATCTGTTTCTTTGACCCTCATAATAATGAATTTGAGCCCACCTACTATGGTGAGAATGAGATTATTAGAGATAGACTGTTTTTGTGCTAGAAATTTAACACCACACACACACACGCCAGAAACTATTGCTGGACCTGCATGAGTTTATTGCTGAAATCTCTACTGGACAATATAGCTGTATTTTTATCTTCTTTGGATATTTTACTTGAAAAGCAACGTACAATATTTTAAAATAGACAGAGAAAAAGGCTACTGTTTCCCTTGAACTGCTTAGAAAAGGAAGCACCAATAGTCCTGCAATACTCAATACAATATAGAGAAACTTGCCCTCCAGGGTGAAAAGTGGGGAAGCAACTCCCTTTCAAAGGCAGTGGCCTCCATATGATCTGACTCAAGGTAAGCACACTACTAAAAGAACTTCCATATCCACTAATGTGGCCATGTAGACTTTATAGGAGGTAAATACTTTCCCAGAATAAGGGAGAAGACTGTTGTCAACGCAGCAGTAACATAAAGAGTCATCTCTGACCCCTTATCACCACATGTCACTTCCTTTCTCCATCCTTTCTTCTAACATCCCAACTTCCCAATCACATATGCAAAGTTCATCCTGGCACGCAAGAGGGAAGTACAGAGTTGAGCACCTGTCAGCATTAATTAGCCAAGTAAATCAACCAGCTGTCTTAATCTCTGTAGACACAAGCTTAACTTGACTTTGCTGAAGCAGTTTCCAAGAAGGCACAAATCAAAAAGGGGAGCTAATCTGGGCTTCTGGAACTTCTGTTGTTAAAGCTTGATGTCTGTCTAGGATAGTGATGGCCAACCTTGGCACTCCAGGTATTCTTGAACTTCAATTCCCAGAAGCCCTGATCAGCAGGAGTGCAGACTTGGGCTTCTGGTAATTGAAGTCCAAGAACACCTGGAGTGCCAAGATTGGTCATCGCTAGTACATCTCCTGAATGAACTGATCCCAGTGTGGAAACTGCTGTGGAGAGCCAAAAGGCACAGCACTCATCCTCATATTTTTGGCTCACTGGGCATCTCAGCATCATACGTCACACCATCCAAACAAATCTGTATTTCTTGTTTGCATGTTATCCCTCTAGGCCCATGGTTCCCAGGAGGGGCAATTTGGCTTTTAAAAAGGGGGAGCCAATTTGAAAATGAATTATTAACAGTGAATGGCCTTTTAGGCTTCCTCCACATGAATAAGAGCTCACTTTTTGAATAATAAGAATTATATGTCACAGGGGGCAGAGAATCAGGATTTTAGAGATGCTTAGGTGGGGCATGGACAAAAAAAGGTTGGGAACCACTGCTCTAGGGCAAGCACACAAATCTTGCAGACTAACTCAAGCATGAAAAAAAAAGCCATGCTTATTTCCCCAAAACCAATTACAGAACAAAAACAGACTAATCTGCCAGATGCAGAATGAGGTAAACTCATGTTAGGATAAACAAACAATCCTTTCCTCTTAAAAGAGCTCTCCTGCTAAGGGCATGATAACTCTACCATCTATTTTGGTCATTAGTAAAATTAGTCCATATTCCAGTCTTCTTGTGTACATCAACACATGTGCATGTATGTTCCTGGTATATACCCATACACCCGCATTTTCTTCCACATGAAGTTCACATTTGTACATATACTTAGCTGCTACTGCTGCCAGATACGAGATTCTTCTGTGTGTTGGTCATGAGGATGAGCTATGAGCTGCAAATCTCCAAGTGAAATAGCACCTCAACCATAAAATTAGTAGATGACCCTGAAGATGTATATCTCAATCTCAACCCACTGGCTATAATATACAACTACTAAAGCTGGCCTACTTTATATGGATCTTGCAAGAGGATGCCAAGTTCATGCATGTAAGGTAAAGGTTTCCCTTGCTCGAAAGCCAGTCACATCTGACTCTAGGGTTCAGTGCTCAACTCTGTTTCAAAACCAAAAAGCCAGCACTGTCTGCTTCTGCAGATGTTTCTATGGTCATATGGCAGGCATGACTAGACACTGGGGTGCATGGAATGCTATTTACCTTCCCACCAAAGTGGTCCCCATTTATCTACTTGCAATTTCTTGCTTTTGAACTGCTGGGTTGGCAGGAGCTGGGACAAAGATGGGAGCTCATTCCGTTCTGCAGTACTCGGGAATCGAACTGCTGACCTCCCGCCTTCCAGTCAGCGTCTTACTTGCTTGAGCCACTGCAGTCCAACGTGCATGTACAACAGTTCAAATAAGAGGGAGTTCCTTATTAAGAAGTGCAGATATATAACTAACCAAACAAAGAGTGTTTTCCTTTGTTTTGTTTTTTTAGGCTCTCTGACAAAAGCAAGACTAGACCACTTGATGCTACGGAAACAGGAGTTCCCCTTTCCATCACAAAGAAGGTCACACACTTCACTGCTCATTCAGGTTGCAATCCAGAGCTATTTATCTCAGAGGAAGTTTCACCATTGCATTCAGTGAAAGCTGCAGCTGCCACTTGAGTTTAAAGACACAGACAGGGATTCCAAACCATTCCATTAAAACCAATCATGATGAAGCATTCATCAGAGCTCCCGGTTTCACGTTCAGACAAAGGCAATACTTTGATAGCTTGCATAATGAATGGCAAACACTGATTCTTAATCATGATGGACAGACAACAAAATCTGAGTAGGGGAGGAGAGACTTGAAGGAGAAATACAACATGCAGAGACAAAGGAGAAGACGAAGCAACCCTCTGCATGGAACATCAAAGTCTTCCCATGGTATGACTCATAAATATGGCTTATTTTTGAATCTGTTCACAGACTTGTAAGCAGGTGGGAGGAACGGCTGAATCTTCAGAGGTTTTGGACTCCACCTCACATCACTGATGACCACTGGATGGAGCTGGTGAGAGCTGTCTGCCAAAATACCAGTGGCACCTGTCCAGATGTTCAGACCATCAGCAGAGGTCCTCTGGAAAATACCAAAGAATGCAGTAGTCTACTTGACAAGCACATGGCTGAGCCCTTTCTCCTGCGCAGCTCCCAAATTGTAGAATTCCCTTCTCCTGGAGATAGGATCAACGTCCACTCTTTCTGGTTTTGAGAGCAGCACAAACCCCCATCTTCTTAAATTGATCTATGATGTTGCTTAAGCCAGGGTGATAATTTCAGTTGTTTGCAGGCCAACTGATATTAACAACGGCTTTTATAGCTGTGTTTCACTTATTTGATCTTAATTATTCTGAACTTGTATTTATTACTTCTTGTGATGACTGGAGGTTATCTTCAAGTGCTGCATAGTAGTGGGAAGATACAGTAGAAACACAGACGGCAAGAATAGCAACAGCAAAACAACAATAACACCTGGAGAGTGAAAGACTTCCCCATTTCAGCTTTAAGTCATTCTCCAATCAGAAAAGGACAGAAGTTCTCCCTTCTCCTCCCTTGCACACCTTGGCCCAGCACCACAGAGTCCCATCCAGAATGCTACAGTGCTCAAGTGTATTTGTCCACTTGGCCCACTGTTATCTGTGGCAGCCATTGACTGGGAAAGGTTATCCAGGTTTTCAGGCAAAGAGAGATCTTTCCCCTCACCAGCTATTCGATCCTCTGTAGAGACTGAACCAAGGAGATTTGGAGCTCAGTGCAGTTACTCTGCTGTTCAGCTATTCCTCCTCTACCCAATCAAGGCACAGCTATCTTCTCCCTGTATATCTGGACTCATCTGGGATTGCTGGACACTTACCCTTTCTCCACTGAGTTGCCCTCACCGCGATAGCAGGTTCGGATCAGCTTTCTGTCAGTGGCATTAAACATGTGCTCCTGCAAGAAGGAAGCTGCACCTACAGCCCGGTCAACATATTCCTTCTTGCCCAAGATGGCTCCACTCTGGGCAAAGCCAGAAATCATCAAGCCTACAAGAAGGAGAAAGGCAAAACACCAGAAGGTAGGATTGGCGTATGTGGACTGACATTTCCCCTAACATCCCACGTAAGCCCTGGTTCTCCCAACATTCAGAGAGACACAAGACAGATCAGATGACCTTGGTGCTCCTAACATCTGATTGGACATATTAAAGGTCACCCTTGCTCGAAAGCCAGTCATGTGCGACTCTAGGGTGCGGTGCTCCTCTGTCTGACTAGACTCTGGAGCGCACAAAATGCTGTTACCTTCTCCACTGAAACAATACTTATTTATCCAATTGAAATTTCTTGCTTTCAAACCGTTGTTTAGATCAGGGTTTGGGAAATATCACTGGACTACAGCTCCAATCAACCACAGGCAACGCAGCCAATGATGTAAGGGCCACGTTTACATACTGCTGGCTTCCAAGGATGTCGTCAAAATGAAAATGAAAGCAGAAGACAGGCCACCCGAGGCAACATGCCCATCTCCCACTGTGTATTCGCTGCCAAGAAAGTTGTACTACTGTCATATTCCTTGGCAGAAATTCATAGGGGTAGAATAGGAACACAGGATTGCACACCCTCCATGGAGAGCCAAAACTGCAGGTACCTGTTGGTCTGTATCAACAATTCCAGGAGTTCTAAAAAGAGCAACATTTTTATAAAGCTAGTAGGTTCTCAACTGCCCACTCAGGACCAAGCCCTTCCAAAATATTTGGCATTCCAAATGGCTGAAAAATACACTACTGCTGTGAAAACATATTCCACCACACATGTACACAACTTGTTTTGCAGTTAAGTTCAGAGGGAACAGGAAAGTCAGGTGAGATCATACTGTAACCCCCCACTCATCAGAAAGTCCTGATCACTTCCCACCTGCCATCTCTGCCTCCATCGTACAACTACTCTTGGAATCTAACCATTGATGGAATGTTTTCGTTTAACCAAAGATAAGTGGCAAGCAAGATTCCCTCCCTTCAAATGTTATTTCTCCCACAACATTTTAAAGATGGATGCTTTATTACACTTAAGAATAGTTTCCCCCCAAAAAAGAGCCTTATGCATTCCAGAACCACTTTCCAAATGGGAACGCTTTTAAGAGAGGTGTGTAAGTGTATATCTGTCTACCGATTATCTCAGTATTTGTTTGGGTTTCTTCATTCCACAATAGACAGCAGGCGCACACAGAGATATTCATTTATATAATGAGAAAAGCCTCCATAACCTGAACAGCTGCCTGCATTAAGGAAGATTCTGCACAAAAACCAAGAGAAAGGAGCTGCTGCCACCTGATGGCAATATAGGATAACTATCTTTGAAAGAGCACACCTGTACAATGTGCTTTGCTACTGAGGTGGACTAACGGAAGAATGAGGAAACACAATTTTAATTGCTTCAGAGTCTGTTCCACCAGCATCTGAGAAGTAGATCTGATAGGAGGTTGATAGATCTACTCAGTGTTGTGGTGCCACATCATGGAAGAGCTTCCTCTTCTTCCATGTCTACTATGTCTTAACATCCCACCCTTAGCACAGACCCATGTGCACGATGCATTCACAATACTGTAATACCTCGGATAACGTTTACCTCAGATAACGCTAAAATCGCATAACGTTAAGTAATCTGGGGAGGAGAATCGGATCAAATAACGTTAAGGTCCTATGGGATGAATCGGATAACAACCGCTAAAGCCTGTGCGGTTACAATGTATCTCTATGGAGCTTTAACGTTATCTGATCCATCCCATAGGATTTTAACATGCATCAGATAACACTAAAAATCGGATAACACCAAGACTTGTGGAACCAAGTCTTAGCGTTATCCAAGGTATTACTGTATTGTACTGAGCACAAGGTATCGCTCACCATTCCAGGCCGCCAGCATCTTGGTATCCAGATGGGGTCGGGGTCGGAGGCCCCGGGAATGAAACAGGAGCTCCTGGCTTTTAACAAGCATTGTCTTCAGCTGTTCCAGCTCCAATCCAAACCTGGCAGCTGTAAGTTCTAGTGAATATTGCACGATAAGGACATTTTTCCCTTTTAACTCATTGTGAGGGTCCTGGGGAAAAGTTCAACATAGGAGAACAGAAACAAGCCGGGGGGGGGGGGGAGAGAGAAAGACTTGTTCAATTATCTTTCTAGCTCCACACAAATAGCCCCACTATTTATCTTATTCTGACTCACTAGCTTCAACTGCTGGGTTGGACCTGGGGCACCCCAAGATAGACTGCTAAAACCATCCCCCCCCCCATTGTCTTAGGATGGTAGTTCTCCAGCTTGGATCTTCCAAAGGTTTTGGAAATCAACTTGGGGAATCCCTGCCCTCTGGACCACGCTGGCTATACCTTCTGGGAGCTGATGCCCAAAACATCTTGAGACCTCATTGATAATCACTACTTTAAGAAAACACAGCATGTAAAAGGTAAATAGAAAGATGTGAAAATAGAAAAAGACATATATTAAAAGTATAACGTGGGCCTCATGTTCATGCTTAAGGTTAAAAGGTTGCTTTTGCACTGGAAAGAAGTCCAAGATGAGTGATATACAGTGGAACCTCAGTTGGCTTGGTTAACATAAAAATCGCATAACAGAAGGAAATCCATAAAAAATAGTGGCTCAGTTTACAGAATTTTTTCCGGAACAGATTAATTGGTTTTCAATGCATTCCTATGGGAAAACATGTTTCGGTTATAGTATTTTGGTTTTCAATGCATTCCTATGGGAAATTTTATTTACTGCATTACTCTGGGAAATTTGGTTAAAGTAATTTTCGCTGTAAGAAATGTCCCAGAGAATGCATTAATCATGTTAACCAAGGTTCCACTGTGTCATATACTGCCATAGCCTTATTAGAATTATACAGTCTCCTCAGCGGCTGTCATACTTTGGGCACAACATGAGAGTACAAGCTGGATAAGACCTTAATCCTGGGAAATGTGGAAGAAGGCAACATAAAAGATGAGGACCAAATATGAGATGGAGTGATTCAACAATAAAGGAAGCCGTGGCCCTGAGTTTGTAAGAGCTGAGCAGGGATACTAATAATTGGACATTTTGTAGACACTCTTTCATGGGATCACCGTAAGTCAGAGGCAACTAGGCAGCAGATAACAAGTACCTCTTTAATAATGACTATCTATTCCTGCATTGGCTAGAAGTTAGACCAAATGACCTTCGGCATCCCTTCAGTTCTACGGTTCTATGAAGACTCAGCTGCCTCTGAAATCTGTATCAGCAGTTTCTCAGTACTCTGGGACCAGCCAAATACTCCATTAGTAGGAGTTTTGGAAGGCCAGGCTCAGCTGTTCATCAATTGGCATCATGCAGAATCAAGCATCTCTTCCACCAATTAGAGGCCAGTGGGCTAAGGAGAAAGGTCTTGGCTCTCTCTCCTTCTGAAAGCCATACTTTCAAGTTGTTTCCTCAGACTGCAGAAGAGCATATGCATCATTCTCACGCCTGTGCTGCACAGGATCCAGTAACATTTCTTTCCAGAAAGAAATCCTTCTCTGTCAGAGGCTTCACATTTTCCCTGTATTCAAACAGGAATTCAATTGGAACTAAGATATACGTGGCTTTTCCTCAACTAATTAAAGGACATAATTCCCACAACACCTTCGCTAACAGATTTTAATGGCCTAGCAGTGGCTGAGAACATCGCCCCCTCCTCTGGACCCACAACAACAGCCTGAGGAGAAGACTCCATGGCCTAGCAGTGGCTGAGAACATCACCCCCTCCTCTGGGCCCACAACAACAGCCTGAGGAGAAAACTCCATGGCCTAGCAGTGGCTGAGAACATCACCCCCTCCTCCGGACCCACAACAACAGCCTGAGGAGAAGGCTCCATGGCCTAGCAGTGGCTGAGAACATCGCCCCCTCCTCCGGGCCCACAACAATGGTCTGAGGGGAGTTAGTCTGTGTTCTGGTTTGGTTGTATTTTGTACTTTGTGAGGTTATATTTTATAATAAAATAAAAAATTTTCTCCACTATTCCAGATAAGCAAACAAGCTTCTGTTTCATGCCTTCTTTTCTGGTTCTCAGTGGAACTAAGAGGAATGTGGGTAACTGTGACTACAAAGTCTAAGCCTCAAATATGACTTTTGGATCCACAACCCTTGTGGTTGAGATATGTCTGCTGAGGAGTAACAAGAATCATCAATAAAACTCAGAGTAGGCAATCAGAGAACATGCCTTGGAGACACAGCTGTCACTAAAGGGTTTGCAACATGCATCTGGACAGCAATTCTGTCAAAGCATCATTCCCTTCCTTTATAAGGTGCCTTGTATTTCTCTCCATTGATGTGGGGAATACGTCCTTTGTACATATTTTGCTCCAGCTGTGCACATTTGCACCTAAACTGGCTATTCTTAACTCTGGTATCAAACCTGGACAATCCCTGGGATATTACAGTGGAACCTCAGTTAACGTAATTAAGGCGTTCTCCGGAAAGTTTCTTACAGTGAAAATTACTTTAACTTAATTTCCAATAGGAATGTATTGAAAACCAAAATACAGTAAAACCTCATATAACACTAAAACCTGGTTCCACAAGTCTTGGTGTTATATGATTTTTAGTGTTATCTGATGCATGTTAAAATCCTATGGGATCCATAGAGATACATTGTAACCACACAGGCTTTAGCGGTTGTTATCTGAAGCATCCCATAGGATCTTAATGTTATCTGATGCAATTCTTCCCCCCAGATTCCTTAATGTTATGCGATTTTAGTGTTATTCGATACTAATGTTATATGAGGTATTACTGTACTTTAACCAAAACGTGGTTTCCCATAGGAATGCACTGAAAACCAGTTAACCCATTCTGAAAAAAATTCCGTAAACCGAGCCACTAGTTCCTATGGATTTCCTTTTGTTATGCGATTTTTATGTTAACCGAGCCGTTTGTTAACCAAGATTATACTATATTGGTAACAAAACGGCCACCCTGCTCTCCACACACTCCTGCCGCACCTTCATTGGATTCACATTGCCATCTTCCTTAACCCCATAGTGATGCATGAAAACATCTGCCAAGGTTTTTCTTTCAGGGATCCCTTCGATGGGGTCGGGCAAAAGTTGACGAATCTGCTCAGCTGTCCATACACAGAATGCCCCTTCCTGCTTCTCTTCTGACTGGACTGTGGGGTAGGAATCTGCATCTTCTGCACTGTAGAACCCACCTGACTGAAAACAAAACAGCACCGTTAACATACACAACTCATTAACTACATTTTCCAACCATACACATGACTAAAAATTTTGCCTGGAAATGGGCTGCTCTTGTCTAACTTGCCCACTCACGATCCTGCCTCACACCAAGAGTCTGTCTTGATCAGCCAACATTCAAAATGAGTTCATTTTTGTCTCAAACTATCACAGCTTTAATTTGAGGGACAGCAATTTAGTCTTCAGAATGTCCAAGAAAATGTGAGCTTTGAAACCTGTGGGATCATTCGTCAAGAATGGTGTCTACTAAAATGTACACCAACCAAAAGAGCAGTGAGTGACACTTCCAGAAGGGAGGAAGTTGGGCCTGGCTTACCTCTGTGAAGGTCCCTTCTGGTCTGTAAAGAAGAAGACATCCAGGAATGGGTTAATCCCTTTCTCAGTCCAGTGGAAGCAGGAGGAGTGAATTTAGAAGAGCTTAACAGTCATGTTCCATAAGCTCCTCACAGTTTTCCTTTCCCAACCTAGTCAGAGAAAGGAGGGACTTGATAGGAAGTTATAAAAGGTGTCAGAGAATTAAGAAAGATTAGACTAAGTCAGTCACTGGCCGGATGGGCGTGGATGTCTCCTTCTCTGAAGACTAGAATGGATTTAACAGAGGTAAGCCAATCTCCCATTCTCAGTCAGCAGGAAGGAGCTATCCAAGACTGTTATAGACTCTTCAATCAGAAACTACTCACTGAAGACATGTGTCCCAAAGGGAGCTGCTGTTGAAGCATACTTGTCAATTTTATAGTGTCTTATGAGAGGTGGGCCCAAATAGTCACTCTGCCAGTCTCTTCAAGATGAGCATCTGCAAAGAAAGTTGCCAAAGAAGCTGCCGTCCTTATGGAATGGGCAGTGATACTGCTAAGACTGGAGAAACGAGAGACTTCCTATGCTAGAAATACACAGGTCTTAATCCATTTGGTGAAAACAGAAGGTGAGCTCTTTTTACCCAGAGAGGTACAAAAGAAGGAGACAAAGAGAAAGGTATGGTGTAGAGTGGCAGCAGTGTTTCCTACAACACAAGCAAAATAACGTCTTCCAGTAGTTCAGAGATGACTTGGAGGGAGTTCCTCTGTGGAGAGCTGAAAAAGTTGAGAAACCAGGGGCAGTGGGGTCAGACGGCAGCCACCAAACATACTATGGTCTGTTCCAGCCTGATCTTCCACAGCACTTTTGTAACAAGAGTTTTTGGTGGGGAGGCTGGCAAACAGGTCCATTAAACATGCCCCAAACTGGCTCAAGTTTTGATAGAACACAAAAGTACTCACACTCTACTCTCCTGGGTCTGCTTTGTGTCTACTCAAAATAGTGTTGGTGGTTCCTTGAATGGGCTGGACAAAGAGGAACAGAAGATGAGCTTCTATCTAGTGGAAGAGAACCATTGCCTATGAAGGGAGAGGGATCTTGATCCTCGTTGCTTGTTTAAGAAGACCTTGTCCATAATACTGTCTTGTTCTGATCATATTCTGAACTGCTGTTGAATATGATGTTCGAAATGAACCAGGGCTAGCTGGTCTTCTCAAATTTAGATCAGTTCTTGAGCCATGAGGATGTGACAGAGGGCTCTCCAGTCCAAAAGGATGGTATCTTGAGTCAAAACTATTATCTGAGGCTCCCGCAGGGGACTCTTTTGCAGATACAGTATTGGTAGTTTTTTATCCACCAGAACAGAAAGGCTCTATGATGGGAAGAAGCAAGGAAAGGACCACATAACTTTCCCTAGTGATATCCAACTGTTAAGGCTGGGGAAATGCTGCAGAGATGGTGAGTAAAGCTGGGTCGGGGGGGGGGGAGGAAGAATATCATCAGACCCAGAAAATAAGCTAGAGACAGAACATGGGTGTATACCATGAGCACAAATGACTTTGCCTCCTTTCTGAGTTTCAACACTTTCTCAGAAACTAGAAAAACCACTGTCAGTTGAGTAGCTAGCAAGGCCCCCAGATGGACAAAGTGTTTGGTCAGAACTAGAGACTCTTGGATGAACTGATTATGAACTCATAACCAGAGAGAGCTGAGAGGGTGGTTTGACTGTCTTTCTGAACTCTAGAGGGCACTGCCAAGATGAATAACATCTAGAATAGACTTTAAAATTGCCATCTTGAATTTTTGTGCACCACCAGTATGTTTAGTAATGTAGGGTCTAACACAGCCCTGTAGAATGGAGTAGACCAGGGGTGGCCAACTTTGGTGCCCCAGATGTTCTTAGGACTTTAATTCCCAAAAGCCCTGATCAGCAGGAGTGCTTACTTGGGCTTCTGGTAACTGAAGTCCAAGAACACCTAGGGCAACAAGGTTGGCCACCCCTGGAGTAGACTCTCATTAATTGCTCTAGAGGAGTAGCAAATGCCACTACTAAAGAAGATGATGGATCTCTTGAGAAATAAATGCTAAATTGTTACCATTCCTCAAGACAGAAGAGGAAAGGAACTTGTTCCTGGGACTCTGATGAAAATCTGTAAGAAAGCCCTCCCCAGTGTTTTGTAAAGCCCACTGATTGGAAGTTGTCCTTTCGTACTCAGAGAGAAAGTGAGAAGACAACCCCCTACTAGAGGTGTTGGAGGAGACAGTATGTCAGACATTTTGCTGGGAGTTGGGAGGAAACTGCTCTGGGCTGAACCTGATGGTCAAAGTTAAAAACTGTACTAAATGCTGGCCCTGGCCCAAGGAAGAAGAAAATTACCAGGGAAATCACTTTCCTTAGGGTGGAAAGTTCTTGCTGATAATGAAAGGAGGGGGGAAATCACTTTGATTTGTCTTTTCCCATCTTTTTAAAAAGATAAAGAAAAAAAGAAAGAAAAAATGAGAAATTTGAATGGAGTTTTAGAAAACATTAGAAAGAAAAAGAGAGATATCAAAACCCAAAAGTAAAAGAGAAAGCAAAGAATGAAGCCTGTTTTAGGTAAAGGCAGGTGAAGCAAACTGGGAATTGCTTGTGGCAAATGATTCTTCAAGGTTCACTCGTCTGGACTGGACTGAGAAAAAGCTTGCCCTATTCCTGGATGGCTCCTTCCCATCCACTAAGAATGTTTTCCACATTACTTATATTCCTCAGGTCCATCCTCAACCCAAATTAGCCTGTAATATTTCTCACCTTAATTATTTCTCACAGCACATATTAGGGCTCCATGGCCTTGAAGAGGCAGAGAAATCTCATGTGGTAATAGCCGCAAGCCCTGCTGATGCAGGTAGCAAGTAAAACTGGTGTTTGCACTTCCCCAGGTAATCTAAATATGTCTGGTGAGCCAGAAATTCTCCATCTTTGCATTAACAATTAATGACTGAGATCCTGTTGTGTTGATCTGCATGAGCAATAGGGATCATATGAAAAGAAGCAGCTAATTGCCACTGATCAAAGGGAAATCAGCACTTATCAGAAGCAATTATGGGGTGCCCGCAGCTTGTACACAATTCACAACATGGCACACAGTTTGAAAGCTCCAAAGGAAGCCTTTAATCAGTAGCAATTTGCCACTGCTGTGATGGATGCAGAGTTGTGCAAGAGGATTTCAGCCATTAACTGCTAAAGCAAGGGTGGGGAAACTTTGGCCCTCCAGGCATATTTAGACTACAACTTCTATTGACCCCTACAATTGGCCATACTGGCTAGAACTTGTAAGAACTGATGTCTAAAACACCAGCATGGCAAAAGGTTTTTCACTCCTATATTAAAAATGGTTGGATAATATGAGGGTTTATACTTTGATGAAAAGGGACTGCAGTAGCTTAGTGGTTAAGAAGCTGAATTTGATGACTGGAAGGTCAGCAGTTTGAGACCCGTGTGCTGCACGATGGAGTGAACTCCTGTCTCTGTCCCAGCTCCTGCCAACTTAGCAGTTCGAAAGCAAGAAACTGCAAGTAGATAAATAGGTACCACTTTGGTGGGAAGGTAAACAGCATTCCATGCACTTCAGTGTCTAGACATGCCTGCCACATGTCCATTGAACTGTAGAATCAGATATGACTGGCTTCCGAGTAAGGGCAAACTTTACCTTTGGTAACCAAAGCTATACTTTGGTAACAAAAAATAATGACCTCTCTATGAGCTAATTAAATAAAATCAGACAAATCTTCAACTACAGTAATACCTCAGATAACGCTAAGACTTGGTTCCACAAGTCTTGGTGTTATCCGATTTTAGTGTTATCCGATCCATGTTAAAATCCTATGGGATGGATCGGATAACATTAAAGCTCCATAGAGATACATTGTAACCGCACAGGCTTTAGCGGTTGTTATCCAATCCATCCCATAGGACCTTAATGTTATTCGATCCAATTCTCCTCCCCAGATTACTTAATGTTTTGCGATTTTAGTGTTATCCGAGGTAAACGTTATCCAAGAAGAATACTGAGTACTGAGAAGTTGTTAATTTTTGTTGCAGAATCAGTTAAATACACATGCATGTATGTATGTATCTTACACAAATGCTACTCTGTGTTTTCAAATCTTCTGGTTTTACACATAAACTTTCTTAATTTACAGTAATTTATATTACCCACTTCCAGTCTCTGAAGAATCCTAAAGTGTTTCACCTGTACTATTTTTTAAAACCAATCTGAGTTATGTCCCCTTGAACAAGCCTGCCATTGACCCACACATGACCCATGTCAGACTGAATTAGGCTAAAGGGAAGAATGGGGAAATGCTCATTGCACAATTGGTGGGTGTAGTAGAAGGGTTACATCAACTTCTTCCAATAAACTGGCGGCTCCATGTGCCCTCCAGGCAGTGGTGGGATGTCAAAAATTTTACTACCCCACCATGACATCATCACAGTGTGGGCGGAGCTAACATCATGGGTGGAGCCAATGTCATGACATCATGATGTTGTGGGCGGAGCCAAAGAAAACAAATTAAAAAATTATAAAAAAATAAAATACAAAAAATAAGCACACACACACACACACACACACACCTCAACCCACCTACCCACCCACAACACAAACCTGTAAATAAATAAATTAATTAAATAAAGAATACATTAAAATACACCCAAACACCCACAACACAAATCAACCAGAGCTTTTAAACCAGAGCTTAAAGATTATTCTGGCTAATCTTTCTCACACTAGGTCAGATGGCAGGAACTACAGAATGAACTCACCACAAGATGGCTTCATTTTGGCACTTTTCAACTTTTCAACAGTTAAAGAAGTTAGGTACTAAGTCTTTGCCTAACCAGTTCTCTAGTATATCTAGGGGAGCAGGCTATAGGGAGCTTCAGGTTAGCAGCTTCTCTTCCTCCTCCCTGCTTGGGAGGACAGCAAGGAGGCCGTGCATACATGCCAAGCACTGTAGGTGTGCATGCACACCAAGTGCTTGGTGCGCATGTGCAGTGGAGGAACCAGTGAAAAGGTAAGCCCCGAAGGTGGTTCCCCCCAAAAGCTGCAACCGGTTCTCCAGGACACTGGGAAACGTTACTACCGGTTCTGGAGAACTGGTGAGAACCTGTTACATCCCATCACTGCCTCCAGGACAGATGAAACCGCAGTCCCATCAGTTCCAGGGGAAAGGTGGCAACTCCAAAGCCAGCCAGCTTTTAAAGGCAATGAGATAGTAGCTTACCTTATCACTCAGATCCCGGGAAACATACTGCAAAATATCTGCTACTGTGTCTGCAAAGAATTCATCACCTGATATCTGTGTAAGAAACAAACAGGATTTTAATCCCAAAGGGTATGGATTGGGGCAAAGATGGCAAAGGGGCTATGCTTTTTCAAGCTTGCTGTTTAATGGGTTAAAAAGGATGATTGGAGGATGGTGGGACAAGGATATAACATTCATGGGAGTGGGGAGAGGATCCCTAGTACCCAGACCAAGATATGCAAAGGATTTCCCTGTCAAAACCAGTAGAAGTGGCTTCGATTTACAACGAAACACTGCCTGCAAGCTCAGAAGGCTTTGCACAGGGGAAATGCTGAATGCCAGAGAGGATCATGCCCAGGCCATTCAGTCCCCAAGACACAAAGCAGATGCTGCCTAATGAATAAATGAGAAGGCTTGGGAGCAAGGGACACGTGTCTTCTTATGATGTATAGAGTGCAATCATTTATCCAGTAGAAGCTGAGAAATAAAACTGCAGTGAAAAAGACCTAGATGACAACCCTGCACATCCCCATGGATCTCCTGCCACATCTGTGCACATCATGTCTGTACGTGTCACACAGTTTCAGTCCTCGTCCCCAAGGTTCTGCAACAACTTCAATCTCAGGACTGGACCTAGAGCAAGAACTTTTGTGCAAATTTGCTCCAATTTTTTTGATCTGTGTAAATCAGGGGTTGCCAACCTTTTAAAGTCAGGGGCCGGGTCACGCTCCCTCAGACAGTTGAGGGGGCCGGGCTGGTGGTCCCCCCGCTGTTTACGGCTGCCGTAAATGAGTCCATGGCTTGTTACATCAGCAGTGACTGGAGCGAGAGCATGAGCCGGCTGATTTGGTGGCATGGGCCAGATCCGGGTGATGGGCCGTAGGTTGCCTACCCCTGGTGTAAATTATTCTTCCAGGATTGTCGTTTTTTCATCACATGCGGGGACATGACCCCCATCACTATGAAGACTTCATATAATGCTGTTTTAAAGGGGTGATGAGATGAACGTGGGTATCTCGGCAGTGCTAACAGCGGATGAAATGTGAAACAGGGGCATCCAAGATCATCTCCGGATATGGGGAAGCCAATCATTTAAATGCTAAGGCAAGAGGACTGTGGATGAACTGGCCAGCTTTGCTAATCTTCTAAACCTTGTAGATTCCGCAGCTGCAAATCCTTTTTGAATTGCATCTCAAGAGTCTCGTAATGAGCAATTAAAATTAGGAATCGTGAAGGAGAACAGCTTAACACAAATGCTCTCTCATCTCCTGCCCAGGTTATATCAGCAGCCACTCTAGCTGAGTACCGATCAGCAATTCATTCACTGGATGTATGTGTGGTCCTTGAACAAAGGCACGGTCCCATATCCAAGGACTATGCTTAGGTTAAGGACAAATGAGAAGCCACAAAACATTAGCTAAAATACAGACATGAGCATAAGCAAAACATAATAGAATAAAAAGATTTTTACAGCTCCCCATCGAACTGGAATTATCATATTTGCAGGCATATAAGACGCATTGGAGTATAAGATGCACTCCATTACCCCAGGGTAATTTAAGGGGGGAAGTGCACTTTTACACCAGCAAATACGGTATTTGCCAATTGGAGTATAAGACACACACTGTTTTTCCGGTGTATTTTAAGGTTGAAGTGCATCTTATACACCAGCAAATACAGCAAATCAAAATGGGAAGTCTCTCTTGGGAGGCTGTTTTCCAGGGAAGGTGCCACCCAAGAAAAAGCCCTGCCTTCTACATGAACAAGCAAGAATCAGCAAGAGGCACAAGCAGTAAGAGAGCAGGCTGGTGGTGTTCAGGAAACAGGGTAAGCCACAGAAGATGAATAATTGGAGAACACATTTTAGCTGGTAGCCCTGTAGCACCGTCGTGCTGCGAGGGGTTGTCATGTAATGAACACAATGCTTTTGGAGGTTTTTTAAATCATCTAAAGATAAGCAAGAAATTACAACTAGATAAATAGGTACCTCTTCAGCAGGAAAGATAACACCTACAAATATACATATGTAAATTGTAATATTATATACTGCTTATATTGACTATGTCATCTTCTATTTTAAGCAGTTACAAGATTTCTCACAAAACCCCTGATATTTTTTGGCGACTCAACAACAACAGGATTAACAGATTATCAGTGGGTTGTAGGGATTAGAGTGACGGGCTAGGACTCAAGAGGCTTGGCTCTGAATCACAACTCAGCCACGGAAGCTCACTGCAGGAGAAGGTTTCAGAACTAGTAAAACTATTCCTTATATATCTCCCTTACCTTGAAAGCCCTATTAGTGTCTCTATAAATCAGATGTGACTTGGCAGCACAAAACACACCCACACAAAAATTAACAAAGATGCAAGTGAGCAAATTGTTGGCCTGGTGTCCTTTAGGCACTTCCTCCTCTCCTGTCTCCAGTCCAAATAAACAACAGAAGGATTTGGGGCTAGGAAAGGCTTGTCTACCATTTTAAACCTAGATAACACTCAGGGCTCACCTCTCAGTCTTGCTCACTCTAACCTCCTTCCATGTTGGCCCCTACCTAGTTACGTGGTCTCCTGGAGCATAAACCTATTGAGCTAAGAGTAGCATTTAGGATTTTCTACCTTGAATGTCACTTTCCCAGTAAAAGTTTATTTATTTGATTTCAACACACAGACCGGCCAGCCTTGCTTCTAAGTTTGAACGTATGCAGCTATAGAGAGAGAAACTTTAGTATTTTGCTTTCTTCTCTGCCATGCTGTGAACACTTGAGACCAAACATATTTACAACACATCCTATTACTTCAGTTCCCCTGGAGCTTAGGAAGTGAAAAGACTTACTCGTGGGAGTACAAAATTGGGGCATATCACTCAGTTCTTCCTTGAGTGTCCTCTGGTTAAAAAACAAATTATAAACAGAACTTGAAAAATCTTATTATTTGCACGACCAGGCAGAATCGCCCGCTACGGATGGCCTCTGGCCAAAGACAGGAGGATGACAGGAGTCACAGACCAAAAAGGTCTCTTTCATGGCCAAGCTCTGAAACAAATCATTTCTTTTTTTCTTCACTGCCTCATCTGTGAAATATATTCAGGCCTATTTTCTGGCAACAGAGTGAAGGCAAGTGCCTCTGCTTAGGGGACTGAGAAACTTCGCAGAAACCGCAAGGAAAGGCAAACCATGTCAGCTGCCCCCACCAGAATGCTTCCAGGAGAGGCAGGTTTAGTTCAAGTTCCAAGTACATTCATTCCACCGCGGAGCCCACCTGCCCACCTACCACAAAGGAAAAGCACAACTGACTGCTCCCAGGAGCTACTGCTGGTTTCACTCTTCCCTGTGTAAAAATTGGCTGCTCTTCAACGCACAAAGTGATAAATCTACATGCTGCTCCTGGCTTTCACTGAGGTGCTACAGTTGCTGCCCAGAGTAATTACAGAAAGAAGCATGGAGAGGGCTGCATCCATCGTCACCACCTTTGCCGGAACAAAGGAGACAGTGGCAATATTCCCTCCCTTCTTTTTTGTCTAAAAGTATGATCATGGAGTGCCAATGCAGAGTTCAAAAACCTAAATGTTTGTCTATAACAATCCTCCTCCTCCTTTTAGCCAACAATTCCTATCTACATCCATGTCGGCTCAATGACGAGAGGAAAATGTGAGGATCAGACAAGTTCAAGTACCTTTCCTCTCAAATAGCAGCTGAGGGTCCAATTTCTCAAAACATGGGCTAATCTAGACCCCAGCTGAGGAACCAGGTACTAAGTGTCAGGAAATGGGTTTACTCATGAGTAGGTCCTCTTGCCCACCAGTGGTTGCTTCCTGCTTCTGAGCTGCCGCCTCCTAGCTAAGCAACCCAGGTTTCTAGATTAATGTAGATAAGGTAGCACTGAGCCAAGTAAACACTCCAGCCATCTTCAGGGATTTTAAAAGTACAGTAAAACCTCATATAACACTAAAACCTGGTTCCACAAGTCTTGGTGTTATATGATTTTTAGTGTTATCTGATCCTCTATGGGATCCATAGAGATACATTGTAACCACACAGGCTTTAGCGGTTGTTATCTGAAGCATCCCATAGGATCTTAATGTTATCTGATGCAATTCTTCCCCCCAGATTCCTTAATGTTATGCGATTTTAGTGTTATTCGATACTAATGTTATATGAGGTATTACTGTATATTGTAATCAGAGTAAGTTACAGCTGTGGGAAGCTGTATTGTTGTGCTTGCTTGTCTGTCATTTTGCTTAAGCACACCCTTCTCCCTTTGACCCCTGAATTTGGTGTATAAAAACCATGCCTGTAAGTTTCACTCCTTGCCTGGAGAAGTGGACTTGATCCACGAAAGCTAACAATAAAAATAAAGCAGTTAGTCTTTAAAGTGCTACAGTGTTTTTTATTTTGTTTTGTTTTCTGATATTACAAAAGAAAGTTCATCAAAAGTTCAGAAAGCACATCAAAATAAAGAAAACTGCTCTATGGGTAAACCCAGCCCCCCTTTTTTTGGCTTAAGTACCTACATGATTGTAGTTCACTCTTAGCTCAAAGGATCAAGTCACCAAAGTTACATCTCCTCCCTCAGGGTCCACCTCCTTGCCATTCCCCTAAAGGAATCCAGCCAATGATCATACAGCATAGCATGTCCATCACCCATCCTGGTTTCTATTCTTCCAATCTAAGGCCCATGGGCCTGATCTGGCCTGCAGCACCATTTCATGTACCCCCTTCCAACAGCATTTGAGAAACAAAATGGCCACCCCTTTGGAGCTGTTGGGACAAAATGGCCACCTCCATCGTGCAGACAGGGCAAAATGGCTGTCTAGCCCTTGAAGCTGACTAAGAGAGTGTGACCCAGCCCGGAAACCCTGATCAGCAGGTGCATTGACTTGGGTTTCTGGTAACTGAAGTCCAAGAACAGCTGGAGTGCCAAGGTTTGCCACTACTGGTCTAGAGATTTCCATAGGCAACCTCCTTGGATATTGTTCCTATCCTACTGGTGTCTTCAAGGACCTTCTTGGAGTGCATAATCACAAGTAAACAGCCAGCTCTGGAGAGAGCTGCCCTTTGGCAGGAAGCACAAGGCCCTTTCCTCCGCCAGCTTTGCAGAGTAGCTGGGCAGATGGCCACTGGGTCACCAGGGAGGCCTTAGAGAAGATGTTAGCTGCATAGAAAGGCAACTACCATAGGGAATGGAGGTAGCAAAACTATAAAATAATATGGAATTCCATCATTATGGAAATTTACCTGATTTCTCCTCATCCTCTAAAAGTCCTGCTCCTTCCCTCTGTCCCACTTGACCAAGATGAGCACTTTTCCTGTCTCAATACTTTTTGATCCTACTATGAAGGTTGTAGGAATGGTGGTGGTGGTGGGTGTTTGCTCAGAGAGCCCTGCTAGAAAGTACCTGAAATGCCTTCGCGTAAGCTACCGCCAGTTGCCCCTGATCATACAGCATCTTTTCAAAGTGAGGGACATGCCAACGCTGGTCAGTGGAGTAGCGATGGAAGCCCTGCAAGAAAGGAAAAGCAGAGGGAGGGAGAGATCATAATTTATATTAGCAACAGCAATTACACTTATATACCTACACCATTGCGCTTAGTGCGCTCTCTGGGTAGTTTATAAGTCAATTAGCATTCTGCCCCCAACATGCTGGGTTCTCATTTTATTGACCTCAGAAGGATGGAAGGCTGAGTCAACCTTGAACCCTGGTCAGGATCTAACTCACATTTTGTCTGCAGTACAGCAGTTTAAACACTGCACCACTAGGGTGCAGTTGAAAGTGGTGTTATACTTCCTATATTTTCTTTTCAATTGAAGACTTTTCTGTATCTAAACAAGGATTACTCTGGGAGACCAGGCCACCCTACAGAAAGGGTGCCATGCAATCAGGAGAGCCTAGTGCAGGGATGACCAAACGTTTTTTCCCGGGGGCCTGACCATGCCCCAGAAGAGCTGAGTGGGCCTGTCCACGGCCCCAAAAGCGGGCGTGTTTGCAGATGTGCATCCAAAACCACTTCCAGGAGTGATTTCAAATGCCCTCAGATGTGCATGCACCTCCCTCGTCCACTTTTCTGAGAGTGGTGAGGGCGCTCCAGGCCTGATGAATTGGCATTGCAGGCTGTATCTGGCCCACAAGCCATAGTTTGGGCACCCCTGGCCTACTGGATGAGGAGCCCAGTAGTGATACAAAGATAGTGAAGCAAGTTAGTCTGCCGGAATGCAACATCATTGCATGAGCACAGAAGGCAAAAATAAAAGTGGAATCTTACAAGCTGCTCTCTGCAAACAGCGGGATGCAATCAGTGGTGGGCATCAGCAGGTTCTCACCAGTTCACCAGAACCAGTAGCAGAAATTCTGGCTGGCCCCACCGATCCAAGTTTGAAATAAAGTACAGTAATACCCCGGATAACAATTGCACCGGATAACGCTAAAACCGCATAACGATGACAAATTTGGGGGGAAGATTTGCACCGGAGAACGTTCTTTTTAGCGTTATGCGATACAGTCGTTCTTAGCAGCAGGGTGGTTGGAAAGCTGAATGGGGTTCTCCCTTCAGCTTCCCAGCCACCCTGCAGCTACGGAGGCAAGGGCGGGTGGCTAGGGAAACCGACAGGGAGTCCCAGTCAGCTTCCCCAGCCACCCTGCAGCTGTAGACTGGGTCCTCTGATCTCTCAGGAGCAGGCAGGGGACCCGATCTACAGCTGTTACTGGGCTTCCCCGATGTCCTCAGCCAGTGCAGCAAGCCAAAACGTCAGGGTTCGAACCCTGATGTTTTGGCTTGCTGCACTTGCTGAGGACATCGGGGAAGCCCAGATACAGCTTGGATCGGGTCTCCCCACCTCCCTGGACCCAGCCCGGGGGGGGGGGGGGTCAGAGACCCCAAAATTGGTAAAAAAAAAAAAAGTCCTCCCCTCTTACCTGAGCAATATGATCATGAATTCCACCATAGGCCATCATCTTGAGTGTGTGTAGGGCCATCTGAAGTGCCCGGGCTCCTTCAGGAGATGACCGATGAAGAGCCCAATAGGAGAAGAGGAAATTCAAGTTGACTGCAATATAAGGAGGTAGGGGGAGAGGAATGAATCAGGCTCAATGGCACATCTAGAACTGTTTACTTCTGCCGCAACAGACTGACTAGAGCAGTGTTTCCCAACCTTTGGTTTTTGGACTTCAATTCCCAGAAGCCCAAGTCAATTCCCCAAAGCACTGATCAGCCAACTTAGGCTTCTGGGAATTGAAATCCACCAGTGTTCCGCAGAACATAGTTTAGGAACCTCTGGTCCATGGAGAGTCCCAAGTCAGTCCCTTTGCTAAGGATCCAGCCACTGGAGAAGGAAAGATTTCCCACGTGCACCTCACTTTTTGCAACTGGGAAAGCAAATGGGATTTTGGGGGAGAAAACCATTCTCTTTCTGAACTTGGGCTCACCTGGAGTAGGGAACTTGGGAGACTCTGAGAATCCACCATATTCTTCATCATAGGACTCTGATAATTGCTGGAAACACCTGGTCATCACCTCCTTTGAAGAGGGGGGTGCTTCCTCCCCTCGGACACCAACATCAGTCCTGGCTAACAGTGCAGACACAATTTTCTGGCTGTTTTCCAAAAGGCTTGTTTTGTTCCTTTTCCACTAGAATGAAAGGAAGAGACTACTAAGCTATAGTTCTGTTGTTATTGGTCAATGCCTTCTGCCTCCTCTGACCACTATCTGTCCAGAAATAACCCCAGTTCATTTCCACCCAGAGATTTGTGTTTTCGTAAGCAATCAGACCAGGAATGTTAGCAGAACTGAACATGCAGTAGGGCAAGTTTATGGCTGCCAACTAGAAATAATCACTCAAGATGCTCACTGGGGAAAGGGAATCCATTGAAGATAGAACAGGATAAAACCTAGTCTTGAACACAAAGGTTGGCTTCTGTGTGAGTGTAAGAATGCTGAAGTACAATATGGTGGTACCCAGTGGCGTAGCGTGGGGGGGTGGATGGGCGGATGCCCCGGGCAGTGGCTTTCAGGGGGCGGCAAAATGTCCCCACCGCTTTGGCCTCCCTCTGCTTGGGCTTAGGAAGCAGGACTTCCCAGGCAGAAGGCGCCAGAAGGGGAGACAAGCGGGATTTCCGAGTTAAGAGTTTGGAAGCACCAGGGCCGTCTGACGGCTAGCTGGGTGGGCGGGCGGGCGGAGGTGAGCAGCGTGCGCGGCGCTCGTCAGGGGTAGGTGGTGGAGAGCCCCTGATGGCTAGCTGGGTGGGTGGGCAGAGGTGAGCTGCGCGCGCGTGCACGGCGCTCGTCAGGGGTAGGTGGCGGAGAGCCCCTGACGGCTAGCTGGGTGGGTGGGTGGGCAGGCGGAGGTGAGCAGCGCGCGCGCAGGGCACTCGTCAGGGGTAGGTGGCGGAGGAGGCAGAGCAAGGACAGCCACGGCTGACGGGAGGCAAAGAGGGGGCAGCCTGGCCGCCGGTGCAGCAAAAGGTCTGGGTCCTGGGGGGGGGGGGGGGCGGCGGCGGCGGCGGCGGCGGCGAGCTGGGGGGGAGCGAGTTTGTTCTTTGCCCCAGGCGGCTGAAGTCTGCGCGACGCCACTGGTGGTACCTCATGGCCCTCTTTCCAAAGGGGCTGCAGTGGCTTAGTGGTTAAGAAGCTCACCTTGTTCGCTGGAAGGCTGGCAAGTCAGTAGTTTGAGACCCAGGTACTGCATGACGGATTGAGTGCCCAACTCTCATGCCTTGAGAACATGAAAGGAGCCTCATTTGGGCACCCCTTGTGTGCAGTTTCTCCAGCAAAAATCCTTTCAACCCAGATTAATTTCTGACACAAAATTATTATCTTTCCGAACAGGAGAGACAGAACCAATAAACAAAACTATTTCTTTGAAATGTGATGCAAGAGGAAGTGCCTTAAGGGAAACAATCTACAAATGGTAACTTAGAGAAAACCGAGACAGACCAAGACATCCAGTCCCACCAGGATGGTTGTTGTTTTCCTTGAGTTACTTATCCATAGTGGGAAACATGTCACTTGTAGGCTGTAGGCAACCTTTTCCAGATGTTGTTGAACTGCAATTCCCAGCATTCCTCACCATTGACTATGCTGACTAGGGCAAATGGGAGATGAAGTCCAATAACTTCTGGAGGAGCATATATTGCCCACACCTGTCGTGGAATACCTTCTGCACTGATATCTTTTGCAATGTGAAGCATTTGAAGCACTTCTAGTATTTGCTGACAAGTGCGCATGTTATTAATTCATTCATTCAAACTAAGCTTTCAGATGCTTTCAGGAGTGCATCCCAGGGTGCTTTGTTTTACCTAACAGCAAAGTGGCAGTGGAAATCTGTGTCTATTAGCCAGTCTTTTTTTTTCCTGGGACACAGAGAAAGAGCCTCCTTTTATGGTATTTTTGAACCACAATTGGACATACCTCGGTAACGGCAACCTTAGTCAAACTAAGTCAGGTGAAAGGAACTGCAGAATGAGCTCACCAAAAGGTGCCTTCATTTTCACTGTTTCACGTCTAGCCAAGACACAGAAGAAGTCTTTTTCTCCTGATAATTGATTACATCAAAAGGAATTCCCAAAATTCTATTTTTTTTACATTTCCTGCATCAACCCATCCAGATGAACAGAGCAAGTTTGAACTAGACACTATTCCGATGCTTTTTATCAACAAGGACCTCAATTAATTACACAATCCTAAATACTGCACTCCATACCTGCTCCAGGATGCGCAAGAGAACAGTCCGAAAGCCAACCTGGTAAATTCCATCCTCAGGCGGGAAATAAGTCCCACCTACAAACGGTCTGAGATCAGGAGTCAACCATACGCTCATTGGCCAACCGCCTCCACTGCTGGTTGCCTGTAGAACAACATGACAGTATACAGTAAATCCTCTGTATCATTCTCCTTACTTCCCAAAATAAAATTTAAAAAATCAAAGAAACAGTTCTTTAGTTCCATCATCTGGTGCCTTATATTAGGGATTCTCAACCTGATGCCCATGGGCCAGATGTGGCCCGCAGCACTATTTCATATGGGGGCCCCACCGCTTCCACAACACCAGGAAGTGGCATGTGGTTGAGGAAGGTCAAAATAGCCATCTGGCCCCCGAAGCTGTCTGAGGGAGCATGGCCCAGCCCTCGACTTTAAAAGGTTGAGAACTCCTGCCTTATATGCTCACATCCTACCTGCACAAAGGTCATGTACACTTTATCAACATCTGGGCGTTCCTCACGATCCACCTTGATGCACACAAAGTTCTCATTCAAGATTTTGGCAATCTCTTCATTCTGGAAGGATTCTTGCTCCATCACATGGCACCAATGGCAGGTTGAATAGCCAACTGATAATATACAGCCAAAGAAGAATTCACGAATGAGCAAAGCAACAATTCTAATTTCCTAAGAAAACTGGTGATACATGGGGGAGTGCATACTTTGAGGCACTCAGGTAAAAAGTGAAGATGAGCATCTATGCATAAGAAGACACTGATTAAGGCTCTTCTAGAATAAATGTCATCCACAAGCCACACAGAAATTTCTAACTGCCTGTTGAGTAAACTCTGGAATGTGCTAGCATTATTGTACATACCAGTAATTCCTCAACACTGGAGTGCACAGAATGCTGTTTACCTTCCCACTGAAGTGGTCCCTATTTATCTACTTGCAATGTCTTGCTTTCAAACTGCTAGGTTGGCAGGAGCTAGGACAGAGACGGGAGCTCACTCAGTCATGCAGTACCCGGGAATCGAACTCCGAACTTCCAGTCAGTGAGTTCAGCATCTTAACCCCTTGAACCACCGCAGTCCCTTCGGTGTCTAGGCATTCCTGCCACATGTCCATGGAAAGGATTGCAGATGGAGACAGTGCAGTCTCTTTGGCTACAAATAAGGATGAGCACTGAGCCCTAGAGTCAGATATGACTGGCTTTCAAACAAGGGTGGCTTTTACCTTAACCTTACCAGTAATTCATTCAGTTTTGGGACTTGGTTTCATTCAAGACATACAGTAATTGTCCCAATACCTGCTATCCAAATTTCTGGATTCCTGTGTTTCTTCCCCAATTCCTAATATTAAATATCCTTATCTTGACAAAGAGTTATTTGAGAAGCTGAAAGTTTGCACATTTTTGTGCAGTTTTGACTGGCGCTAATAAAGAGCCTGCCACTAGATTTCATGTCTATTTTGTTTTCCATGCACTGGATTTCTTTTTAACCCAAGATATCCAGCCTCTTCCAACTTTAACTTCTATTTTTATCCAAGCTTCGAATTTCCATGCACAAGGATATGCTTGGAGCTATTGTCAAGCAGAATATTTACCCCGATGAAGTGGACACATCTGCAAGCAAATCTACAAATGACTACCATCAGATAAGTGGCTAACTTACCAGTAAACAACTTCACCAAATACAAGCTTTAAAAGAGGATCATCAGAACATTCCAGAAGAAGCCGAAGCAGAAGACAAAGCTTGTCCCTTTTTTCTCCTGGAAAGCATTTGATTGCACAGTAGATGAAAGCCTAATTTAGATATTGGCCTGCATCCTACTCAATATTCAGGTACGCAGGGAGCTCCAATTGCTGCAGCAATATGATGAAGTGCTGGTTACACAACCAGCACCTTGCCAGATCACTGTGGCAGATTCCACACTCAGGATACTCAATGGGATATTGGTCATAATTTCTTCCTCAAAGTGTAGACTTATCCTCTCAGATTCAAAACAACATAGAAGCAAATAGGAAGCACTATTTTATTCTGTATGTTTGAAAGTACCAATAAAGAGACACTTCTTCTCCTGTGTCTAGGCCAGATGTGAAACTGCCAAAATGAAAGAGATCACCATACACATACTGTATCTGTTAAGGTGTAAGCACATGTCTATGGCTCCCATAAAAAGAAAAGCCGCCTAGAGTCAGGTTCGCCTTAGCAGGGTGGGGTATAAATTTGAAATAATAATAATAATAATAATAATAATAATAATAATAATAATAATAATAATAATAATAATAATAATAATAATAATAATAATAATAATAATAATAATAATAATAATAATAAGTTTCTTCATTACCTGACAGAAATATCAATTTGTCTTGTCTCTTTGCTTTATCAAAGGCTTCCTGGCCCCATGGATACCTGAGGGAAAGAGAAACTGAGAAGATTGCTTGGATTTATTTCTACAGTTCATCTCCTTCAATATGCCTATGCTTAATGCAGGTAGCTGGTTTGAAGCCCACTGCTGTTTAACTCACTAGTCCTTCTACAGAAATGTGAAGCACTTTTAATCCATAAAAGATGCACAGACTTCAACTAAGGATGGCTGTGGAGCCTAACATTCCTGCGGAGGCCCAAGAACAATGTGCTTTAAAGCCCCCTGAGCCACTTCGGACTCAACAGGAGCTAACTATAATCCTGGCCGTGACAGAGAGCTATTTGTCAGAGGAAGGCCAACTCAGTGAGTGTTGTCAGGAGCTATGCCAAAGAACTCACCTGGCTCATTTACTACCCTGAGCATGTTGAGGCATGTGGGTGCTTGAATGCACGTGCAATTAAGGATCATCTAGCACAGGCTATGAATAGAGTATTTGCTTCATTAGAATTCAAGATTGTTGTTGCTTTTGATTTCAAATCCCAATGGACCACCCAAAGTAGCTTTCTGAATATTGAAGAATAGGACGTCTCTCAGTTCTGTTCTGCAGGCACTTGGAAGACTGGGCTGTATGACTGGATGTTTCCCAAAAGTGGCTATATTGTCACAATGGTCTTAATACCACCTTTTAATCTTAAAACACAAAACAGCTTCTCCTCCTCAATGCTGCTACAGATTTGTACTTTCAGCTCAGGTTATACCCCAACAGCACCCAGTTCCTTGCTCAATTCTTCTATTACTCATTCACTCACTTTATATCCCACTTTTGCATGATAATGCCTTCAAAAAGTAGCATACAGTGGTATCTCGCTTAAAAAGCACAAAGCGTTCCACGGGATTGCTCTTTAAGCGAGTTTGCTCTTTATCAGAAACACCATTGTAAGTAACCAATTGTGACTTCTGGTGGGGGGAGGCAGATTATGAAACCCAATTTATTTGTTAAGCAAGTTTTTGGTTGGTTTTATTTGTTAAGCGAGGTGACCATTCAGATAAAATTCTGATCTTTAAGCCCGTTAGTCTCTAAGCAAGGCACTCTTCATGTGAGGTTTCACTGTATAACAATATGAGTAATCATATACAGTATTTGCAGATGTATAAGACACACTCCCCCCCCCCTAAAATACACTGGGAAAATGGAATGCGTTTTATAATCTGATGCATCCAGTGATGGGATGTTACCGGTTCGGTCCGGTTCACCCGAACCGGTAGCTCCCATCACAAGGGGTTCCTAGAACCCCAGTTCGCGCCGAACCCTTTTTTGAAACAGAACTGTGCATGCGTCAAATAGAGGTTTGACACATGCGCAGTTACGGGCAGACATTTTGGCTGCCCGGAAATGAAGCACAGGCAGCACTTCAAGCGGCGGTGGTGGCCTTTCCTTGGCGTGGTGCCAGGCCGCCACGCCGCTGCCTCTTCTGCTCAGAATCAACCCAAGGTAAGTGACCCAGGATTTGTGTTTGGGGTGGGTGGGTGGGTTTATTTGTGTTTGGGGTGTTTGGGTGGGTGGGTGTATTTTTATTTAATTTTTATTTTATTTATTTCTTTATTTTATTTATTTACTTTATTTACGGGTTTGTGTTGTGGTTGTTTGGGTGGGTGGGTGGGTTGAGGTGTATGTGTGTGTGTGTGTGTTTATTTTATTTTAATTTTATTTATTTTAATTTTTTAAATTTAAAAAAAAATTGGCCCTGCACACGTCATGACGTCGGCTCAGCCCACGACATCATGATGTCATGATGTTGGCCACACCCATGACATCCGTGACGTCACGGTGTGGTAGAAATTTTTTTGTCATTCCATCACTGGATGCATCTACCATATTTGCTGGTGTATAAATGTGCTTTCCCCTCCTTAAAATACACCAGAAAAAATGAATTGCATCTTATACTCCAATGCGACTTATAAAATGGCAAATGCAGTAATTCTTAAAAGACCCACAAACAATGTAAAGAGTAACTTAAAATATCAGATTCAAGAACTACCCTACAGAAAAGACATTTAAACAGAAAGTTAAACTTTGTACATCTCTTGGAATAAAAATATTTTCACGTGCCATTTCAAAACCCAAAGGTTTAGAAAATGTTCACTGAAAGCAAGCAAGAGGGCAAGCCTTTTCAGATTCCTGCAAGAAGTATTTTGAAAGTTGTGCTACAAATCAAGAAAAAGTTCCAGTCCCGAGTTGGACCTCTGAGATTGACCTTGAACAACTAGTCTCTGAAATCAGAATGATTGCTCAAAAGGTTTTATATGGGTACAACAGGAGCAAAGGAGTAAAGCTCTCTCACACACATACAAACACAGTCTGTACTTTTGAACTTCAAGAGCCAAAAAAATGGCATGGAATTAAAAAAATTATGGAAATAAATATAACTAGACTTAACTTTCATTTGGGTTAGGCATGCACCTAAAGAAGAGTTAAAGAAGAAACCATGGAAAGGTTGGGCTTGAAAAAGAGCTCTGAAAGGTAACAGAATATCATACAAGTGTCATACAAGGCAGGCCCAGGTCAATAAGGGGAAAAATGACAAAAGTCACTGAAGTGAATGGATGATCTTGGGACAGCTGAGAGTGGCAGAGGAAAGGCACATCCATCTTTCTCCCATTCTTCTGCATTATGAAAAGAAAACATCTCTTACCAGTCAACAGGATTATGGGCATGTTGAAGGAGATAGGGAGACTTCTCATTAGCCAGACGGTTAGTATAAAGGGGACTGCTGGAAGGGCTGTCCTTTCCTCCTGTAGCCATGGCTAACACTGTTCTCAGATAAACAGTTCTGCAACAAGAAACACACACAAACCGAGATCAATCTGGCCCACTGCCAAAAGCACCAAAATCAATATTAATTCTCACGGTCTGTCTTCCTGCAAGACCCTGAAACACCCAGAGAAAAACAGCATCAGGGCATGACCCAAATTTCTACTGTCAGTAAAATTTTTAATGCTTTTGGTTTTGTTTTTCGTTTATAACAATCAATTCAGGACCATTTTTTAAAAAAAATTCAATGCATCCCTATGGACGTTTCGGTTTACAATTTTTTTGGGTTACAACGGAGGCTGTTGGAACGGACCTCCATCATAATCCGGGGTTCTACTGTATTTATTTTTCATACTTCTATACCGCCCACCTTGCCAGGGCGACCCAGGGCGGTTTACAACATCACAACAACAAAACACTACATAATACAATCCACACCCATCACCCCAGAGCTTCAGAATCCCAACTATGAAAATTTAAATTTTCAAGATTTTAAAATGTTTAAAATCAGTCAATTCCCATCATAATTAAAAGATTAAAAACTAAGTCCCAGAGATAAAAGATTAAAAAATTAAAAGACCAGGGGAGAGAGGGAGCTCAAACTAACCAGTGAGCTAGGGTCATGGTACCGTCAGGACCCCATACCTGTCCCGCCAGCCATGTTTTTAAGCTCTTCCTAAAAGACAGCAAGCCCATCTGTAGACGTAGCTCAGTTGGTAGGAGGTTCCATAGAGCCAGAGCGGACACAGAGAAGGCCCTCCTTCTAGTGCCAGAGAGATGTGCCTCTCTGGCCTATGGAACAACTAGAGAGCCTCTCCGGTCCGCTCTGGTGGGACGGACAGATGTTCTTGGGGTGAGGCGGTCTCTTAAGTATTCTGGCCCACTACCATATAGGGCTTTAAAGGTGATAACCAGCACCTTGAATTGCACCCGGAGGCAAACCGGCAACCAGTGCAGCTCCTGAAGCAGAGGCGAGGCATGTATGTGCCTATCACTTTTGAGGCACATATATTCCTTATGCAGGTCTATGGAAACAATTTTTGCCATTTTGCACGAGCCAAATCACCAATGAAAGCAAAACCTCTCTCTTAATCTAACCATTTACAGTTCCAAAGCTCCAAGATTCACATGCCAGGAGATTTACCCATTTCTAGAAAATATTTATGCCCTACAATTAATAAGAAGAAAAAGCCAGAACTGCTTTCAAGCTACTATCAGTGATAAGACTTCACATGATGCAAGAGGCCATGGTATGACCAACTGAAATCTGGATTGTTGTGACATGTGAAACCACTGTCACTAAAAAGCCATGGTATTTTAATGGTTTTGAAGCATGAAATGTTGTGGTTTTACTGTTTTAGGGGATTTTTTTTTTGGATGTTTTAGCATGATTGTGAGCCGCCCGGAGTCGCTTCAGCGAGGGGGCAGCAATAGAAATCAAATAAATAAATTATGGTATGTTAACTAGCCAACCAAAGTTTATTGCAGACTTAAGAATCCTGGCTTGTTTGAATTACAGTTTTTGTGCTGTAGATGAGGGGGGTTGTCTCATCCTGCTGTAATGGTGCAAAGTAACCAATTATGGGTACATCACTGCTTGCTGATGTTGTCTTGACAGCCAAACCTATAGCTACAGCTTCTTTTCCTAGCCACCCAGTCTGGGGAAAAAGCTGGCAGGAGACAGGAAAACAAATATGCCACGATACATCTTTTTTTTTTTTTTGTCTGCCATGCAATTTGTAGCTTATGCAGCAAACCACAGTTAGTGCAAACCATGGATCATCTCATGATGCAAACACGCAAATCATTATTGGTTTCTTTCCTACTGCAAACTCACTCTCTGGAACATATTGCCCGAAGATATTGCTAGTCACTTGTACGGCACTGCATTTAGAAGGCTGATCAAAGCCTTGCTTTTAGCCAGATGTTTATGCTGCTGTTGCTTACTGCATTACTATTGCATTCTCTTCTGTTTCCTTGGTTTTGTTTTATTTTGGATCTATTTTGTCCTGTTTTAACAATCAACAGCTCTGGTACCTTATTTAAACTAAAGGAATAAATTTAAAACAAATATATAAAAATATATTTATTTTATTTCCTGTTTTTTATGAACTTTTTATGAACTTTTAAAGTTTTTAATTATTAGTACTCCATTGGTTTAGCTTATGATCGCATTTTATCTTGTAAGCCGCCCAGAGTCGGGTATACCCGATTGGGGCGGGATAGCAAATGTGAGTAAATAAATAGTAAATAAATAAATAACACTGTATTATCCAATCAGAACTACACATTAACACATTAAACTTTATTATAAAGACAGCATGTCCAACCACACCTTTTCCATCCAATGCACATTATCTACACTCCTCCATTTACAAGGTCCTCCTCAAAAACATTTCCTATACTCCACCACTGTTTCCTTGGCTCTTTCATTCTTTCCACTAACCTATTTTGAAGAATAAAATGTAGTTTCATAATGAATCATAATCCTAAATACTGTACTGTATAGCTTAATATACTACACATATACACACTCTGCCAAGCAATTCTTGATCAACAGTTATCATTCCTTATTGTTAATTATCCCTTATCAGTCTGGCTTCTCTGGTCAATGGTTTTGAGCAATGAGCCAGAGGGTAGAAGTTCAATTTCCTGCTGTGACTCCTGGGAGAAGAGCCAGGCTACGTGGCCTTGGGCAAGCTCCCAGGGTGCCCCCAGAAAGAGTGGCTGGAAAACCACATTTGCATACTTTCTATCTAGTAAGTAAACCCAAGGGAAAGTCACTGTAAACCAGGATCAGCTGGACAGCTACACTATTCTTCTTTATTTCCTATTTTCCCCACTTCTGATGTCAAGGGAGATACAAGGTTCTTGTTCCATTACTTCTAGCAGCCTCCACTGGCATTATTTGATTTTCTTGTAATGTTTCTTTGATATCATCTCTCCCTCTTCCTCTGGGTCTGCCTTATGATCTTTGTCCTTCTCCTTTCCACACATACTTTGAAAGGTATGGAATTCCAAGACATTTTCTTCATTTTCAAAACACTTTATTTGTTCTCTCTGTATGTAGTTTAAGATTGGGTCTATTCCAATTCTTTCCCTTATAATCTAATTTCCGATATTCTTTCCCTTCTTGTCACTCCAGCAGCCTTCCTCAGACATCTCATTTCCGTGGTGACCAACTTTTATGTTTTGTTGTAAGTGTCCATGTAACATAAGGTAGGAATGAATATGCTTTGTATGCGGTGTTTCTTTGTGTTGATCAGTATTGCCTTGCGTTGTAAGAGTGGAGCTAACGGTCCCAATATTTGGTTTGCCTTACTACACTGCCTGTTAATCTCTTAATCGATTATGCATCTTCAGTAAATGTTGTTCCTAGGTATTTGAACTCTGCCACTTGCTTTACACTTGTTTCCTCTATTACAATATTTAAGGCCTGCTGTTTTCTTCCTGATGCCTTTAACTCTGTCTTCTCTTTCCTGCAGTAGTGCCCAAACATTTTGGGCTGAGGGCCTGACCATGCCCCCCCCCCCAGAACAGCTGAGCAGGCCAGACCATGCCCCCAGAACAGGGCATGTTTGTGCATGTCCAACCATATTTACTTCCTGGTTCAGGATGGACACTTCTGCACATGCGCAAGGATGTCCGTGCCAAACCAGGAAGTAAATATGGGTGAACATGCACAAACATGCACACGTGCAGAAGCGTCCGTACTCACTCCCTGGTTTAGTGAGGGCATCACAGGCCTGATGGAATGGCTTCAGGGGCCGTATCCAGCCTGCAGGCCATAGTTTCAGCACCCCTGCTTTACTGTGTTGAATAGTTTGTCTTCCATTCTTGGTTCATGGACGTATGGTATTGCTGTAATTCCTTAGCTGTACTTGCTATCAATGCCTGATCATCAGCAAGAACTAATTTGTTAATATTGTTTCCATTCATGGGCTTAATTGTTTTGCTTATGCCGACTTTGCAGGACGGTAATAACAGTGATGATAGCATGCATCCCTGCCTCACTCTAGATGTTACTGCAAAGTGTCCTGACATTCCATGATTTGTCCCAATTACATTTCTCCAGTCAACTATATGAACTTCTATATAATTTAATAAGATGTTCACTTTCTCCATATTGAGTCAATATTTGCCATAGCAAATTCCTGTCAACTCTATCAAATGCCATCTCTTGGTCTGCAAAGGCAACAAAGAGATTCTTATTGTATTCTACATTTTTTTCTATTAACTGTTTAAGCATAAAAATTACATCTGTGAAGCTTCTGTGCTTTCTGAAGCCGATCCGTTCTTCTGTTAGTCTCATCCTTATTTCTATTATCTTGGCATACGTTTTCTCTGCATGGATTAGGAGTGAAAAGCCTTGGTAATGCGTACATTCTCGTTTACTCTTTTTGCTTTTCCACAGTGGTATTATTATTGCTTGTTGCCAATCAGTGGGTGTAATAAATTGTGTCCATGCAGCATTAAAGATTCCATATAGTCATCTATTATATAGTGGAGCTATTAAAACTCCACTATTAAGTGCCTGAAATTTCCTAAACACCATACAGCAGGGGTTCGTAACCTACAGCCTGTGGGCCAGACCCGCCCCCGATGCCATTCCATCCGACCCACAGTGACAACCTTGGAAGCAGAGGCGCTCACGCAAACACACCCCGCATGCACAAAAATGCCCACACATGCACAAACGCACCTGCCGCCATTGCGTCCCGCCCACTCAGCTGTTTGAAGGTAAGTAGTCCAGCCTGTGGCATGAAAACCTTGAGAAGCCCTGTCATACAGAGATGAAACAATGAAGGCAGTCCCTGCCTGCAGGCTCATAATCTAATGGAAAAGAGCTCCTGCCTTTCCGAAGAGGCTTAAAGACCTGGCTGGCGGAGCAAGTGTGGGGACCTAGGAAGGTGGGATCCCATGCAGGTTGGCTGATTTAAGGGATTTAAGGGACAGCCACCCCTTTCTGCCCTTGCTTTTATCTGTTGCGTTGTTGTAATTTTTCTTATGAATTTTTAAGGTTTTAACCTGTGATTTTAATCTATGATGTAAGCCACCCAGAGTCAGATCTACCCGATTGGGGCGGGATAGTAAATATGAGTAAATAAATAAATAAATAAATACTAAAGGAAGGAAGGGATCAGTGGTGGGATGTCAAAAATTTTACTACCCCACCGTGATGTCATTACAGTGTGGGCGGAGCTAACATCATGATGTCATGTCATGGTCAGGGCCAAAGGAAAAAAATACAAAATAATAAAAATAGGGAGCTTCAGGCTATAGGGAGCTTCAGGCTAGCAGTTTCTCTTCCTCCTCCCCGTTTGGGAGGACAGCAAGGAGGCCGTGCATATGTGCCAAGCACTAGGCGTGCATGCACACCAAGTGCTTGGCATGCATGCCCAGTGAAAAGGTAAGCCCTGAAGGTGGTTTCCCCCCAAAAGCTGCTACAGGTTCTCCGGGACACTGGGAAAAGTTACTACCCGTTCTGGAGAACTGGTGAGAACCTGTTACATCCCATCACTGGAAGGGATGCAAGCCAAACCAATGCAGGCACCAATTATTGATGTTATAAGTGAGGCCTAAGGTTAAGGATAGTTTTGAGTTCAACTAATCCCACAACAAACTAAAGATATTTGAGAAAACAACATAATAACACTAAGTTGGTTGCTCTTTAAGATAATAAAATGTCTTTAAATTTGTTTAGATACAGTTCTTGTAACCAGCCCAGTTTTACTGAACAGAAAGAGCCATCCTTTGCCCTTGTTTCAGAATATAGTGATATAGGGTGAAAAAAAACCACCTTACAACACTGCAGTTTGCTTCTCTTTAAGACTATGATTGGGCCGCCTCTTTCATCCCCTCCTTAAGAGCTGTTTCTGCCATCACAACAAACTGTGGGTTTTCAAAATATAGTTAGCTCCTCCCACATTCCGTAATGTTCCTGATGTTGACCAATCGGAGCTCACATTTTCTCTAACAAACGGAACAAGTCTTGGACCTGATAAGTCCCAGAAACTTTCCCAGAGGAAGGGGAGCAAAACTTGCAATATCTTCAAACATGGATATACAGTACAGTATAGGCAAGGGATGGCCAACCTTTTTCCACCACGGGCCTGACCACACCCCCAGAAAGCGCCATTGGCCAGATCACACACCCCGGAAGCAGGTGGATTTACAGCTGACATAAATGCGCCCACTTCCGTGTTTACACCAGACACTGGTGTGTTTGCGCATGCACGCTTTACAGCTGACATAAATGCGCCCACTTCCGTGTTTACACCAGACACTGGTGTGTTTGCGCATGCACGCTTTACAGCTGACATAAATGCGCCCACTTCCGTGTTTACACCAGACACTGGTGTGTTTGCGCATGCACGCTTTACAGATGACATAAATGCGCCCACTTCTATTTCCGGCGGAGGCAGCTGTCACGGGCCGGATGGGATGGCATCAGGGGTCGGGACCAACTCAAGGGCTGTAGGTTGGGAACCTGACGTAGGCACATACAGTACAGTACAGTAAAACCTCGGATAACGTTAAAACCTGGTTCCACGAGTCTTGGTGTTATCAGATTTTTAGTGTTATCCGATGCATGTTAAAATCCTATGGGATCCATAGAGATACATTGTAACCACACAGGCCTTACCGGTTGTTATCCGATGCATCCCATAGGATCTTAATGTTATCCGATGCAATTCTCCCCCCAGATTGCTTAATGTTATGCGATTTTAGTGTTATCCGATACTAATGTTATCCGAGGTATTACTGTATTGTACTGTTATAGCCTACTGCATGCCAGTAGCGTGTAGTTCAAGTAGGAAGGGCTGACAACTCTTATGGCAAAACTAGCACCCAGGGTGGGCGTAGTTGCCGATACCACAGATCAGGAACATTACTGGTACTTCAGAGTACATTTCTGTTGAGCATGCCATATTTTCAATGTACACGTTAATCGTATCTTTAAAAAGGTATTCCTTTTCAGGAGAAAAACTAATCTCTGAATCTGGGCAACCAGGAACGCAAAAGGAATGGTGTCATGGGTTTGGGAAGAAAAGCCAAACGTTTTTCTCTATACTGTACCTGCAAATTGTAATGGCCTATGGCTACATGCAATAAAACTCTTGTTTGTTTGTTACTATACCTGTATAATAATAATGCATGAAAACAGCCTATTGTTTATTTTAGTCACATTGTAATAATATTCAGAGCTAAATTACAGTTAGCCTGTTCCCTCCCATCCAAGCACTCTACATAATTCTTGGGTCTTGTTGTTGTTATGGATACAAATCTACTATTTGGTGACGATTCCTTCTTTTTCGTGTCAGAGGTTACTCTGAGTTGAAAGGATTTTTGCAGGGGACGACGGAATGAGGCTCCATGTCCCCCACCTTGCAACTCTCGGGAATCGAACCCGTCTTTCCCGTCTCCAAGCCTAGCGCCTTAAGCACTAAACCACCGGGGAGATGATGATTATTATTACAAAATTCGCTATTTGCTTCCTGTGCTCTTTAGCTGTGGCATCCACTGGTGTGTTTGCGCATGCACGCTTTACGGATGACATAAATGCGCCCACTTCTAGTTCCGGCGGAGGCAGCTAACACGGGCCGGATGGGATGGCACCAGGGGTCAGGACCAACTCAAGGGCTGTAGGTTGGGAACCTGATGTAGGCACATACAGTACAGTACTGTACTGTTATAGCCTACTGCATGCCAGTAGCGTGTAGTTCAAGTAGGAAGGGCTGACAACTCTTATGGCAAAACTAGCACCCAGGGTGGGCGTAGTTGCCGATACCACAGATCAGGAACATTACTGGTACTTCAGAGTACATTTCTGTTGAGCATGCCATATTTTCAATGTACACGTGTGTATCTTTAAAAAGGTATTCCTTTTCAGGTGAAAAACTAATCTCTGAATCTAGGCAACCAGGAACGCAAAAGGAATGGTGTCATGGGTTTGGGAAGAAAAGCCAAACGTTTTTCTCTATACTGTACCTGCAAATTGTAATGGCCTATATGGCTACATGCAATAAAACTCTTGTTTGTTTGTTACTATACTGTACCTGTATAATAATAATGCATGAAAACAGCCTATTGTTTATTTTAGTCACATTGTAATAATATTCAGAGCTAAATTACAGTTAGCCTGTTCCCTCCTTGGCTACATGCAATAAAACTCTTGTTTGTTACTATACTGTACCTGTATGATAATAATGCATGAAAACAGCCTATTGTTTGTTCTAGTCACATTGTAATAATATTCAGAGCTAAATGACAGTTAGCCTGTTCCCTCCCATCCAAGCACTCTACATAATTCTTGGGGGTCTTGTTATGGATACAAATCTACTATTTGATGACGATTCCTTCTTTTTCGTGTCAGAGGTTACTCTGGGTTGAAAGGATTTTTGCAGGGGATGACGGAATGAGGCTCCATTATTATTTATTTATTTATTTATTTATTATTTGTTCGCATTTAATACCCCGCCCCACTCGGGAAGACCCGACTCTGGGCGGCTTACAAAGTACAAAGTACAAAGTACCGCAATGGGTTACAAAGTACCGCAATGGGTAGTCTATGCACACACAATATTATAAAACATTAAATTCATGAGTTCATAAAAAAAAATTTTTTAAAAAACATTGAAACATTAAAAAACAGATAGAGAGAAGTGATAACAGGTACAGGTACATGTCCCCCACCTTGCAACTCTCGGGAATCGAACCCGTCTTTCCCGTCTCCAAGGCTAGCGCCTTAAGCACTAAACCACGGGGAGATGATGATGATGATGATGATGATGATGATGATGATTACAAAATTCGCTATTTGCTTCCTGTGCTCTTTAGCTGTGGCATCCGCTTTCAGTTCCTCCCAAAAGCCATTATTATTATTATTAGTATTATTAGTATTAGTATTATTATTATTAACAATTCGCTATTTGCTTCCTGTGCTCTTTAGCTGTGGCATCTGCTTTCAGTTCCTCCCAAAAGCTATTATTATTATTATTATTATTATTATTATTATTATTATTATTATTACAAAATTCGCTATTTGCTTCCTGTGCTCTTTAGCTGTGGCATCCGCTTTCAGTTCCTCCCAAAAGCTATTATTATTATATTATTATTATTATTATTATTATTATTATTATTATTATTATTACAAAATTCGCTATTTGCTTCCTGTGCTCTTTAGCTGTGGCATCTGCTTTCAGTTCCTCCCAAAAGCTATTATTATTATTATTATTATTATTATTATTATTATTATTACAAAATTCGCTATTTGCTTCCTGTGCTCTTTAGCTGTGGCATCCGCTTTCAGTTCCTCCCAAAAGCTATTATTATTATTATTATTATTATTATTATTATTATTATTATTATTACAAAATTCGCTATTTGCTTCCTGTGCTCTTTAGCTGTGGCATCTGCTTTCAGTTCCTCCCAAAAGCTATTATTATTATTATTATTATTATTATTATTATTATTATTATTATTACAAAATTCGCTATTTGCTTCCTGTGCTCTTTAGCTGTGGCATCCGCTTTCAGTTCCTCCCAAAAGCCAAGAGAAGAAAAGGCTGTTTCTTATTTTAGTTTATTTATTCCTATCGCCACAGAACTCCTACTACGCAATTCAGGGGAGCCCAAGCAGTGTTGTGCAAGCTTGCTCGCGGCTCAAACCGAATTGCCTCCTCACTCCCCTCCTCGCCCGCCTTTGCTGGTCTCTCTGATCCCGTCTCCCGGTGTGTAAACACCCACCGCACGTGACCCGTGGTCGGGCTCCGGAAGACTAGGCCCTTCCCCGAGACCCGTCCAGAGGCGGCCGCGGGTGGCCGTCGGTGCCCAGCGAGGCGGCCGCCGCCCCGTAGGCTGCGCGCCCAGGGGATCCGGCTCGGCTCCGGCCGGGAGGCAAGCAGGCGGCGGCCCGCCCGTAGGACTAGGCCGGCCAGCATCGGCTCTCTGCCAAAAGCCCGCCAGGCGTCGGGGCAGCGAGAGGCGGAGCGAGCCGCGGCGACGTCCCCGGGACTAGGGAACTGGGATGGCGTCCAGGCGGAGGAAGGAAGGAAGGGCACTTCCCTCCCGGCCGTGGCGACAAAGTGGGCGGACGAGCTTTTCCCGGGTGGAGGTGAGTCAGTGATGGGATGTAACAGGTTCTCACCAGTTCCCCAGAACCGCTAGTGACTTTCCCCAGTGTCCCAGAGAACCGGTTGCAGCTTTTAGGGGGAACCTGGTTCCCCCACTGCGCATGCATGCCAAGCACTTGGGTGTGTGCATGCACGCCTAGTGCTTGGCACATATGCACGGCCTCCTTGCTGTCCTCCCAAGCGGGGAGGAGGAAGAGAAGCTGCTAACCCTGAAGCTCCCTATAGCCTGAAGCTCCCTATTTTTATTATTTTTGTATTTTTTCCTTTGGCCCTGCCCACGACATGACATCATGATGTTAGCTCCGCCCACACTGTGATGACATCACAGTGGGGTAGTAAAATTTTTGACATCCCACTCGAACTGCCGACCTTCCAGTTGTCACGTTCAGCGTCTTAACCACTAAGCCAGCACGGTCCCTTTAAGCCACTTAGAGTAGTGCTAATATATGGATTACGTTGTTCAAACAATTAATTTAGAGCAATCTGGGTGGTAGAACAGATTTAACAATTAAGGCATCTAGAAAAGTCTGTAGTTAGTACAGGCACTTTCAGTCATTTATAGCCACAAAGAGAGCAACACTGATGGAATAAAATTCTACATTTTGCAAGCTTCAGAAAGGGAATACAGTTGGAAAATAATTAACTTCTGGATAGCTCAGTGTTTTAGATGATCATCTATCATGACTGTGGAGCTAAAGGTTGGGAATTTGATTCCCCACTGTGCAGAAGCGGGGCCCGGGGCCAGCGATGGGATGTAACAGGTTCTCACCAGTTCCCCAGAACCAGTAGTAACTTTTCCCCAGTGTCCCGGGAGAACCAATGGCAGCTTTTGGGGGGGAAGCACCTCTGGGGCTTACCCTTTCAGTGGTTCCCCCCACTGCGCATTGGCGCCAAGCACTTGGTGTGCATGCACAGCCTCCTTGCTGTCCTCCCAAGCAGGGAGGAGGAAGAGAAGCTGCTAGCCTGAAGCTCCCTATAGCCTGGTCCCCAGGGTAAGTGACTCACCTTTCGGTGTGGTGTGTCTGTGTGTATTTTAATGTATATTTAATACCTTTACCTATATTCAGTGATGGGATGTAACAGGTTCTTACCAGTTCGCCAGAACCGGTAGTAACTTTTCCCAGTGTCCCGGAGAACCGGTAGCAGCTTTTGGGGGGAACCACCTTCGGGGCTTGCCTTTTCACTGGTTCCCCCACTACGCATGCACATCAAGCATTTGGTGTGCATGCATGCCTGCAGTGCTTAGCGCGTATGCACGGCCTCCTTGCTGTCCTCCTTGCTGTCCTTGTGTCGTGGGTAGGTGGGTGGGTTGAAGGGTGTGTATGTGTATGTGCTTATTTTTATTTTATTTTATTATTATTATTATTATTATTATTATTAATTATTATTAATTATTATTAATTATTTATTTTCTTTGGCTCCACCCATGGTGTCATGATGTCATGATGTTAGCTCCGCCCACACTGTGATGATGTCACGGTGGGGTAGTAAAATTTTTGACATCCCACCACTGCCTATATTGATGTATTACCACAGTTCCTAAAAAGGCCTGTCAGCTGGCAGGCCTAGCGGCCGGCAGGCCTGGCTTGGGGTTTTTAAGAAAAGTCTTGGAGTTTCCTCATCAATAAGCTACACCTGTGCTGTTCCAATGGCTGTTCCAGTTGGAGAACCCTTAAGAAGGTACAGCTGTTTTACATTAAGGCATATTATCCTAGAGAAATGGTACAATAACTATATCCATCTTGCAACATGGTGCTGCCCAGGCACTTATACTAACAGGTAAGTGACAGATTTATGTATGGTGTGTGTGTGGGCGGGTTGATTTATTTTTGGGGTGGGTGGGTGAGTGTATTTTAATGTAATATTTATTTATTTATTTAATTTAATTTACGGGTTTGAGTTGTGGGTGGGTGGGTGGGTTGAGGGGTGTGTGTGTATGCTTATTTTTATTTTATTATTATTTTATTTTATTTTTCTTTGGCCCCACCCACAATGCCATGATGCCATGACATTAGCTACGCCCACACTGCGATGACATCACGGTGGGGTAGTAAAATTTTTGACATCCCACCACTGGAGGGAAGTGTGCGTCCTGATCCTGCAAAAGGAGAGTCGCAAGCGAGGGAGAGAGTAGGACGAGAACCACGTCTCGGTTATGCACGAAAGCCTCTGGAATCAAATTCTCCTGGGCAAAGTGGGTTGAGGACGTACCCTGGAGTCAGAGAGATGTGTGTGTTTGTACGTACAGTTGACAATATGAGCCCTGGTGGCGCAGTGGTTAAACTGCTGTCCTGCAACCCAAAAGTTGTGAGTTTGATCCTGATGATTACAAGGCTGACAGCCTCCCATCCTTCCAAGGTCGGTAAAATGAGGACCCAGCTTGTTGGAGGCAAGATGCGAATTTACTTGTGAACTGCCCAGAGAGTGCACTAAGCCCTATGGGGAAAACAGCCAGCCGCTGTAAGTGTATTTGCTATTGCTGATATCTTAAATGTAATTCTTATTAGTAATACTTTATTTTTAAAAACAGTTTGGCTTACGATCTTCCTTTTAAGCACACGTGTCAGAGAGTCCTTTCTTTCTGAGCCCACTGGGAAATTGTTTCAATTTTTGGTAAAAGACAGGGTTCCTCTGAGCATACACAGAATGTATTTCTTTGCAATACAGTACATGTAAATCCCTTTTGTCTGGGGAATGTCTGAGGGTACAGAAGAGACCAGGCTGATATGCTGTGAAACTGTCTGACAGCAGATCATGCTGTTTGTACCTATAGTCCAGTATAGTTTTCTTTTCCTGGGTCTCTGGCACTATAGTCCACATCACCTGCAGTCCAATCATTTTAAGGGTTAGTGATTGCCAAGGTCCTGGGGTCAAATGCAGTGGTGGGCAGCAACAGGTTTGCACACACACCCGGCGGGGGGGGGGGACAAAATCGGGTGGCCGCTGGGCGGGGATGGTGGTGAAATTGGGTGGCCTTCAGGCAGGGTGTAGCAAAATTGCGTGGCCACTCCCAACCCCATCAGGTTTTGTCCCTGCAAGTGGTTCAAGGTCTCCCTTGCTGAAAAGCTAATCATATCCGACTCCAGGGTATAGTGCTCATCTCCATTTACAGCCCAAGAACCAGTGCTGCTTGTGTTTGCAGATGCATACATGGCCATATGGCAGGCATGATTAGATAGCCCATGATATAGGCTCCACCCATGACATAGGCTCCACCCACGGTGTGGTAGCGAAAATTTTTGCTGCCCACCACTGGTCAAATGTATGCTCATGTCCAGACCTCAGGTTACCAACTTTTTTCAACTAGAGGCCAGGTCACGCTCCCTCAAACAGTTGAGGGGACCAGACTTGTGGTCCCCCTGCCATTTACGGCTGTTGTAAATGCATTTGCGACAGCCATAAATGAGTCTGCGGCTGATTCCGCCAGCGGCAGCTAGAGTGAGGGCAGGGGCCCGATTATCTCAAAACTTTCTTACTGGAAGAAATGGGAGACTGAGAGGACCCTCAGTAAAGTTTGACCATTCCTTTCAGCAGCAATCTCTCCCTCCCTTCCAGTTGGGAAAATCTGTCCAGCTTTTGATCTGGCAGATGTACAAAGAGGTACTACTTCTCACATTTTAAATCAACCATTTGTTTTGCCAGCCTGCCTCACCAGGGTTCTTGTCTCTGCTTAAAGTAAATACATTTAGGACTAGAGTTAAAGTTAGCATCTAATGGGGAAGGCGGAAGTACAGTAATGCCTCGGATAACGTTTACCTTGGATAACACTAAAATCGCGTAACGTTAAGTAATCTGGGGAGGAGAATTGAATCGAATAACGTCAAGGTCCTATGGGATGTATCGGATAACAACCACTAAAGCCTGTGCGGTTACAATGTATCTCTATGGAGCTTTAACGTTATCCGATACATCCCATAGGATTTTAACATGCATCGGATAACACTAAAAATCGGATAACACCAAGACTTGTGGAACCAAGTCTTAGCCTTATCCGAGGTATTACTGTACACCCCTAATCATCTACCATAAAGACAGCTAGGATAGATCTCTCTTGCAGCAAAAACGGCTAAGAGCTGATAAATTGTTGGAAATGCATGCAGTGGGAAACAGATTTAGCATCTGAAATATCTCAAAGCACTCAAAAAAAAAACCACTGTAGGTAAGGTTTCAGCCTATCTCTCACCATTTACCAGCCCTCCATGATTTCCTTGCTGTCGGAGTCCTTCCCACTTGATGGAGACATTTTATCACTGTTGGAGAAAAATAACAAACCATAGATAGGTTTGAAGCACAATTTCTTTCTGTTGCTTTCAGAAAGAAAATCTGCAAAATCTGGAGGTTCATTCCCCTTTAGGCTCATTCTCCAGTCACCTTAACATTCAATTAACAGCTCAGGAATCTGTGCCTTAGTTTAGGCAATTGTATGGATGCATATTTACTTCAGTCCCCTTGTAGCTTAGGCTAAAGATGAAGATAGGTTGTTTCAGTGTCGTGATGATTTTGAGTGCAGATTTTATATACAGTCAAACGTTTCGCTTAGCGAAAAACTCGCATAACGAGCAAGTTTTTTGCTAAGCGGTTCGACTCGCAGAACGAATTTTTCGCTATGTGAGTCGGACTTTTCCCTATGGAAAAACTCGCATAACGAGCGTTTCTATGGGGAAAACTCACATAGCGAAAAAATTTTGCTATGCGAGTTTTCCCCATAGAAACGTTCATTATGCGAGTTTTTCCATTGGGAAAAGTCCAACTTGCATAGCGAAAAATTCGATATGCGAGTCCAACTTGCATAGCGAAAAATTCGTTATGCGAGTCTGACTCGCATAGCGAATTTTTCGCATAGCGAGCAGCCTCGCAGAATGCATTAAATTTGTTATGCGAGGTATGACTGTATGTGAGGTTGAAAAAAGGGGGTAGAAGTGACCCACAAAGGTAAAGATGTCAATTTTCAGTAAGATGATGGAAATTGAAGCAAGTTGTTGCTGAGGCAGATGATTGAGGGAAGAGAAGGATTTCTTGCAAGAGGTAAAAGTATCTGCTTTTATCACAAGTACACTTTTTGAGGTGGCAGGAGTAAGAGATGAAATAAGGATAACCTTAATTATAGCTCTATATGCTCTACAAAACAGCAGTTGTCAACAGAAAACCTGTTTGGTTCCCTAAAAATGCAAAAGGAGTGTAAGCAGTTTTCAAGGGGAGATGAACTGGGTTCCTGAGCCAGCAGCTGACCCACAGATAAGAAAATGAAATTGGGTGGGGTGATCAGAACACCCATTCCCATTTTTATTACCGAAACATTATTATTATACCCCTAATTCATGCGTCTCTGTAGGTTAGAGGCAATATGACAGTACACAGCAACAACAATTGTAAATCATTTTTTAATCTATGGAATGTATGCCCCACCAGATATTGTTGGATTGCAATTCTCATCAGCCATAGCCAAAAGCGTGGGATGATAGGAGTTGTATTCCAACCGTGCCTGGAAGATCACCCATTTCCTTTCTTTGCTTCATTCAGTCTTTGGCAGCTACAGTAAGAGTGGCAAACGGCACTATTCCCAAAGAAATGCTCATTTAATATGATGGAGCTTAGTGTTGGGAAAATATACTTAGAATTACTATCTAATAATGTGGACTAGGCAGTTCCCTATTTAAACCAGGCATGAAGTTCTAGTATGAACATGACTGAAGAATTTAAAGTAAACCACTGTTCTCTGTTTCTCTCTGTTGAAAGTACAGTACAGTATGTAACAGCAGGCCACTGTGCATGGCTACCGGTATTTGTATGAACTGCTGAGGTTATGCCTGTGAAAGACTTTGAACATTTGATAGCCCCCTCCTGTGCATGTTTATTTAGATATACTCAATTGGTGTGGGGTGGGTTGTTGTTGTTGTTTTTGGGGGGGAATCTTACCCCACAATAACTCTTCAAAATGTAAGATCTTATTATCCAGCTTTTGGCTGTTTTAGTTTTCCCATTACAGTATCCTGCATTGAGCCTGCTAGCTTTTAATAAATCTTTAATGCTTTCATTCTTATTTTGGTACTTTTTTGTTAAGTTTTTCTACTTTCTAGCTTTTTTTTTGTGAATAACTTTTGGGAGCCTGTTTAAGTAAAGGTAAAGGTCACCCTTCCTCAAAAGCCAATCATATATGACTCTAGGGTTTGATGCTCATCTCTGTTTATAGTCAGAGAGCCAGCATGGTCAGAGTCTGAAGACATTTCCTTCGACATGTGGCAGGCTTGACTAGACACTAGAGTGCATGGAATGCTGTTTACCTTCCCACTGAAGTGATACCTATTTATCTACTTGTAATTTCTTGCTTTCGAACTGTTGGTTGGTAGGAGCTGGGACAGAGATGGGAGCTCACTCTGTCGTGCAGCACCTAAATCTCAAACTGCCGACCTTCCAGTTGTCACGTTCAGCGTCTTAACCACTAAGCCAGCACAGTCCCTTTAAGCCGCTTAGAGTAGTGCTAATATATGGATTACATTGTTCAAACAATTAATTTAGAGCAATCTGGGTGGTAGAACAGATTTAACAATTAAGCCATCTAGAAAAGTCTGTAGTTAGTACAGGCACTTTCAGTCATTTATAGCCACAGAGAGAGCAACACTGATGGAATAAAATTCTACATTTTGCAAGCTTCAGAAAGGGAATACAGTTGGAAAATAATTAACTTCTGGATAGCTCAGTGTTTTAGATGATCATCTATCATGACTGTGGAGCTAAAGGTTGGGAATTTGATTCCCCACTGTGCAGAAGCGTAGCGTGCCTTGGCGGGGCCCCGTATAAAAATTTGTTTGGGGGCCCTTAGGAAGGGTAAAGATTTCTCACAAAAGAAAAAAAATGCATAAAATTAAAAGAAATATTTATTCATCATAATTATCTATCAATAAACACTGCTCTCCGTCTGTGGTTTATCATCGTATCGTATGTACATCGATTATTGTGGGATTCCCCCGTTGAAGTAAATGACTTAAACGGGGAAATCCCGCAGCCCACGATAACCGATGTAGGGTGCTGCCAACTTTTGAACGCACGCTTTATGCGGGAAAAAAAGAAATTGCTTTTTTTGACTTTTGTCATTTGTGAAATAATAAAAAAATTGGGAAGTTTTTATTAATTTTTGCTTACGCACGTTGGGGGCCCCCCGTGGCCCGGGGCCAGCGATGGGATGTAACAGGTTCTCACCAGTTCTCCAGAACCGGTAGTAACTTTTCCCAGTGTCCTGGAGAACTGGTTGCAGCTTTTGGGGGGAACCACCTTCGGGGCTTACCTTTTCACTGGTTCCTCCACTGCACATGCGCGCCAAGCACTTGGTGTGCATTCATGCCTACAGTGCTTGGCGCGTATGCACAGCCTCCTTGCTGTCCACCCAAGCGGGGAGGAGGAAGAGCAGCTGCTAACCTGAAGCTCCCTATAGCCTGCTCCCCTAGATATCCTAGAGAACTGGTTAGGCAAAGACTTAGTACCTAACTTCTTTAACTGTTAAAAAGTTGAAAAGTGCCAAAATGAAGCCATCTTGTGGTGAGTTCATTCTGTAGTTCTTTCCATCTGACCTAGTGTGAGAAAGCTTAGCCAGAATAAGCTTCAAGCTCTGGTTTAAAAGCTCTGGTTGATTTGTGTTGTGGGTGGGTGTTTGGGTGGGTGGGTGTATTTTAATGTATTCTTTATTTATTTATTTATTTACAGGTTTGTGTTGTAGGTGGGTGGGTGGGTGGGTTGATGTGTGTGTGTGTGTGTGATTATTTTTATTTTATTTTTTATAATTTTTTAATTTTTCTTTGGCTCCGCCCACAACATCATGATGTCATGACATTGGCTCTGCCCATGATGTTAGCTCCACCCACACTGTGATGATCTCATGGTGGGGTAGCAAAATTTTTGACATCCCACCACTGCCCAGGACCCCCGTATAATAGATACGGCGGTAGCTACGCCCCTGCCACTGTGCCTCCTTGATGGGGTAGACCCTATAATTTATTTTGGCCCCATAGGGTCCCTTCCAGTTTTGCAATTCTAAAATTATTGTTAATTCTAGTTTTACATACCGGTATTTGTCAGACCTAAAAAAACAAACACAAGCCAAATGGCTGGGAATGAGTTATCAAATAGTCAGTCATCATTCATTTTTCCAAACTTGTTTGTTTACCTCTTAGTAAACAGATACAGTATACACATCCTGATGCTTGGAAGTGAGGACTTAGTTTCTCATTCTTGATAAATGTGCAAAAAGAAAGCTAATTAAAATAGTCTGATTTGCTACATACTGACATATAGATTTTTGGTTTTATTACACTCTTGCCAGTCTGCTATTGGTTGAAATATTCCAGAGGGCTAGCACGTGTCAAATAACATTGGTGCTAAAAAAAAGCCTTTGGAAAGAGACAATCAGACTATCACAAAGCCCACAGAAAAGAAAATGATTCAGCATGAAACGTACACTCTGAACTGAGTATTTCCCCGACTCACCCTTTCTTTCTCCTTTGCCTTGATTATTACCCATTCAGCTGTAAAATTTAAGTTGCATCATTGCCTTCCTATCTAATTATTAGTTAGATTAGATGTGTTCTGAGGGTTTTGTTTGACTTTCTTTCCTCATAGGTATGGTGAGGACTGAGACATCTTTGTGGGTGCCCAAACTTTTTGTGTGGGGGGCCTGATGACGTCCGCAGAACAGCTGAGTGGGCCTGACCACGCCCCCAGAAGCAGAGGTGTTTGCGTATGTGTGCCCAGAATTTGTGGCACGGATGTTTGTGGTGTGGGTGTTTGCATGTGTGCAAATATGCCTGTACCACTCCTGGAAGTGGTTCCAGACACCCCTGCACAAATGCATCTGCACCATTCCCAGAAGTGCGCATGTGCAAGGGCGCCCCCCATCATCTTCCGGGAGTGGCACAGACACATTTACGCACGTGCGGGGGTGTCCGGAACCACTTCTGGGAGTGGTTCTGGACACACATGTGCATTGGCGGGTGCATCCCCCGTCTGCTTCCAGGAGTGGCCAGGTGTCAAAGGCCTGATGAATTGGCATCGCAGGCAGTATCTGGCCTGTGGACCATAGTATGCGCACCCCTGATCTAGATCATCTCACTCCTCTACCACTGCCATTCCCATAAAATGACCTTTTTGCCCTCATCACATTTTAGGGAGACACCATCTCTGGAATATCTTTGGTGGCTTCGAAGAACTAGGAGTGGAGGAGTCACCCTGCCACCTTTCTTAGATTGGAGTAATGAGCTTTGAAATGCAAATTCACTTTCCCATGGCCCTCGCTCATAGTTTTGATTTCTAGAGATGGCTCCTAAATTGGAACCATGGTCCAATTTAGGTTCTGCAGCTCAAGAAAGTTTGAGGATACATATGGGACTAGACTCTCAAGAACTGCTTCTAACTTTCCCCCCCCCCTTTATTGTCAGATTGAGATGGAATAGGTTGTTAAAAGGCTAGCAGCTAGTGGCAAAGATTAATTCAGGTGCTTGGCCCTGCGGTGGAGGATGTTGTCAGAGGCATGGCTGAAGGGATTTGGTGCGTCTTGGCTACACTACAGATCCTAAAAGATCCCGTAATGTCCAGGCCTTGTGTATATTACTTCTGCCCAAAGTATGGCCATGTTTGATAGCTTCCATGTTCAGAATTAAACTTGGAATTATCAACTTTTTGTATGCACCAATTATAGAGAAGGCAGGTAATATTGCTGCCAAGCCACTGTTTCGGAATTTGCTGTGTTTTAGGCTGTGGTCTGGAAAGGTTTGCAGTAAATTTTGCTGCTGCAGTGTTGTCCAATCTCACGCCAACAATTAACATGCCATGGAGGCATTTATTTGCATTGTGTTGGCAATAGCAGAATGATTAGTAAATAGCTTACTGGTTATTTTTTCGATAGCCTATTCACTGTCAGGTAATGTAAGGCCATTTTACTTTTCACTTTTGATTTTTCATAAAGCACAATTTTACATGAAAGAAAGAGAAGGAAAAAATAATTTAATCTCATTACTAAACTACTTCCCATGCTTAGCAACAAAGGAACTGCCATGGGAAAATTAGAAGTGAATAACAATTCAAGGGGACAATTAACAGGTTGTTCATTACTGCAGACCTCCTGTTGACTTCTCTTAACGCTGAACAGATAACATTAACATGGTGAGAAGCCACAGAGAGGGAACAGCACAGCATTTTTGTTTGGGAGGATCTAAGTACAATAGTACCACGGATAACGTTATGACTTGGTTCCACAAGTCCCGTCGTTATCCGGTTTTTAACGTTGTGCGATACATTGATCACACAATGTTAAAAAAAGCCCTGTTTCCCTGGAGGCTGCAGCAAGCCAGAACGTCGGGATTTGAATCCTGACATTTTGGCTTGCTGCAGCCTCCAGGGAGGTGGGGGAACTTTGGAAACAGCTTGGATCGGATATCCCCACCTCCCTGGACCCGGCGGAGGGTCAGAGCCCCCAAAATTGGTAAAAAAAAAGTCCATTTTTTAAAACTAATTTTGGGGTCTCTGACCCCCCCTGCCGGGTCCAGGGAGGTGGGGAGACCCGATCCAAGCTGATTCTGGGCTTCCCCGACGTCCTCAGCCAGTGAAGCAAGCCAGAATGTCGGGATTCGAACCCTGATGTTTTGGCTTGCTGCACTGGCTGAGGACGTCGGGGAAGCCCAGAAACAGCTTGGATCGTGTCCCCTGCCTGCTCCAGAGAGATCAGAGGACTCGATCTACAGCTGCAGGGTGGCTGGGGAAGCTGACGGGGACTCCCTGTCAGCTTCCCTAGCCACCCACCCTTGCCTCCGCAGCTGTGGGGTGGCTGGGGAAGCTGACGGGGGAGCCCCCCATCAGCTTTCCAGCCTCCCCACCCCTGCCTCCATAGCTGCAGGGTGGCTGGGAAGCTGAATGGAGAACCCCATTCAGCTTTCCAGCCACCCTGCTGCTAAGAACGACTGTATCGGATAACGTTAAAAATCCCGTTATTCGATACAAGATTTTTCTGAAAATCTTGTAACGTTATGCGGTTTTCACACTATACGGTACTCGCGTTATCCGGGGTATTACTGTATTAGTGAAGGAGCCAGTATTTTCACATTTTCAGTCAACAAAAGAAAACAATGGTTTTTTGAAAAAACAAGTTGAACAGCACACATTACCAACAAGAAGGCAAATTTGGGGAGAGGAGAAAAAAGGTCACTGAGGGGATTTAAATCTCCCTCCGCTACCCACAAAAATCTTGATCCCAAATGGATCCAGATGGACTTAATATGGATTAGGAAACAAAATTAGGCCCATAGATTTCACATAGTGTATAAAAGTATATAAAAATCCTTGCACCTATTTCACATTCTCCCAAATAACACACTGTACAGCGTGTGAATAGGCACAAAAGCTTTTCAATGTAGCCTGCAGCTGAGCTGTCGCCCCTTAGTCTTGCCTAACTTTGTGGTATGTGGTCGCTTCCAGTACTTTTTAAAGCAGCTGTACAGACCTTAGTTAAGCAGTTTTTTAAAAACCCGACACTCTTCTAAATGTAATATTCTATCTAAAAAAATGGATTTGCTGAGATAGATGAAATAATGAGCAATTGTTAAATTTTTAGGAAGTCATAGTCTGGAAAATGTGACCTTTAACTGGTTTCCGGGTGACTCAAATGACACTGCCACAACTCCAAAGAGTCTCATTTCATAGCAATGTTTGATCGTCTATTCACACTAAGGTAAAGGTTGCCCTTGCTCGAAAGCCAGCCGTATCCAACTCTAGGGTTCAGTGCTCATCTCCATTTACAGCCCGAGACAGCGCTGTCTGCATTTGCAGACGTTTACATGGACATGTGGCAGGCATGTCTAGATGCCAGGGTGTACGGAACACTGTTTACCTTCCCACTGAAGTGGTCCCTATTTATCTACTTGCAATTTCTTGCTTTTGAACTGCTAGGTTGGCAGGAGTTGGGACAGAGACGGGAGCTCATTCTGTCCTGCAGTATTCAGGTATCAGACTGCTGTTCTGTTGCCTTCCAGTCATTAATTTCAGCATCTTAACCACTAAGCTACCACAGTCCCATTCACACTAAGGGCAACACCTTTTGTCCTAACAATGAATTTACTGGGGGGAAATTATCACTGAAGCAGCATCCGACAAAGGCAGTTTACTAGCGTAATAAATTAAATAAATATTTGGAGAATTGAAAGATGTTTTGAACATTCCACCAAATTTCCTGTCCGTTTCACTTTGCCCATAAAAAGGAAAGAGACCATTTAAACACACACAAAAAATTCATCATAAATTGTGAAACGTCAAGCATGTTGGAACATTTTATTGACTGCTTATTATCCCACCCCATGTTCAGTTATAGCCAGAAAGTCTGTATTGGTATGTTGGTTGCTGTGGTAGTAACTTAAGCATACTTGGTAGTAAAGCCCTAATGATTGTACCACATTGCTCTTGGCTGGTCCCCACTTCCATCCGACCTCTAGTCCATCCCTGCCCTATGAATTAAACTTGTATCAGAAAGCTGAGTTAAAACATCAATTAAGACACAGCTGGTAATTGGGAGATTAATTTCATGCTGTGCGCACGCACACACTATTTCTTCTCTGTCACTCCAGCTCACTTGTTCACTACACTTCCATTGTAATATACTAGGATGACTTTGGAGGTCGAGTTGGAAATGGAAGATAAAGTATTTTGCAAATTTCTTTTTAAAGTTTTTGAAACATGTCTGAGTGCCAGTGAAATTCACCAAGATTGTGACCTACAATAGCAAAGTTTGTCATGGATAAGAGTTTTTAAAATCAGTCAAACAAGGTCCTTCCATCTTTTGCTCCATTAAAGCAGCTCAGGTTCCCCCCACCCGCCTGAAGAGTCTCAGAAAGCGCATTCAAGTGTTGCTGCACTATGGAGATTGCTCCTCGTGGAATTCATTCGTTTCCAGAGTTCCATGTTTTGGAGATCAGAACTTGAGAAGTAGGCACTAGGGCTACAAGGTCTACAATCAAGCATGTGATGAAGGAATCAGCCAAGGTGCCAACAAGGAAGAAAGCAGCGCTGAGATATTAAAATAAAATCATTTGGAAGTAAAATAGGATCACATCAGAAAGAGCATCTCTAGGACGTTGCTCGAGGGACTGTAGGAGCTTGTGTGCTCCTTTAAGTATAAAGCGTGCCCACTTCCTTAGAATCCTGAGTATCTCAGTTTGGTGATGATAGGCAAGTACCACATTTATCCAGTATAAGCCTTGGAAGCTGAAGAAGATTGGTGAGATGCTTCAAGTAGTCAGGTGATGAGAGGCCATGATGATGCTCCGCTCCGTTTTTATTATCAACAGTACTCACTACCTCCATCTCAAAGCAAATAAGCATTTATTTAATGGCCCAGCCTTTTTAAACTTTGCACATCCATCCACACAATTTTCTTCATGTCTCATTCCAGATCTTTCTTGATTTCCATCACAAAATCTCCGCTTTGCCCAAAAATTGATGAGCAGACTAAAGGATATGCATGATGAATATTTATGCAGTTGGTCTTGGGGTTGTTTGTTTGTTTTTAGAGTTAGGAAAGCTGGGCTTTCAAGTTTCAGGCTCTTAAGGTTTTTTTTTTAATGTTATGATTGGGTAACAATAGCAGCTGAGAAATAAAATTCCCTTAGTCAAGCCACCCAATTAAAAGGACACTGCTAAAAGCACATCAAAATGTCTCCTTCTGCTCAAGAGTTGTGCCAACAGAGCTGTCTTGACTTCTAGAAATGAGCCTGTGCCCTCTGTCATGCATGCAGTATAGCTGCAAGGTTAGGCAAGCATTTGTATGTTTTCTGCGCAGATTACAAATTTAATTTTCCTTCCCACTCAAGGAGCATTTTCATTCTTTTTAAACCATAGAGTGCTGCCAGATGAGGCTTTTCTTGTATGATTGTCTTGCTTCAAACATGAACTTTTATACTCCAGATGGCATGATCTCCCACTTATAACCCTCCCATGTAATCCATTTCTCTCTCTCTCTCTCTCTCTCTCTCACACACACACACACATTCTTTCTCTCACACACACATACATACACACGCACACTAGTGAGGGAAATGAAATAGCTGCACAATGCCTTCTATAGCACTATTTGCTGCATGTCTTGAGTATGTTTTTCCCTTCTCCATAACAACGTAAAAATATAGGAGAACAGAGGCCCTGACAAAATGAAGCCCTTCTTCATCACAGATCTCTCCACCTCCTATGTATCTACCAAAAACAGGCCAGCTGAGGCAGACTCTAGAAAATGATCAACATTATGGAGTGGCTGACTCTTCTTTAGCCCTCCTCAAGGTATAGGAGATAGATACTGAATCTCTTTGGCCAGGGCAAAAATTAAGAGGAGCGCTTCCAGAGAGAAGCTTCCTCCCATCAACCTACGGTGTCCACAAAAGCCTTTGCATGGGAGGTTCTCCATAACAGCTGGGAAAGGAGCAAGATGAGAGTTCATGCTACACCAGCAATATCGTCTCAGAGGAAAGGGTTCGTACTGCTTTGAGAAGGTAATGGTGGAGGGACTGAGCCAGATAGTGGTAAGAGAGGCTGAGGCAGATTGCTGGGTAGCTCTGGAAAGGTCCCTGCTCCGGTCTGAGGGAAGGCGCTCATTGAGGCCGGAAGAATCATTGCTGGAGGGATACTGCTAAGCGGAAGAGGGAGCGAAGCACTGTAGGTCATGGAGTTTATGGCCATTCCCATAGCTGCACTAGGTCCTGGGGAGCTGGTCCGCATCTGGTTGAGGCTTGGCTTGGCTTGGTCAACAACGTTGAATGGGTTGGTGGGGGAAGGGGTGCTAAGGCCTGGAAGAAGGAAAAGAGAGGTGACCATCAGCCAAACATTCAACAGAAGATTCATGGGCAAGCTTTTGAGATCCAGGGAGTTAGTTTAAAAACCACCTTTCTAGAAATTCTGCACAAGAGGGCAAGCTTTATAACAAGCTCAAACTTTCTAATACCCAATAAAAAGGATGTGAAATGTGCTTCATCTCTGTTCCTATGGGTGTGCTTTTTGTTGTGTGTCTCAATGTACAGTATTTGGGTTGAAGCAATGAGTTTCTGCCAGATGCCACAGCAGGAGTTGTACTAGTGTATTAGCTATCATTATGGTAGTCAGCCATGAAGATTGTCCTGGGAACAATATAATAATGCAGTAGTCTTCCATTTGCCTTCCGCATTGCAGTATGACACCCGTACCGCTGATTCAGTTTTGTGAATCACCGTCTGGTCCTGAGCTCTTTTGGCACACAAAGTTCTCCTCAGCCTCAGGCCAGTATTGATGAAGCTGCTGCCCTCCATCAAGATGGATTCAAGTGGGATTTAATCCACTTGGGGACCATCACCTTTCCCTATGGACTTAGGCACCCAAGGCTGTTTGTCCTCAGGGTTGTCAGGGATGTTAACTGCCATCTGACAATCAGTGTTGAGTCACTAGCAGTATGGTCTACTCTATTACCATAGCAGTGTAAATTAAATGGGTAATGATTGGTACAAAGTTACACAACAGGATTTTGCCACTTCTTCCAGGAAGGAATGGAGACGGTGAGGAAATGAAGCTGAGTGACGAAGGAAGAGAGTTCTGTGGCTTGGGCTAAGCAGAGGGTGCTGCAACAAGAGTCCACTGTACTCTGCTGACTGCATGCAAAGATCAGTAGGAAAACAAACAAGCAAGCCATTGGCCTCAAGTAGGCCACAACACAATTTACCATGAACCTACCTGCCAGGAATGGATTACGAGACTTCAGGTTCTGGGGTATTGTGACTAAAGAGTCCAAATTAACCAAGGAAGAAGCATTTGGACCAAGAAATGTCTCTGGAGTTTTGCTATCTCTCTTCTCCTTTGAATCAGGAAGAGAATCTCCTAAGCTTCTAATATTGAAAACATCCTTGTTCTGGACTCCATTTTCTCGGGTACTTGGAATAAGGTTACCAAACAGGCTCATATCTATCAAAAACAAGAGAAAGAAGGGGGGACTGGTAAAGGGCATTGTTTGCCTCGTTCTTCTTCTGAGTTCTTATCAAATTGTTTATGTTCTTATTGTATTTATGCAATTATTTATTTACTTATTTGTAGTAACACCAGAAGTAAAGATTCTGGTCCTCCAGAGCTTACTGTTGAGAACAAATTCTCCAATGGTGCTTCGTAGCAGGTTAGATGTTGTAAGCCTTACAACATCTGCCCTGATACGGAGCACCTGCAGGCCAAGCCAAGCGGAGGGAAGAAGGCTTGAGGCGGCGAAAGCTGGAGCGAAGGGGTGAGACGGATGATTTGGTGCCATGGGCTGTAGGTTGAGGGCTATGCAAAGATTCTCTTGCATATCTTCAAGTGATTTTATTTACTTTTCTGCAGATGAATGGATGAACTTGTGTGTGTTGCATGTAAAAACATGAGAGATAATTTCAGCACATGCAGACAACACTACTTCAGCCTCCAGCTAAAAGGCACCCAGTTACTGGAACTGGGGAAGACAATGTTCACCTGAGGTCTTGGGAGATCTGCTATCCAGAACAAGAAACCAAACTGCTCCCACTATATGTTTATTTAGACTTACTATAAAGCAGTGTTTATATAATAGTTCTTATTCTCAGAACAGATTTCCTTCAATGGAGTTGTTATGTCACCATCACTGCAGCTTTCAAGTCTCACTGTTCCCTAAGGCTTTCTCTCCCTCCCCCCACTGTTGCAGAATGGAATGGCTCGCTAACAAAACACTGGGTTTAGGGGGGAAAATCTACGCATGATGATCTCCTGGCATTACATAAGTATCAGCCTCCAGATGAAAATGTGGAACTGCACCAAAAATTCTAGCATTCAGAGGCTGAAACCAAACAGTCACTGATGGATGGAGACAGGACAAAGCCCTATGTTTATCTTGCACAGTATACACTATGAAGGTGGAGCACACAGTAGGTATGAAACCTACACGAACAATCTCTGATACCCAAATGCTTCCTGAGCAGCTCACAGAAGCACAGTTCACCCCACCACCAAGATGACTCTCCAGCTGCAACTACACATGTACCACTTTTTTGCAGAATTGTCTTCAATGGGGCACCTACGGACTACCACAAAACCGCCTTGGGAAAGTCACATATGGTCCTGGTCCAGGAACACAAGTGCATGTGGAAGTTCAGTAACAACGTCTATGAGTGCATGGGTGCTTGCATGTACATCTCCAGTCCCTTCAGCACTGCATGCAGCTTTAAGGCCAAAGACATTGTTCAGACCTAATAGAAGATGTGCACTGTGGTGGTCAAAATCATAGGGCCAGAATGGCCTCAAAAATATGCATTAAGGAAGCTTGAGAGGAAATTAAATATTCTCTTCTTGCAGACATCTGTACAGTTTTAGTAACAACCTCTTTCCCCAGATATGAGAGAGCAGCTATCTCTGGCTTCCATCCTGGTGTTTGAACCTACATCTTGCACCAACCCCAACTCCTGGATATGCTGATGGCTTGAGCGGATAGGAGCTCTCATCTAAAACATTAGGATAGGCTTAGTTGTGTCAAGGCTTCACTTACCTACAGGACTGTTAGATTTCACAGATGATGGTGCCTGGGAACTGTCATGTTCCAACTGATCCACCTGCTCTGGTAGTTTGGCAAACAAATCAAAAGTACCATTGCCTACAGACGTGAGAAAACATAAATAAAACCTCATGGGATAAAATTATCTAGACACTAATATGTCCCCCCCCCCTCCTTTTCCTGCACAATTGCTGACTTAGGGGATCAGAGACAGTGCTGGCAAAGCAACAACTCAACAATTCAAAGTGCCAGAACTTACTCAGCTACCTGCCAATTCCTTCAGACTCTCCTATTCCCTCTGAGATGAGTTGCAACCCTCAGTATCTTATGGGGAGGGAATGCTTTTCACCTGCAACAACATATGCTTGGGATATACCTGTGGTACAAGGTACTTTGGGAACAGATGATTAAAACCTTGGTGGAAGTGGAAACCTACTGGGACTGGCATGATGATAGGGACCCACAAAATTGCCTGTGTTTTGACACATGCAAAATGTATCACTACATAACCATGTTGTAATAATTGATCCTGATAAGGGACAGAAAAGGAATGGAACCTCAAATTATCCTTTCAGCCCTTTTCCTTGAGTGTCAAACTGAGATAAAGTATTGCTAAGTTCATCTCTAAAAGCGAAGAGGTTAAAGTGCTGGAGAAAGGGTCAAACATTGCCTTTTGTTCAAGAAAGGAATGGATTCTGTAGGGAACAGAAATGTTTTGTATGCCATTAGGAAAGTGACAGGAGGTGAAGAACAGCTCAATTGAGATGTCTTGCTCTTTCCCCCTGATCAAAGATCCCTCTCAGAGGTACTCATCAACTCTCCTCATATATAATTCAATTGTACCTGTAAGAATAGACTGAGGAGAACATTAGGTGGTGGAGTATAATAATAAAAAAAAAATGGACATGTACGAGAAACCTTCATGCACCATCCATCTGAAAGATCTGAATGCATTGTAGTCTCGTTCTAACTGGGCCCCATCTATCCCAGGGTCACAAGCTAAACAGCAGTTCTCCGCACCCTGGAAAATGAATTTCACTCACCAACAGTGGAAGGCTTTTCAAGAGAACCTCCCCAAGGATCAGCAGTAGACATAACACCAGCTGAGACTGCTGTTGGTGGGGAGGATTTCCCCCAAGGGTCTGAAGATGAGATACTTGATGGCAGGGTTTCCATCCCCCACGGGCCAGAGGAAGTCATGGGATGAGGAAGATCCCAAGGCCTTGAAGAGGCGTGATGGTTTGAAGAAGGGGCTGGCTGGCTTAGAGGGTCCCCTGAAGGCACAGGTACCCAAGGATCTGCAGCTTGCCCCCAAGTTGCTCCCGTTGACTCCACGGTGGAATTGGTGTCTAAAAGAAACAGGCAGGGATGCGTAGAGCAAATCAAAATGCAGATGTGTAGTCAGGATAATGAAGGAGGAGGCAGAAAGGAAAAAATAGGATGGGAGCAGGTATGTGATGACACAGTCATAAATTAAGGCAAGTATTTCAGATGACGCCAGCTTTTAAAAACCTTAGTTGATTAATCACATCAATTGTTTGCATCAATTAAGCCTTTATTGATCTTTTCTGAAAGGAGGAATCATTTTGGTTGATACATTCATCATTTGACCCATCCAGTGATGGGGTTCATAAAAAATTACTACCTACCCCCAGGCTGATGAACCTTGGCACTCCAGATGTTCTTGGACTTCAATTCCGAGAAGCCCAAGCCCCTGTAAATCCACACGACTGGGTTTACTGCGATTCATCCGGCCCACACTGCCCTTGTCGCTCCCTGAAGCGAAAGTAAAACGCGTTTCCGGGAGCGGTGAGGGCTGGATGAATCACAGTAAACCCATTTGTGTGGATTCATAAGGGCTTGGGCTTCTGGGAATTGAAGTCCAAGAACATCTGGAGTGCCAAGGTTCGCCATCATGGACCTACTCTGTGGGTATGGTATGGTGGGTGTGGCCAGGGGGAAAACCCTGTGTCGCACCCTAATTAGGACTACAGTAAAACCCCTACTTATGTGAAAAGTCTGTTCTGTAGGCTTTTATGTAAATTGGCTTTTTACTTAACTTGAAGCAAACCCATAGGAAAAATGATTTTTTTTTTACTTAACTCGAACCAAACCCATAGGAAAATGATATTTATGTAAATCGATGCAACCCCATAGGAAAGCAAACCCACAGGAAATTGTGTTATGTAAATCAGGACATTTATGTAAACCAGGACATGACTTTAGCACAAAATCATTATGTAAGTCGAATTTTATATAACTCAAGGCATATATAAGTCGGGGTTTTACTGTACTTTATTTCAAAACTTGGATGAGCGGGACCAGCCAGAATTTCTGCTACCGGTTCTGATGAACTGAGGTGAACCTGCTGAATCCCACCACTGAACCCATCACATATAAAGCATTTGCTCCCATATGAGCTCAGTTATGGATGGAAAACTTTTGTACTGCACAATGTTAAGTTAACGTGTGATGCAAAAGTTTTCCTCAAATTTCTCGACATTGATCTCTGCCCCAAAGTCGGCAGGGCTCGTCTTCCCCTTAGCGATCCAGGTGGTGGTGGGGTTCTGAAGAGAGGCTGGGGACCCTTTTCCCAGCCTCTCTTCAGACCCCCCCCCCCCAGGTCTGGATTGCTAAGCCCCTTGGTGATCTAGGTGGGGGTTTCTGAAGAGAGGCAGTGGAAAAGTTTCCCCAGCCTCTCTTCAGAAACACACCTCCCCCACCTGGATCACCTGCCTGTTTGGAAATGGCAGCGGGCATCAGAGCATTCGATGCCCGCTGCCCTTCCCAAACAGACAGGCAGATCAATCCCCAGTTCCCTTTCCTCTTCGGAAAGGGAACCGGGCTTTTTTTAAATGTGGAATAAATGTACTGCACAACGTTTAAAACTGCATAATGTTAAGACTTGTAGAACCAAGTTTTAACGTTATCCAGGGTATTACTATATATTCATTTTTCCTAAAAGTAAAATGTCCAAACTCTGTATTCCTATAATCATTTTTATAAAGTACTGCTAAACAATAACAATAATAAATAACAATAATAATAATCTGCTATCATCATTATGAAAGGTGTAAATCGGGGTGCCCAAACTTTTCGGTCCGTGGGCCGGTACATGTTTCAGCAGGCCGGTCACATGGTTTAGTGTGGTTTCTCCCACCAGAAGTGGAAGTAAAACGCACCTTGCAATCTTTTTTGCAACAGGATGAGATAGATTGTAAACTGCTGTTTTCTCTGCTTAAACCAGGGGTGCCCAAACTATGGCCCATGGGGCAGATCTGGCTCTGATGCAAGTTCATCCACTCCACGCCACCCTCATCACTCCCGGAAGCAGAAGTAAAATGTGCCCATATGTTTCCCCTTCCACGAGCAATGAGGGCAGTGCAGGCTGGATGAATTGGTGTTGGGGGCCAGATCCAGTCCACGGACCGTAGTTTTGGCACCCCTGGTGTAAATGGTCCAAGAGATGTTCGGACCAGTGTTTTGGAATCCCATGACTCAGGTCCTACTCCTTGACCTAAGAGTCAGTGAGGTATTGCCTAATAATGTAGCTGGTACCTAGTAGAGCTACTCTCTGCAAATGCTATATTGTGATCTTATCAATGCAATTGCATTCAGATGTTTATTCAACTCAGTTGTGATTGGTCCCAGCACTCCTGTCCTTCCTAGTATCACTATTACTCTTTTCTCCCAGACATGCTGTACTTCAGTTCTTAAATCCTGATATCTCATTATCTTTTCAGTCTCTTTTTCTTCCACCCAACCATCACCTGGGATCGCCACATCAATCTGCTTAGCCAATTTTTCTCAACCACAGTCATGTCTGGAATGTTGCTTTTGAGCTTCTTATCAGTTTGGATCTTAAAGTCCCTCAAGATCTTAACAGTCTTATCCTCATTATCAATCACTTTTTCAGGTTTGTGTTCTCACCAATACTATGTAAATGGTATTCTATAATTCCTGCAGATTCCAATGTAACATTGCTGCTACTCGGTTATGGTGTCCTTTGTAGTCAGTCTGTGCATTCTTATTGCATCTGCTGATAATTTGGTTTACTGTTCCATCCATTTATTTACAACACCTACACTTACTGTCAGTCCCAGTTTTTAACTTTTGCTTTTGTTGCTGTTGTTAACATTAAAAAATTAAGCTAAAACTCTTAGTTACATAAAAAGTCTGTTCCATAGCCTTTTATGTTAATTGGTTGTTTACGTAAATTGAAGCAAACCCATAGAAAAAAATGAATATTTATGTAAGTTGAAGGAAACCATAGGAAAAATGCTTTTTTTTACATAAATTGAAGTAAACCCATAGGAAAATGAATATTTACATAAATCAAACCAAACCCATAAGATAAATGAAATTTTTATGTAAATCAAAGCAAACCCATAGGAAATCGCATTATGTAAATCAGGACACCATTTTAGCGAAAAAAATCCTTACGTAAGTTGAATTTTACGTGAGGCATACATAAGTCGGGGTTTTACTGTATGCCACTTAATTAACTGGGGCATTGTTTAATCTAACATTTCCCAAACTATATTCCACAGAACACTGGTAGAGTTCAATTCCCAGAAGCCTAAGTCAGTATATTGGCTGATCAGTGCTTTGGGGAATTGACTTAGGCTTTTGATAATTGAAGTTCATAAACCAAAGATTGGAAAACACTGATTTTACCAATCAGAAATGTATTAATGACATATGCTTTTTTAACTGATTTAATCACTTCAGCTCAAGGTAATGCTACTTAGTAACAAGCAATACGCCAACATTTGCCCAAGGTGGCCAAAGCATGCATGAAATGGAGGGAAAGTAAAAGAGAAAGAAAAGAGCGTGTACAAAACTCCTTACTGTTTTGCTCCCAAGAACTGGACAAGGATAAAGCTGGAGGAGGAGAGAAGGCTGTGTCATGATTCCAACCCTCAACAGACTGAGGGTTATTCCCACCTGGAATATCCCATGGATCAGCTGACGTATGAGTAGAGGTAACAGGTGCTGGTCCAAAAATGTCTACCAGTTCCAAAACAGAAGACTACAAAGACAGGGAGGAATAAAAAGGATTAAATTCCACAGATCCAAAATGTGAAAAGTTGAATAAACACCAAGATTGTAACATAAAATGGCCTCAACCCAACTGCTAGTCACAATATATAAGTTCCACTGAATCAGTGGGAATTTTTTAAAGTCAGTGTTTAATGTAACTTTAGTTGGTTCATTGTGTCTACTATAATTGGGACTTAACAGTAAGATTTAAGTCAGCAGATTTGAAAGTAATAATTAGAAGACATCCTTCACTCTTTTCCTTAATAATTATCTGGGTAATTCTTACTCTAACTTCATAACTCAAAGTCTCACTCTGGTATTTCACTTTGCCGATAAGGTAGATACAACTGGAGAAATGTAAGCAGAGTTGAAACTTATTGAAATCAATACTCGGGTGCTTTTAGGGCCACTAGGAAGTAAACGAGCTTGTTTCCAATTATTCAGGCAGAAAGCTCTATTAAAATATGAACACTAAAGTGATTTCAGCTTCTAGTTACATGCCATCTGTAATGAATCGGTTGACCTCCAGGGAAAAAAGGTATTGGTATTGGTGCCATTTGAAAGAGATTGTGTAGTTATTCTGTGTCCTTAAGAACTTTTCTTTGTTAGGAAAAACTGAAATATGTTATAAGAAAACATGAAAGTTACACCTGGCTGAGGGTATAATCTCCATCACTTCTCTGCCCCATAAAAATTCAATGCAGAATGGCTACACAATAAGAGCTAAATTGGGCAAGCTTTAGTCTAGTGAGAATTGTTTCTTTGGATCATTTTGTGAAGTTTTTCTGGGTTGCACTTCATGAGTCTATGAATGCCACCTATGCAACTGTAACCATCTGAAACACTGTCAAGTTATAAACCTTTGGAAAGGGTGAACCTCCTACGTCTGGCCTCAAATCTTCACAAAGTTAGTGATATGCTAAGATATACTATGTTAAGTAGTATGAGATTTAGGACTACGCAGGAGGAAGAATATAAGGGATGCAAAACTGTCCAATGGATATTTTGGTACACCTGCCAAAGACAGTAATACCATAAGGCAATAGCCTGAAAGGCAAATGTTAGATGGCAACCTACAGAGCCCATTGGTTTCTCCTGCTAAGCCTCACATCATGTCCCAAAGGCCTAGGAAAGTTACTTTTTTGGACTACAGTTCTCAGAATCTCTCAACTAGCAAGGTCAAGCTCTGCCTTGCCCTATTTATCTAAACCAGCCTGTTGCTCTCAAGTGTAGCAGATGATGGAATTCCATCACTAGTACTAAGCTGCCATTCCAGTCAGCAGCTGAATATGGAAATAGGGGTAGATCAGCCATCTTGTCCTTTCCCTTGAGTGGCAAAACTTCTTGGGCCAGCCTCATTTTGGTACCAGATAACAGAACAAACTGGTGCTTCATACCTGACTTTTCTTTGTCCTTTCTTCTTCCTCTGCCCCCGAGGGACTCTCTCCCAGTGCCCTCTGCAATAGTGAATTTTCGCCTTTCCAGGTCCTAACTTCCTGCAGTTAAAACAAACATTGCACCAAGCTGAATACAAGATGAAGGATTCCTTACTATTGGCCACAATCATAATCTAGGTAACGCTGTGTTGCCTTTTAACAGCAACCACATTTGTAATTGTCAAATGCATCGATAAAAGCCATGTTAATGAGCTCTCTGTTAAGAATAGTTAGTTTTCAAAAATGAAAGTTAAGGTTATTAGCCAGGAAAGAACCAGAAGGTGCTGGTGGGGTAGGGAATAGGCAGAGAAGATGTGATGTAGAGATAGTTGGGGATCTAGAATTCTTTCATTTAATCCCCCCTCCCTACTAATCACACACACATTCTGTGATCAAAGACCTCTTACAATTGTACACATACTTGCTTGGGAGAGGGTCCCATTGTGCTCCATGGGAAGTTACTAACACATAAATGTACTTGGAACTGTATTTCATAATTATGGGGAAATGTAGATTTGTACATTTGGATTTTCAATCATTGATCTGATTATCAAACATTCATTTTAGAATGTGATGTTTTTGTCATGGAAAGAAGAAACAAGATGACCCATAAATTTACTCATGGGTTCCAAAGCCTCTGAAATTACTTCGTACATGATTCAGGAGTACTTTCAGAATAATGAAGACTGAAAACATAATTTTCTTATATTAACTTTTTTAGAATTCCACCAAGGTGATTAAATTCCAAGGCCTATGGCAAGCTCACAGATGTGCAGAATTTCTAGACCCTTCTGGATACATAGTGGCACTGTCTCAAGAACAAGATGCAAAGGTAGTTCCCAAAGATGTAAATCCAAGAAGAAGACAAATTAAAGCACCCCTTCACCACCTAGATTTTGGGATACCTTTTCATGTTCCTGTTTGCTCAGGGTAATTGCTATTTGTAACTGCAAATCTTCATCTGTGCTGGAGACTGGAGGATGAGGCTGCTGACAATGAAGGAAAAGTGGGTTAAGAGTCTCCTCTAACTTTAGAGCTCTCTATACTCAGTCACTTATTCTGGCTCCAGATTTCAACCCATCTTTCCCTTAATGATCAAAACGCTAGATCAGGGGTTTCCATCCTTTTCAAGCCAGGGGCCGGGTCACACACTCTCAGTCAGCTTCAAGGGCCAGACAGCCATTTTGCACTGCCTGCACAATGGGGGTGGCCGTTTTGTCCCAAAAGCTTCAAAGGGGTGGCCATTTTGTTTCTTGATTGCCCTTGGAGAGTTGGGGGGCACATGAAATGACACCATGGGCCAGATTCAGCTTGCAGGCCTTAAGTTGGGAACCCCTGAGCTAGATGGTATTAAGTCCAACTATGTACATTCAATTATTTTTGCCCATTTTGCTGCTCACCAGTGTTAGAATTTCTACTTCATCTAGCTTGAAGTAATCACATTCATCTTGCTTCTCTCCCTTGTTTTTCCTCCTAGCCTCCCATAGTTCATTACTCAACTGTGGGAATTTAGGATATTGAAGGAAGATTGTTCTTCTCCGTATTCTAAAGTATTGGATTGATTTTACTATAATCAAGTACAATTGAAAAATATAGCTAATTTGACGTGATTAAATACAATTACAGACTGATAATTTTTAGGAGAAATGCTGCCAGAATGCATTACAAGAAAAATATTCACAAACATAAAATAAGTCCATGAAGCAATGACTGAAAAAACATACAAAAGCAAGAGCGTGCCTGACACCAGCTAAGTCTCTATCTTCCAGCAGAGGTGGAGCAAAAGGTGAAACAACCAAAGCAGTTGTTCACACTGGCAACCAGTGTAAACAAAACAAGCCAGGCATAATGCTGGTCATAGGACTTCTGTGGAGTCATTTTGCCCTCGAACCCCTATACTAGATTCAGCACCCTGGACAACTACTTTAGGTAAAGGTCTCCCTTGCTTGAAAGCCAGTTATATCCCCCTCTAGGATTCAGTGCTCATCTCTGTTTATAACCAAAGAGTTCTCTGCATCTGCAGACGTTTCTGTGGACATGTGGCAGGCATTACTGGACACTGGAGTACACAGAACACTGTTTATCTTACCACCAAAGTAGTCCCTACTTATCTACAGCACAACTGTACTTGCAATTTCTTGCTTTCGAACTGCAAGGTTGGGAGGAGCTAGGACAGAGATGGGAGCTCACACCGTCGTGCAGTACTCGGGTCTTGAACTGCTGATCTGTCGACCTTCCAGTCGTTAATTTCAGCGTCTTAACCACTTGATCCAATGCAGTCCCTATGGACAACTACATTAAATGCAAACACAAAAACATCCTTGGAGCTGATTCACTTTCAGGCATTTGTGAATCAGCTCCAAGGCTTTTTTGTTTTTTAAAATGTTGGAATTCACAAAATAACAGGCTTCACAATTTCCCCAGGTTTCCTGTGTCTTTAATTTTAAAAAAACCCAACAAAGTCTTAACAAGTGTTTTCAAGTTCTCAGGCTAATGAATCCTGTCTCTGGCAGCCATTTTTGTCCTGTGAAGAAGACCAGGGAAATGGGTGAGCAGTGCTAATCTCTCTGGGAGCTACAAGGAATTACGAGCCTGGTAGGTCTTTCTTTTTAAGAGGATTCCTGTACAGAGCCCAGTGGGCTGGGAGCATCACACCTATAATCCTTTGCAACTTTCACAGAGCTAAGCACCATTCAACCAATTCCTTCTCTTCTGCACGTGACAGAGTGAGCGCCCATGTCTGTCCCAGCTCCTGCCAACCTAGCGGATCGAAAGCAAGAAATTGCAAGTAGATAAATAGGGAGCACTTCGGTGGGAAAAGATCTTGGGGACATGAAAGGAGCCTCATTCAGGTGTCCCCTGAGTGGAGTTCCTCCAGCAAAAATCCTTTCTGACACAAAATTATTATTATCCACAAGACAAAAATGGCTGCTAGAGTCTGAAACATTGTTTTCGGTTACTAAATCTCAGGGAAGTTTGCAACAGATACAAATTAGAATCTGGAGGGAAAAAAACGCAGATTGTTCTTTTTTTAAAAAAAATTAGCTTTTATTAAATCATGACTCACCATCGTGACCAAAAAGAAACAAACAATAAAACATACCATCTCAATAAATTCAAATGCATCAGATGGTTCTAAGGACTATTCTTCCAAAGAGGCTCCGTTATGGTTTTCAAGAAAGCAAATCTAGAGTCCCACATTGCAATCAATGTAGTACCCAAGTAGGATGGACATTTACATGATGATTGCAGCATGGGGGGGGGGGGGAATGAATGACCTGAATACCCACCCAGTTTGGGATCTAGATGTGCACAACCATTGGTCAGCCAATATAAGTCCCTTTTATCGTTCGTATCTTCGAAACTGATGGTCCTTCAAAAAGAGGAAAATCTTCTGACAATCTTTCAAAAAGAAGGCTTTTTTCTCTAAAGTGGGCTACATGGTGATTGTGCAACCACGTAATAGCAGATGTGAGCACATTGGCCTACAATGTCTAACTCACAAAGCATAATGTATTACCAGTGGTATTCTGGATCTACAAGCAGAAGACAGTATAAATCAGGGGTGCCCAAACTATGGCCCAGCTACCTGAACCACATGAACAGCCCATGGCCCGAAAAGTTTGGGCACCCCTGGTATAAGTAGTGTCAGTATAAGCAGTTTCCCCAGTGTAAAAAAGCTTTTCCTTGCCATTATGCCTACAAAGTTACCAGCACCTATATATAAGGGAATGACGGGGTATAAACCATTAAAAACTCCCAAGAGAAGAAACTAAATGAATAATGTCCAAACTTTTTCATTTTGACCTCAGTGGCTTTCCAGATATTTCTAGATGCAAACAACTTGGCCTTTTTTGTTTTGTCTTTGATTTTCAGACTTCTGTCAGGCTCCTCAGGATAACAAAACCAGAGAGTTTTCTGTGCTGGCTGCTATGACTCCTCTGTCCTTTCTTTGGGCCAGAGCTTATCAAGTAATGCTTCCAAATCCAATCTGCTACAACAAGGCTAAATAGCACCAGCAAATACATCTGCTTTGTTAATACCCTAATGGGAAAAGGCAGAGTCACACTTTGTAGTAGTACAAAGGGTAACAATTACTGTTCACTGCAGAGAAAGAACATTCCATGTTCCATCTTAATGCTGCATGCAGAAGGATTAGTTATCATACATTTCAGTTACTGTATTATTGATTTTGACCAGTGGTGGGATGCCAAAAATTTTACTACCCCACTGTGATGTCATCACGGTGTGGGCGGAGCTAACATGGGTGGAGCCAACATCATGACATTGTGGGCGGGGCCAAAGAAAATAATAATAATAATAAATAAAATAAAAATACACACACACACCCCTACACCTCAACCCACCCACCCACAACACAAACCTGTAAATAAATTAAATAAAAATACATTAAAATACACCCACCCACCCCAAACACAAATCAACCAGAGCTTTTAAACCAGAGCTTAAAGCTTATTCTGGCTAATCTTTCTCACACTAGGTCAGATGGAAGGAACTACAGAATGAACTCACCACAAGATGGCTTCATTTTGGCACTTTTCAACAGTTAAAGAAGTTAGGTAATAAGTCTTTGTCTAACCAGTCCTCTAGGATAATATGCCTTAATGTAAATGTAAAACAGCTGTACCTCCTTAAGGGTTCTCCAATTGGAATAGCAATTGGAACAGCACAGGTGTAGCTTATTGATGAGGTAACTCCAAGACTTTGCTTAAAAACCCCAAGCCAGGCAGCCAGCCCTGCTGGCCACCAGGCCTTTTTAGGAACTGTGGTAATACGTCAATATAGGTAAAGGTATTAAATACACATTAAAATACAAACAGATACACTACATCAAAAGGTGAGTCACTTACCCTGGGGAGAAGGCTATAGGGAGCTTCAGGCTAGCAGCTTCTCTTCCTCCTCCCCACTTGGGAGGACAGCAAGGAGGCCGTGCATACACGCCAAGCACTGTAGATATGCATGCACACCAAGTGCTTGGCGTGCATGTGCAGTGGGGGAACCAGTGAAAAGGTAAGCCCCAAAGGTGGTTCCCCCCAAAAGCTGCTGCCGGTTCTCCAGGACACTGAGAAAAGTTACTACCGGTTCTGGCGAACTGGTGAGAACCTGTTGCATCCCATCACTGATTTTGACCTCAAATCCATCATTAATCTTTGACAATTGGCATAGCATCATGAAAAGTGGTTCCAGACAGAAGCACAGATGTCCACTTGCAGTAAAAAATGTATCCAGTCTATTCAGACAATAAGCTGGAAGAGCAAAGTGGATACTTACCCAGGTCACATTAATATCTATCATAGCTACAAATGCCAAAGCATTAGTAGATCTTTCTCCAGGGGGAGGTGGGGGATCACACAAAGTTGCACATAGATTACCCTTGATGAATCACCGTATGCATCCTAAATTGTGACGCACATCACTGTTTCCTTCTCATACCTTCTGAAACAAATACTGCTCTCTTTATTATGTTTGCCTCCATAGAGTCCTTGAGACCATTTCAGTTTGCAAGCAGGAAACTAAAATGGCAAGAACATTCACTGAAAGCCGTACAGTAAACTCAAGATAAAGGTAAAATTTAAGCCACTTTCTTTATTGCTCCCACCATCACCACAACCCACTCACCTCTAAGAAACAAGGCCTGGCACTACATCTTGCCACAAACTGTTGGGATTATCATTGATAATTTGCCTGCATGATCTACAAGAAATTAGTAGATGCCTGCTTGAATCATGAAAGCTCCGGTAATAATAATAATGATTTCGTGTCAGAGATTACTCTGGGTTGAAAGCATTTCTGCTAGAGAAACTCTGCTCAGGAGATGTCCAAATGAGGCTCCTTTCATGTCCCCACGTGCATCCCTCGGGTATCAAAAAATGACCTTCCAGTCTCCAAGCTCAGTGTTTTAACTACTAAGCCACCGGGGGAGCTGCAAAGCTCTGGTAATGTTTGATTAGTGATCCAATAAAGCAGGGATTCTCAACCTGCGGCCCACAGGCTGGGTGTGTCCCACAGCACCATTTCATGTCCCCCCCAACTGCCTCCACTACACCAGGAAGTGCAATGAGGTGGAGGAATGGCAAAATGGCCATCCAGCCCCCAAAGCTGTCTGAGGGAGTGTGACCCTGTCCCTGGCTTTAAAAGGTTAAGAACCCCTCCAATAAAGTTATCACTTTTCTCCTCTGTTTGTGTGTGTTTTGCTAGATAGGAAACCTAGATAGGAAACTATAGGGTCCCTCCAAAAAAATATATATCAGTGACCCACACATACACACAAATGAAAACAATCCTCCAATTTAAACTAAAAGGTTTTAACTAGCTTTACACACCATATACTCTCTTTCCCTTTCCCTTTCCCATACACATATGTAGTGTGGGTGGGTATCACAGGTTTTATTTTTGTGCCACAATTCTCTGCTTGTTCTTATACACCACTTTCAACTTGACAGCAACCCTAGCAATTAGTTATCACCAGGAAAAATCATATTATTAATGGCCCTGCTTGGATCCTGCAGAATCAACGCCATGGTTCCTTTCTTAGTAAATCCGTCTTATACTAAGACTTCTCTTTTCCTACCATCTCCAACTTTTCTTACCCTTACTGTCTTTTCCAGTGAATTTTGTTTTTCATGACATGTTCAAATTAAGCCTCAGTTTAGCCATCTTAGCTACTGGCATAATCCAGGGATGTCTGACCAGGTTATCCTGGTTTGGTAACAGAGTAGACTCTACTGCCAGTGACTCAATGCCAAGTATCAGGTGGCAGTTAACTAACCTGACACCCCTGAAGACTTAACAGCCTTGGGTGCCGATGTCCACAGAAAAGAGTGATGGTCTCCAAGTGGATTAAATCCCATTTGAATCCATCTTGATGGAGGGCAGCAGCTTCATCAAAACTGGCCTGGGGCTGATGAGGACTTTGTGTGCCAAAAGGGCTCAGGACCAGAAAGTGACTCGCGGAACTGGATCAGTGGTTTGGGAGTCATGCTGCAATGTGGAAGGTAAATGGAAGGCCACTGCATGATATTCTTAGGACAGTCTTCATAGCTGATTGCCATGATAATTCCCAATATTCGGAAACAGCAGAAGAAGAATTCAGGCTTGATTTGCTCTAGAATCCACTTGTTTATCTTTCTGGTGTTCCATTATATCAATAAAGCTCTCCTCCAACACCATATTTCAAATGAATCAATGTAGGGGGTTTTCTCGTCAGTTTTCTTCGCTGTACAGCTTTCACTTCCATGCCTAATAATGTGAATTATGCTTGCCTTGGTCACATGCAACACATTCTTACACTGAATGATCTTTTCTAGTCCTTCCAACTTTCAGTCTTTTTCCAATTTCTCAGCCACAGCCTCCAGTTTGAATGTTTGAAGTTTCGTGTTTGCCTGAAAAATTAAAGCAATGGTCCTGTAATGACTGTTCTCTTTGTGTCTTCATTAGGATTGGAATGCATAGCAAGCATTTCTATTCTGTGAGCCACTGTTTTCTCTTCCATGTTTGTTGGCATATTTTTGTTAGGCTCAGGATGCAACTACACAGTGAGAAAAATAGGGTCTGATTCACTGTGATCTGCAGTTTTTCAAATCAGGTCCCCACTGGTTTCCACAGATGAAATTACTATATCTGTCCAGACAGCAAACTATCATTGTGATGCAGAAGTCATCAGGGACAGAGGCAGAGAAAGCTGTGTTTGCATAGAGCTCCAAA